>CM033647.1:5313349-5693551 GCA_019512145.1 Engystomops pustulosus
GGCATGTATGTACACAGTTGATGCACAGCAGCAGAAAGTCGAGTGCACTCGTGGAGTATAACTACAGGATGTAATCGAGGTCATTACCCGGAAAGTAATGCATGATGTACACAGTGACTGGCGCACCAGCAGCAAATAGTGAGTGCAGCTCTGGAGTATAGATACAGGGATGTAACCGGGATCAGTAATACAGGCTAAGTAATGTCATGTATGTACACGTGGACGCCCCACAGCAGAATAGTGAGTGCAAGCTCTGGGTATAATGCGGATGTAACTCAGGATCAGTACAGGATAAGTAATGTCATGTATGTACACAGTGACTCAGCCAGCAGCAGCAGAATAGTGAGTGCCATCTGGGGTATAATGCAGGATGTAACTCAGGATCAGTACAGGATAGGTAATGTCATGTATGTACACAGTGATGCACCAGCAGCAATAATGTGAGTGCGCTCTGGGGTATAATGCAGGATGTACATGTATTTTGGGGATATTCTTGTGCCATTTTCTGATCTTGTCCTGATTTGGTGCAGAATCCAAGGCCTGGGAGGTGGACACGTGTCGGGGACATTACAACAACGTCTCCTGCGCCGTCTTCCATCCTCGCCAGGAACGATCCTCAGTAACTCTGAAGATAAAAGCATCCGCGTCTGGGACATGTCCAAGAGGTGAGTTGCGCCCCTACTGTGTGTAATGATAAATATAAAGGGGGGGCTCTGTGACTGCGCTTTACTTATGTAAATGTTCTTCTCCGACTTAGAACTGGGAGTCCAAACCTTCCGCCGAGATCACGACGCTTCTGGTCTGGCCGCACACCCCAACCTCAACCTCTTTGCTGCAGGTAGATTCATTGGGGATCCAGCATCATGGCGGACTTGTAGTTTGTGATGCAGCTGTGGACTCCCCCGCTGACATGTCGCTGATCTCCTCAGGACACGATGGTGGGATGATCGTTTTAGAGCTGGAGCGGAGCGTCCGGCTACGCCGTGCACGGGACATTTGTACTACGTCAAGACAGATTCTCTGCGTCATCTCGACTTCAACAGCTCCAAGGACGTGGCCGTCATCGCTCCGAGGTGAGATTCCCTATATCAGAACCACATACTGGGTCATGACTACAAGAAACGGACAAAGTAATCATTATAGGGGATATCATTAACCAAGAAATTAATATCTTCACATCTCCTCCCCCACTGTCCTGAGTAAAAGCTGTAGCTGATACTGGCTGAATGAACATGGATACAAGAATAGTATCTACCGTCCTGTCCTATTCCAATCTAATTGTGTCTTCTCTGCGCAGCGGCTCCAAGTTCCCGGTCTTCATATGTCGTATAACCCGGCCGAGAACGCCGTCCTGCTTCTGCACGGTAAAAAAGCCGCATTTGTTGTATAAAGATCTCTGCTTCATGTCGGTGACTGGAGTCATTATCAGATGCCCAAAAACCATGAACTGACCTGAACTGACAGACGGAGGAGTTGTTGTTCAGTGTATCAGTTAGGGAATTGTGTCAGTGGACAGCACCTAATAACCGCCCCTTATTTTAAGGGGCTCCTGGAGGTCTTTCCGGACAGAGCCAAGGAGGTGATCCACTATCCTGATGAGTGTAGCTTACCAATACACTGTAACAAAGCTGCTGCGCTGTGGGAAGGGGAAATTTTCAGGTTAGGGTATGTTTAATATAGGAATGGAGAACCTTTTGGGGGATTAATCCCAAATATTTTTGTTTCCTGTGGACAGAGGGCCAGTAACCGAGAACAGCCGTACGACTGTACACAATCCCCAAGGGCCTCCGACTCCAAGAATCCTGATGGTAGAGCTGGGGTTGTCGCGAATTGTGACTACAGGTCTGGATATATTAAAGACCCCCCCCCCCCCCTCTATCTCTCTGCTGTACATTACCCATAACACTTCTCATCCTCTCATCCTCCTCAGCTCCAAGGGAAGGTTCTCCGGCCTACCGCCTCTGGGTGGCGCGGAATCGGTTTGCCGTCCTGGATCGCATGCACTCAGTGAGTGGCGGTGCTTGTTTATATGGTATGACCTTCGCCCACCTCCGGCTGCCTCTCTGACCTCTCCTCCCCCACAGATCCTCATCAAGAACCTGAAGAATGGAAATCACCAAGAAGGTCCGGTGCCAAAATGCGACGAGATCTTCTACTCCGGAACCGGAACTCCTGCTCGCGAGACGCCGATTCCATCACCTTGTTTGACGTACAGCAAAAACGGTTAAAGACAAGCAGATCGCAGACTTCCTGGACACTGTACCTTCCGGGAGATGCAATACTGGTCCCTCTATTACAATGTAGTGAAGAGATTGCTGAGCACCTGGACCCCAATATGAGATGAAGTTGTAAGGATAAGTTAGACTATCCTTAGAGAATTTGCCTTCAGACGATCCCTACTCAATAAGCCATTGACTATAATACTGATGACAAAATCATTTTTCACTCACGTAATCTTTCAGCAGCTGACTGTACAGTCTTTAGTTTCCCTGCAGCTCCCCCACAGGAGAAATAGAGTATTACACCAGGACAGGACCTCCAGAGCTAAATATTACACCATTATCAGGCTAATCCTAATCTAAGATGGATCTATAGGGCTGACTTTAGGTTAGGGGGGTACCATGCCATTGTTACCCTGGGCAGTGCTCCCCTATGATCAGACTATGATACATGCTGTTACAACCTTATCTTGCACCCCAGGACTCTGCATCCGTGAAGATCTCCAAGTGAGTATGTGATCTGGTCTCAAATGTCTCACGTGGCGTCTGGCCAAAACATGGTGAGTAAAGATATGCAGCACCCATGGGCAGGGGCACCCATTTATTATACGGAGGTGCTCATTTCCATCCATCCATCCACAGCCATTATGATCTGCCAACAGAAAGCTGGAGTCTCTGTGTAACATCCACGAGAACATCGGGTGAAGACGGAGCTGGGACGAGGCGGAGTGTTCATCTACACAACCAGCAACCACATCAAATACCGCGCTCACCACGGGTAGTTACGGGGGAAGGGGACGTTTCATGGAGTCTAAAGGGGCGCCATGCGTTATGATCATTATTTGTAGAAGTAACAAGGCTCAACTAGTCAGTCATTGTCATTGCAGGGACTACGCATCATCCGACCCTCGATCTGCCCATATACATTACAAGAGTGAAGGGGACAGCGTGTACTGCCTGGACCGGGAGTGCCGCCCTCGGTGCTCACCATCGGCCCTACAGAACAGAATTCAAGTTCAAGTTGGCCCTATTAACAGGAAGTACGATGAGGTAGGTGTAAGCGTCTCCATTCTGTGTCTGCACCATGGTCTTATCCCATTCGCACTCCTGGCTGGTGCCACCCAAGGTGCCCCCCTACCCCCACCTAGGCCTTGTACCCTGTCTGGACGCTCCCCTCCTGGCCCCTGCCTGGCTTCATCCTCTCTGCGTCTCCTAGGCTCTCACCCTGAGGCTCCTGCCAAATATTCTGAATTGTGCTGTGACAGTCGGCCATGAATCTCTCTCTCTCTGCTCGTAGGTCCTGCAAATGGTGAGGAATCCAAGCTGGTGGGCCAGTCCATCATCGCCTACCTGCAGAAGAAGGGTACCCAGAGGTGGCGCTGCACTTTGTCAAAGATGAGAAGACGAGGTTCAGCTTGGCCTTGGAGTGCGGTAACATTGAGGTAAGTAGCTGATCCTCAATTAACCTCTTCCCTAATGATGAAGGTCCTGGCAGGGCTCTACTTAAGCATTTCTATCATCATTGTCAGCGTCCTCCACATCTTCAGCTGTATTCCTCTATAGCTAGAGGTCGGCCTCTAACCTCTCCCTCCTCTGACCTCACCAGATCGCCCTGAGGCGGCCAAGGCCCTGGATGACAAGCACTGCTGGGAGAAGCTGGGCGAGGTGGCTCTGCTACAGGGCAACCACAGATCGTGGAGATGTGCTACCAGCGCACCAAGAACTTCGACAACTCTCCTTCCTCTACCTGATCACCGGCAACCTGGAGAAACTGCGCAAGATGATAAGATCGGTAAGTGGAGAGCAGGAAGGCGGGAGGGTAGCAGGCACATGGCCGGCAGCACGGGACTCATGTCTCTTCTACTTGTAGCTGAGACCGGAAGGACTTCAGTGGTCAGTACCAGAACGCCCTGTACCTGGGAGACGTGGAGGAGGGAGGTAAAGATCCTCAAGAACTGCGGGCAGAGTAAGTACCCACCACAGTGGTGGTAGACGACTTCTACTCCTACCCCCTTATCTAATCACCCCCTGCACCTTCTGCGCAGAGTCTCTGCTATCTGACCGCTGCCACCCATGGGATACGAGGAGGAGGAAAATCTACAGGAGAACGTTGGCCCCGAGAAAGAAATTGTAAGTTCGCGATCAGGGGTACAAAGAGCGTCCCTAGTGGGGAATAACAGGCAGGTTAGGGTTCCTAGGGCAGATATCTGGGGGTACAAAGCATAGAGATGGCCAGTTTTCCAGAACACCTGTAGGGGGCAGCACATGGTCACCTCGGGCCCCTGCTCTTCTGATATAATCACTAGTGTATATCTGTGCTCACATTGTACAGATCCCAGAGGTGGATCCAGATGCCAAGCTGCTCATGCCCCCTCTCCGTGATGCCCCTGGACACCAACTGGCCTCTGCTCACCATGTCTAAAGGCTTCTTCGAAGGAAGCATAGCCGGGAAAGGTAGTTGTCCTGGAGAGATGTGTAATCATAACCTCTGTGTATGTAAGTAGCCGCAGAACTGATTGATTTATATTCCAGTGAATTCATCTAATGCCGGAGATGTGTCCCACACTGCTGTGCTCTGTGCTCTCTGAAATAAGGTTAGTATTTTCCTGGAGAGATGTGTACAAGACCTTGGTGTATGTTGTTGGTAGCACAGGGACTGTGAATAAGGAATTATTTCCAGATTGTAGCTGCTGCACTGGGGGTGTCCTTACACTGCTGTGTCACTTGGGCAGTTTTTCCAGCTTTTCTTTTCGCTCTGGGTAAAACTTTTGGTTTAAAAAGTGCAGCAGTGACGTAGTGCAGAATACATGAGACATTTCTCTGTGCAGAGAGATCAGAGCACAGCAGTGTGAGGATGATGCATGACAGCGGTCTGGAATGATCTCCTTTATCACCCATTAGTAAGGAGCGTGGCGGCTGACTGATGTGGACACGGTGGGGGAGAAGGCTGGGAAGAAGACGCTGAGCTGGCGCTGGTGAAGGTGAAGGCAGCGCCCGTGTTCTGTGTCCTCCCTCTCGTGTCTTCTATACGTGTGTGTGATCCTCACTCTCCCACCCTCATTCCAGATGGTTCGTGCGCCGGTGGGACATTCGGAGATGATGCTCCCGGAAAGGAAGGAAGAGAGGCGGATGGGACGTGGAAGAAGACTTGGACCTCCCTCCCGGAGCTGGTGAGTAGACCTGATCTTCAGGAGGTCTGGAAGGTGGACTTCATCTTCAACTGTTTCCATAACTTCGTTTGTCTTCTCCTCAGGACATTCTGCTGGTTCCTCTGCTTCAGAAAGACGGCTTCTTTGTGCCACCTACTAAGGGACTAGTCCTGGACAGGTAGGTGCCCTCTACTACACCTTCCATGTATCTTCTGCAGTATAGGGGCCTTTCGATCATCTCTCTATCTTCTTCATCCTAGTCTTGGTGTTGTAACACCTCCAGCTCCCTGTAGACCACATCCTGGCAGGATCCTTACGGACGGCCATGCGGGTAAGTTTCACCACAAGCCTAGCATCGTCCTCTCCATGGGATTGGCACAGCAGATGTGTGACCTCAGTCTTCTCTCTCCGCAGCTCCTCCATGACCAGGTGGGGGTGGTGAACTTTGCGGCGTATAAGCAGCACTTCTCTTCCACCCTTCTCCAGGGCGCAGCACTTACTGGCCCTGCCTGGCTGCCCAGCCATGTACGCTTATCCACAGCGCAACTGGTAGGAGTTATTCTATTTTAGCCTACCTGCAGCTACCACTAGGGGGAGCTCATTACTTACATGCAGACATACACAAATCTCAGTAGTCAGAGCCGAGACTGAGTCTCATTCGCACTTTGGACCATCTGCCGTCCCCATAATCACAACACAGGTCACAAAGCGCTTCCTCACCCATAGGAAGGACGCGGATTGAAGAACGGACTCCCGGCGTGGGCCTGAAGTCTCAGCGACCTGATCCAGCGCCTGCAGCTGTGCTACCAGTTGACCACATCCGGCAAGTTTGGGAAGCGGTGGAGAAGTTCCGGCTGATCCTCCTCAGCGTCCCCTTACTGGTGGTGGACAACAAGCAGAGATTGCGGAGGTGCGCGGCTAGGGGTCCTGTAGTGTAAAGGGGAGGTCTATATGAATCGAACGGAACCGGTTGTTGATGCTGGATTCTCCTTTGTGCAGGCCCAGCAGCTGATCACCATCTGCAGGGAGTATATCGTGGGGTTGTCTATGAAGATAGAGCGGAAGAAGCCCGAAAGACACCTTGCGCAGCAGAAGCGCATGTGGTGAGTGAGAGCGCGGCCCCCATCCTAACGCGATTGGGGGGGGGCTATCCTATTCTTTACGTAACCGCTGTGACGCAACGTTTGCAGATGGGCCTACTTCACGCACTCCAGCCCTGCAGCCGGTGCAACATGATCTGGTCCTGAGGACTGCGGTTAACCTCTTCTTCAAGCTGAAGAACTTCAAGCCGGCGGCCGTCCTTCGCACAGGCTCTTCTAGAATAGACCGAAACCGGAAGTGGCGCAGCAGGTAGGTAACTTCTGTGTAGTGAGATGTGGGGGCGGGCGTCGCCGCCTGCCCGTAAACTAATACTCTACGTATGACACAGACGCGTCAAGATCCTGCAGCGTGCGAGAAAAACCTGACGGACACCTACCAGCTCAACTACGAATGCACAACCCCTTCGATATCTCGCCGCCTCGTACCGGCCCATATACGGGGCAAACCGGTGGAAGTGTCCCCTCAGCGGGCCTGCTCAGCCCCAGTATAAGGACAATCTGCAGGTCACCACGGTATGTACAGAGGCAGATCTTAAAGGATGGAGCTCAGGCGCGACTCTGCTCCTTTAAGAAAAATCTATGTTTGGGGGGTTTTTTTTACCCGTTTTATATTCACAGGGACGGAGAATCGGAAAAGACGTCATCGGATTGAGGATCAGCCCCTTACAGTTCCGTTAGGACCTCACAGTCCTGAAATCAGCCTTATTTTTTATGTCTTGTCGTGCCCATCCTGATTATAAGTAGCCTGCGCTGCTGGCTCCGCCCCCTTCTATCCATCCCCGCCACCCCCCCCTCCCCCCCTAAGCTTCATCGACAACTTTGGGCGCCTGTTTAGTAACTTGTAATGAACTTAACATCCTTGTTGTATGCGAAAATAAATTCCAAGTTAGGAAATTCCTGTTTTTTGAGGAGTTTGTGACGGTATAAGTAAATGGTTTTTATTAACTTCTTCGGAACGTCGTGACCCATGTGCATGAGTCAGGGAAGACTAACGTAAAATGTTTATCCTGTTCGTAAGGTCCTAAAATTGCATTTTATCTACCAGTATTCACAGTTCTGTGTCCAGACTGTGAAGGATACAGGTCTCTCGTTCCCCTCTCGCAGCAGGAAATCTCAGAAATCATCAGTTACACCCAGTCTATTATAGCTTTAATGTTTAACGTTTTCATCAAAACGCAGCATGTAGCCTTCTGTTGCATATGGCTGGAACTTGGACCAACAGAAATCCTTGTCTTGTATGAAAGTCAGTGACCAGTGATGAAATAGGCAATTCATGTACGGGGTTATGTTCGTTCTCCTTCACTCATGCTGCAAACGAAGCACTACAAGAGCTGGGTTTAGGATGCTCCAGTACACTCACCACATGAGCATTTCAGAGACTAAACCACCTCTGCTTGCTGGAACTGTCACTCCATGGTATGTTCCCTCCGTGCCATAGTATCCAGTCAGGGAGGCAGAGCTTAAATAACACTAAATGCCAATCAGCTGCCTCTAAAGCCCATATCGTCAGTATATGAAGAAGTGGTTCGGCCTCTGGGGATAGGGATTAATATACCACTGTACAAGCGTGGTTCGCCTCAGCTGGAATATGGTGCAGTTTCTGGGCTCCGGTCCATAAAGTAGCCCAACAATGATAAGGGGTATGGGAGGGTCTTAGTTTCATAGGAAGATTAAACAACTGGATTATTTAGCTGGAAGCGACGACTACGAGGGGACATGATTAATTTATATAATATATGAAGGGTCCATACAAAAAAATATGGTGGTAAGTTGTTCCAGATTAATCAATCAAGAAGACGAGGAGCACTGCCTCCGTCTGAGAAACCAAGTTTCATCACCGAGGACAAGGGCTTTTTTACTATGAGAACTGTCAATCTGTGGAATACGCCGAGCTCAGACGCTGGTCACAGAGGACGAGAGAGCTCAGGCGCTTGTCACAGCAGGGACAGCAAGAGTCAGCCTGGTCACAGCAGGGACGCAGAGAGCTCAGGCTCAGCGGTCACAGCAGGGACAGCAGAGAGCTCAGGCGCTGGTCACAGCAGGGACAGCAGAGAGCTCAGGCGCTGGTCACGCAGACAGAGGACGGCAGAGACGCAGAGCTAGGGCAGCGGTCACGTGAGCATGGACAGCAGAGTAGCTCCGGGCGCTGGTCACAGTGCAGGACAGCAGAGACGTCGGGCAGCTGGTCACAGCAGGGACAGCAGAGAGCTTCGGTCGCTGGTCACAGCAGGCAGCAGAGAGCTCGGGCGCTGGTCCCAGCAGGGACAGCAGATAGCTCGGGCGCTGGTCAAGCAGGGACAGCAGAGAGCTCGGCGCGCTGGTCACAGTCAGGGACAGCAGAGAGCTCGGGCGCTGGTCACAGCAGGGCAGCCAGACAGCTCGGGCGCTGGTCACAGCAGGGACAGCAGAGAGCTCGGCGCTGTCACCAGGGACAGCAGAGAGCTCGGGCGCTGGTCACAGCAGGGACAAGAGAGCTCAGGCGCTGGTCACAGCAGGGACAGCGAGAGCTCAGGCGCTGGTCCAGCAGGGACAGCAGAAGCTCAGGCGCTGGTCACAGCAGGGACAGCAGTAGAGCTTCAAGAAGGGTCTAGATGCCTTTTTACACCTAAATTAACATTGATGGTTATGTTATATAGCATTGTTTCCCCTAAATCTCATCCAATCTCCTTCCCATCGATCCCTACCCTTCCTTTGGTTGAAACTTGATGGACAAGTGTCTTTTTTCAACTTTATGTAACTTTCTGAATAGATATGAGTTGAGAGTAGCCCCAATCTTTCTGACCACTACTTGTTTGATTTGGTCTCCAGTACCTTATGGATTCTGACCATCGCTGGTAGTATGGGAAAGATTAGGTGCAGTTATACTTTAATGTGAAGCTGACGGCTTCAGAAGGTCCACACATCAGTTGGTTATGTCCAGTGGCTGAAGGTCCAAGACCTTCCTCAGGAGATGGCCTCCATTGGTTATATAGGCCAGATGCTACCCTCCATAGGTTCATGTGTGGTGGAGTAGACAGAAGACTATCTCGGAGATCATGTCCAGTGGTGAAGGTGCAAGGTGATGCTACCTTTCAGAAGGCCATGTCCAATGGCTGAAGGAAGAAGACACTGCCTTCAGAATCATGTCCAATGGCTGAAGGCAGAAGTGCTACCTTCAGGAATCATGACCAGTGCTAAGGCAGAAAGCTACCATTCAGGAGATCAGGTCCATGGCTGAAGGCAGAAGATGCTACCTGCATGAGATCATGACCTTGGCTGAATGAAGAAACCCTGCCTTCAGGAGATCGGGACCATTGTCTGAGCATAGATGCTACCTTCAGGAGATCATGACCATTGGCTGAAGGCAGAAGATGCTACCTTCAGGAGATCATGTCCAATGGCTGAAGGCAGAAGATGCTACCTTCAGGAGATCATGACCATTGGCTGAAGGAAGAAGACACTGCCTTCAGGAGATCATGGCCATTGGCTGAAAGTGCAAGACCCCAGCCTTAGGAGATCATGGCCATTGGCTGAAAGTGCAAGACCCTTCCTTCAGGAGATGGCTCCATTGGTTATAGGCACGAGATGCTACCTCCTGAGGTTCATGTGTGGTGGATGTAGACAGAAGACTATCTTCAGGAGATCATGTCCAGTGGTGAAGGTGCAAGATGATGCTACCTTCAGAAGGCCATGTCCAATGGCTGAAGGCAGAAGACTCTACCTTCAGGAGATCATGGCCATTGGCTGAAAGTGCAAGACCCCAGCCTTAGGAGATCATGTCCAGTGGTGAAGATGCAAGTACTTACCTTCAGAAGGAAGTGTCTGAGGGCTCAAGGAACAAGATGCTACGTTTTGAGGGCCATGTCCAGTGGTTGAAGGCAGAGGATGCTACCTTCAAGAGATCATGTCCAGTGGTGAAGGTGAAAAAATGCTTCTTTCAGGTGGGTTATGTCCAGTGGCTGAAGACGCGAGACCCAATCTTCGGGAGATGATGCCCAATGGCTACATGCACGAGATGCTACTTTTAGAGGTTCATGCTTGGTGGTTGAAGGCAGAAGACACTACCTCATGTCCCCTGACTGAAGGACCAGGATGATATCTTCTTTTGGAGATGACCAGAGATCAGGATGCTACCTTCAGGATGTCTAGTAGGTGAAGGTCCTGGGTGCTTCCTATGGTTGGGCCATGTTGATCCGATGACCTCATGAACCTGTGTACAGGTACAGCTTGGTGAATGCTTGGGGTGTGGTGACTGCAGCCGTATGTAATCAAGATGTATCCACCATAATCTCAGCTACAATTTGGTAACTACTCCTATTTGTTGTGGTGATGTAATAACTACCCCCAGCGGTTAAGATTTGATATCTTTGCCCCCCCCCCCCCCCCTTACGAGTGGAACATTAAAGGAACATATAAAGACTTTAAAGGGAACCTGTCACCAGGAATGTCATTTATAGCTGGTGACAGGTTCCCATAGAATACTTTATAATAGTTTGATTACCTGGCTCCCTACCAGCAGTGTGTGGTGAGTCCTGGGGAAGGGGCAGCTGCAGCCTGTGTGTGTGCCCCATCCATTCTTCCTCTCCTCTATACCATCCCCCTCCCCTGTTCAATGCACATGACCGGAAGTGGGGAGGAAGCTGGAGGAGAGGAGACTGACACATGCTGCAGCAGCAGTCCCACCCTGAGACTCGCCACCCCCTGCTGGCAGGGAGCCAATCATTTAAATCCAACTATTATAAGCTAATGGAACCTGACACCAGATAAAAATCACATTCCTGGTTACAGGTCACCTTTAAAAAATCATTGTTTTGAATATTTTTTTTGTAACAAAATAGTCCAATGTTCTGAAGCAGTCAAAAAAAAAAAAAGTCCAAATGTCCTTCATTGATCACGAGCAGGTGGGACCACCTCTATAACAGCATGCAGGTGCTCTGGTATTGGTTCTGGCAATTCCAAAGAGTTGAGACCTCAGCATTGCCCTGGTGGTGTCACTGTTTCTGCCCATCCATCTGGGGGAGGGGTTTTAAGGCCATTTCTAAAATATTTGAAGTTCATCATTTTACAGTGCGAAAGCTTATTCCCAAGGGAAGCAGATGTCCCCCTCCATGGAGACTTCCCCTCTATGTTCACCTACTCAGTAATGTACATCGCTATCAGGACTAGCAGCGATTGGTTAAATAGGAGGAGTTACAGCCCCGCCCCCTTGACTATCTAACTTCAAGAAATGGACTCTAAATAGTGTCACCTGCAGAGGATGTGGTTTGTTGGCAGAGGAAGAGGTGAAGGCGGGAACAGAGCGAGAAACGAAAGAGAAACCTATCCCTCAGATACCGAGACACAAAGAGGGAGCAGAGAGGTAAGTACCAGGCACAGTGACTGTATGTGTCTATATATGTCTATATATGTGTAGTGTCTGTATGTTACTGTATATATCCTGCACATAGCGTGAAAGTAACCCCAACAGGACTTGTCTCATACTCACTGTCTGGGGAGAACCCACCGCATAACTACGAAGCATGAGAGGATTAGATACACAGCTCAGCAGACTGTATCACACAGGATAGGATTAGATACACAGCTCAGCAGACAGTATCACACAGGATAGGATTAGATACACAGCTCAGCAGGCAGTATCACACAGGATAGGATTAGATACACAGCTCAGCAGACAGTATCACACAGGATAGGATTAGATACACAGCTCAGCAGACAGTATCACACAGGATAGGATTAGATACACAGCTCAGCAGACCTAAATCGTGATTACATATGTTATAGTATAATTATTAACCATTCATTATATAACTCACACGCTACTCACCACTCGAGAGTTATAACAAAAAGGTGAAGAAACATCAGCTGATACTTTTTGCAGTAAAAATGTGTATATTTGATGGTTGAGATCCTCGGCGAATTCTCTACGTCAGAATGATGTAATGTGTGAAACTTGAAAATTTTATACACACCAACGCGGCGTACGTGATCATCAAAGATAAAAAAAAAAACTAAAAACAACAGAATGGGTTATAGAACTGAGGTCCAAAATTAACAATGTCTGATCATTGATGTTTTTCCAATAATATGATCTCCCATTGATGAACCATGTGATGAATAGTGTAAAGGCCACCACGTCAGCTAGAACTGGGTTTTACAAAATTACCAAAAGTATCAACAATAAAAACTTTTATTTGAAAATAATACATGTGATAATTAGAGAAACAGCAATGACATTCTATGCAGGCCCAGCAGTCATCAATCAGTAGGGAGAGCACAGGACACAGGACATCAACTGGGTCTCTGCTGGGATCGCTCCATCTTTTGCAGTCTTTTCTCTACATTTCTGTGACTGTTGTGGGTTGTTGGTTGGCCAGCAAACTTGTCACTAAGGATTTTCAGAAGTTTTATTTGGTTCAGATCAGGACTCTGCTATGGCCATTCTTATGGTCAGTGTTTTCTTTTACAAGTAACTGCTTATACCCTGTGTGTGAACAGGGGGGCATTGTCCTGCATAATAACTGCTGCTGATTGAGTGATGTGAACACAAGGAGAGATCGAAGGTTCTGATACTTGTATCACTCTGCCCGTAGCTGTATGAGGGATCCAATCTGCCTGCATGCAGAAAACTTCCCCAACCCTGACACTTCCCACCTCCTGTCACTGACTTCTTTACACACTTTGAGTTCATTTTACCCTTATACCCTACCTGTCAAAATCAAATAAAAAAAACTTTGCTTCATCAGAAAAACTGTGGACAATTCTCTCTTGCCACACAACAGCTCTCAGCCAAGGTAAAGTCTTGCCTTTGAGTCTTTCTGCTAATGAAGTTTGGACACTGCAGATGGACTATCGGTCCAAATGATCTTAAACATCTAGACCACTGTAGACAAGACAATCATCCCCCTGGTCAAGTGCGGCACTGGCAAGCAATTCCGCTGCAGTGATGAAAATGATTACCCATGGAGAATTCTCCGCATTATCCTGTCCTCTCTTGCATTTGTCTTTGCGAGGGCGCCCGAGATTTTTGGGGGATTTTGGTGGTAAGATGCATATTATAGAAAATCACATATTTGGGAACACCCAGCTGCTCTACTACGGCTGGTAAGGTCACCTCTCTTTGTCTTCATCTGGACTAACTGTGTGGAGGTTTAGTCATCTTTGGAACGGCACAACATTTTTGCAAAAGTCAGTGAAACAGGAAAGTTGCTGCCAGTTACATAGGAGTTGTCAGATAAAGAAATTAGCACCAGGTCCGAAATTAACACAAGTAACTAGTAAGAGGACCTCACTATAGAACTATAGAAATTTTGCTGATTACGGTTTTAAAGGGATGGTTGACCTTGGACCTGGGCCACAGACAAGTAACATCCGGGCCTCTCTTGTGTTTCTTACTATCTGGTTGTAACATAAGTATCTGTGTTTATATCATTTTGTATTGTTAAATTTTTAGTATCTTTGATGATCACTGGGGGGTGTCTACAATACTGTGATTTCTGTTTCATGCGTACATCTGTCTTTAACGAAGAGACTAGTATTCTCCAAATCCTCCAACCACACACTCAGTGAATCTGAAAAAGCTATCTGTCTGATTTCTTTTCTTCTGCTTCACTACTTGATATAAGTGATTATTGTGATATCCACATAGATATAACAAGATTCTACCACTCAATAAGATTAGATGACAATTCCTAATCACTATATAGATTTACTGAGCATCTAATATCTCTATACATATTACTGAAGCATTCCTAGATCATATATACATATTACTGAGCATTCTAAATCACTATATAGATATTACTGAGTCATTCTATATCTATATACATATATGAGCATTCATATATTATACTGAGCTTACCTAATAGGAGTATTACGTAGAGCTAATTCTTTATACTAGCACATATATTAATATACGAGCTAATTACTGAGATATTCTGAATTCTAATATATAACATATACTGAGGCTCTTACTATCATATTCTAGCATTCATATAATAATCTACTGAGCATTCTAATCACTATAAGATTATTAGCTAGAGCATTCTAATAATCTATATACATATTACGACGCATTTCTATCACTATATATCAGATTACTGAGCATTATCTAGATATCTGAGCATCTATATATAGATATTACTGAGCTATCTTAATATACATATATATGGAGCATTCCTAAGTCACTATTATACATATTACTGAGCATTCTAATCACTATATAGATATTACTGAGCATTCTAATAATCTATATCACATATTACTGAGCATTCTAATCACTTATATGATATTACTGATGCATTCTAATCACTATATGAATTATGAGATATTATATTACTGACTTCTAAATCACTATATAGATATTACTGGAGCATTCTTAATATCTAATATCCATTTACTGAGCATTCATCACATAATACTATTACTGAGCATTCTAAGCACTATATAGATATTACTGAGCCTTCCTAAATCTATATATACATATTACTGAGCATTTCTAATCACTAATAGATATTCTGAGTCATTCTAATTTCTATATAGGCTATTACTGAGCTCTATATCATTACTGAATCATCCTGATAGATATGAGCATCAAAATTATATCAAATACTGAGCATTATCACTATGCATACTAGCTAATCTATATAGGCCTATAATATTGTCAATCTAAAAAGACTGAGATCTTATCTACATAACATTCATATTCTAAATTACGAGCATCTACATATATATATAAATATTACTGCAAAGTCAATCTCTAGATAGATATAAATGAGGCTTATATATTATATATATATATATTATATATATAGAATAATATTGTTGTCATGCGTTGTACTTCACTCTCTGTACTGGCCCTCTCTGCTGCTTGTAACGCTGTAATTTCCCCACTTGGGACTAATAAAGGATATCTATCGTATATATTACTGAGATTTTAATCTCAATATAGATATTACTTAACATTTTTTAATCTCTACATAGATATACTGAGATTCTCATTCTCATCTCTATATAGATATTACTGAGCATTCTAATCCTTATAGGCATTACTAAAGCATTCTAATCTCTATATAGGCATTACTAACATTCAATTCTAATAGCACTGTACTAAGGCATTCTACTATCTCTATGTAGATATTACTGACATTCTAATATATATATATATATATATATAATAATTACGCAAATTCTAATCTCTATGTAGATATAAGATTAACATTGTAATCTCGATATAGATAACACTAGATTCTACCACTTCATGTAGAGTATTACTGAGCATTCTACGCTATATAGATATAACTGAGCATGTCTAATCTATCTATCTTCTGATCATAAAATTATTTATTTCAAAATTATATATATATATATTAGCTTGGAGATTGGCCCCAGTAGAGACCGTGGTAAAGGGGGTGCTGTGTATTGCAGTTCAGACAGTGACACCAAAGTGTAGTTCCAAAACAGGTCTCGCCTGTGTTTATTGTAGCACAAAACAAAACAGCCTTTACATTCAGGCATTAAACCTTCCCCACCCTGACGTGAGTCTACGTCAAGGATGCGGGTAGTTTCCCGCACCTTGACGTAGAATCCACGTCATGGCGATCGCCCGAGCCCAAGCTGAGCCTTGCGTCGCGGTATCCAGCAGTACGCGTAGACTGGATCCCGCCAGTACCAGCCGGGATCGCGACTATCGCGAGCCCGACTGTTACAACCCTATAGACGACGCGGTCATGTGACGCGGCATCTATGTGTATTGCGCGACGATCGGCACCCCTCCGTCAGGGCACGGAGGTACCGATCTTGCCATGGCACCTAGAGGCACGTATCAGGTACCCTGGGCTGGCTATGGAATCTGCCTGCTAGGGATCGGCATGGCACGATCTAAACAGTGTCGCGTCAGCCTATGCAGAATGACACAGTATGCGTATTGTAAATATGCGCAATACATTAGATTGCAGGCATATTAACATGAAAAAGTGATCAAAAATTTTGATCCACTTGTCAGTCCCACGCCTGGTGACAAAATAAAACAGTAAAAAAAAAGTTTAAAAAAAGGTGCAACTAAAAAAAATTATTTAAAAAGAATAAAGTCCCTTAAGTCCCCGTCCCATGCTACAGTAATCATATTAAAACATAAAAAAAAGTAAATCACCAAAAAAAAAACACACAACAACATATTTGGTATCACAGGTCCTAAAACCCCGTTACAATAAAATTAAAATGGCCGCCTGAACCCGGGTCGACGTCGCCGTCGTGATTTTATACGTCGTGTAGTGTGTACCGTAAAAAAAAAAAAACCAAAAAAAACCTCACAAAATTATTAAAATTTTCACATCTGACCGCATAAAACAAAAAGTGACATAAAAGTGTCAAAAAGTAAAATGTGAAACCCAACATGACTTACCAAGAATAGTTACAGCTTTGTCCCCAAAAAAAAGCTCTAAACCAGCGCTGTAAACAAAAAAAATATAAATGTTCTGCCCTTGGTTACATGGCGTCACAAAACAAGATAAGTAAATGTCTCACAAAATTAGCTCTATATTCTGCAAAACAAGTTACCCATAAAAAAGCCATATACATGGGTATCGCCGTAATCGTATGACCCATAGAATAAAGATAACACTTATTTTATGGTACGTGAATGTCGAGGAAAAAAATGCTAAAAACAATAAACAAGAATTAAGAGTTTTTTTAACCATCACCAAAAGAGTTAATAAAATCTGATTATGGCTATGAGCCTCCATCCTTGTAACTGATGTGTACCTAAAATGAAAAGTGATCTCATCCACAAAAAAATAATCACCCCATATGTCCAAATTACAAAAAAATAAACATTTTATAGCCGTAGATGTGCGTGCAGATCTGCTCTGAATGGAGCGCCTCCTTCCGTTCCTATGCCCGGCCGTGCGGCCCTGTAAGCAGTCACCACACATATGGGGCATCCTCTGACTCGGAGTACGTTGGGTATCAAACTTGTGGAGTTTGTTGAATTAATAACATTGTGACGGTTTAATTTTTGGCCAAAAATTAATATATTGTCTAAAAAAAAAAAATGACAGCTTGTAAATAGACCTCCCTTTGTTTAACCCTGTGAAGATTCTCTAAAGTTAACATACTTCTTAAGTTGATTTTGTTACACATTGAGGGTGGTTGTGTATTGTTTGTGTCTAAAATGAGCATAATTATGGGGGTTTACTGCTGTTAGGCCTCGCAGAGTCAGCTTAAAGATGAGCAGGTGCTCGTAAATAGTTGGGGTTTTGGCGTCTTTTACAAAAAAAATGAGAAAAATGCTCCACAAAATTCTGAAACCTCCTACCAACCTAGAAAAGAGAGAAGATGCATAAAACCCATGCCGATATAGAAGCACATTCGGAGGAAAATTTAGTTATAAAGTTACTTGGGTGCTATGTACTATCGCCTGAAAAGCAGAACACTTTTGAAACTATGGAAAATGAGATTTTTCAGAAATTTTTACCAAATTTAATTTTTTTCATACTTAACACAAAAGATATCATCAAAATTGAACTATTACTTTGAAGTACACATGTGTGACGGTCAAACAATCTCAAAATCCCTGGCATGAGTAAAGTGTCAAAAAGTTTATAACTCCCTATAATGAACCCAGGGCAAAATTTTAAAAATCAGGCCTGGTTAAAGTCTAAAATGGCCATCGACCGAAGGGGTTAAATAAACAAAATCCTACCACCAGTCAGGTGGACTAATATACAGGTGATCACAAGCTCACCACTATACAAAATCACTTGGTGCTCCAGGCACGAGGTCAGGGCTGTGGTGTCTCCAGCCTCCACGCATAGAGACAACACTTCACAGACTCTGCTGGCGGGTTGTTTAAAAAAAGACTGATTTGGGCTCCCTCACTGTTTCAAGGTGCTGACACCCAACCTCAGACTAATGCCTTGCATAATAGCAAAAACCTAGGGAACATACCGCCCCATCCACCAGTTAACCCTTCAGTGTCTCACATAACCCTCCCCTTGTTGACCCGTGGGACAAACACTTTTGGCCATCAGACAGTGGGTACGAGGACATGGCATCGGCCATTCCCATCAGCTTTCCTGCTCGATGTTTCTAACCGTGACTTGAAAATTTTGTAGCATTAGGAACCAACCTGTGACCTGGCGTTTCTCTCTTCTTGCTGACTAATCCAGGTGGAAGGGGAGAGTGAACAGTTCACTAGTGTAAAACTGTCGGCCTACAGTAATACCTCAGATTACCAGACCCATTTTATCGCAAGCCACTCCCTCCTCAACGATATCTGTAGTTCTTCTCAGGAGGTGTGAGCTTGCGCGCTCAGGATGTTACAGAGATGTTCCCACCCTCACCTACTGGACAGGACAGCCACTAAGCCACGTGAAGCGTCAGTCTGCTCAAATAAGGGCTTGGTGACGTTAGGGGTGATCAGACGGTTCCCCCTCGCACAAACCGTCTTAAGTCGCGATGAAGAACGGCCCCCTCAGCCTCTTCACTTCCCACTTGTACCTCACCGCCCATGATTACCCTTGGTCAGAGTTCAGTCAGGGTGCCGCTTATGGTAGCCAAAATCCGGGGATAAATCGGCGATAATAGCCCACTATGCCTAGGAACAGCCCATCACTTCTTCTTGTCTCATGGTCGTGGCCACTGCTGATCGCCCTCCAGCTTTATTTACTGGGGTTTGTGACAACCGTCGCCCAATACGGTACCCCGGAAGGTAACGGACACTCTTGCCCAGCCCAGTGCACATTTTTGGGGGTCGCTGTCACCTTCGCTGCCCTCAGGGCGCCTACGC
The DNA here is from genome assembly GCA_019512145.1 of Engystomops pustulosus. Classification (NCBI taxonomy): domain Eukaryota; kingdom Metazoa; phylum Chordata; class Amphibia; order Anura; family Leptodactylidae; genus Engystomops; species Engystomops pustulosus. The sequence continues at coordinate 5,332,581 of CM033647.1, forward strand.
CACTGCTTGCACCTTGGCCATGTGACTCTTCCCATCGTTACTATAAACTATTGATGGTCATCCTATAGCGAGGGCCAACAATAATATCTCCGGTGAAGGTTTTTAGCACGAGATCATATAACCTCTGGAATGTGGCGGGAGCCCCATTGTAGCCCAAGGGGAGTACCCACGTACTGAAAAAGCCCATCAGGAGTAACAAAAGCGCTTCTTCTTTCTCTTTGCCCTGTCAGTTAAGGGGGTACATGCCAATACCCTTTCGTCAGGTCAAGGGGAGGAAGAACCTAGCCTGTCCAAGCGTTCTATCAACTTTTCAACTCCGGGGCATGGGATAAGAATCCAACATTGGACACACTCGTTTCAACTTCCTAAAGTCATTGCAGAACAGTAGGGAACCATCAGGTTTGGGATCCAACACAATAGGACTCGACCGTCACTTTTAGACTCCTCGATAACCCCCAGGATCTAACTCGTGCCGACTTCTTCGGATAATGCAAAGCCGGGCGCCGTATTCAGGGACCCGGTGTGGTATGTGGGTAGGGTTTTTGGGTACCCGGATGTGGGGTTTCGGTATATATCATGCTTGATGACTGAAGTACGTCCGGACTGTAACTTAGAGACACACATCCACATTTCGGAGCACAACTCCTTCGCTTCCTGATCTGGGCCCTTGGAGAGGGACTCCGAGTATCCGACTTAAGGAACCTTGGAGCGGTACACCTACCTATGTGTCCCTTCTGGGGGGACGACTTTTTCTACTCCACAGCCATCAGGGACTCTTCTTTCCCTCCTATGGCTTTAGGAGGTTCACGTGGTAGCATCTGTTTCGGGGTTCCCTCCTCCCCGGCTGATATCCTTGTAGGTTACCTCCCACTTCTTTCTCATGACCTATATGGTCCTTGCCCATTTTGCCAAGAACTCGTCTTCAACGGTGGGCACCAGAACCTTAGCACCTCTGTCGCTGTTTTTGGTTAAAGGTCCCTGAGTCTGGCGACCTATTGTAGACCACTAGCTGGGCTCTTGTGCCCTTTTCATGTGCTCTTACAAGGGCTACCGCCGCTATGGCGGTCTCTGCATAAGGGAGACTGTTCTACACACTACGTGGGGGTCCTCTCCTGTTTCCCAGTGTTCCTTGGCTATATCCAAAGCCCACTGGGGAACGGCCATATACAGCTCAAAGGGTGAGGAAAACCGTGAGAGGACTGGGGATCACTTCACGTAGGCAAACATCAATAGGGCAGCAAACAAATCCCAGTCTTCCCATCCTTTGCTGCCACCCTCTTAGCATCCCTTCAGGTCTTGGTTGAAACTCTCGACTAGGCCATCTGTCTGAGGCATGATACACAAAGGTGCGAGTTTGTTTAACCCTGCAGTACTTCACATTCCTTCATTACCATCTACATGAATGGGGGTACCCTGGGTCAGTCAGATTTCCTTGGGAGGCCTGTGTGTGAGAATACCTGGAACACGCTCCCTAGCATATTTTGGAGGAGGAGTGTTCCTAATGCGATCCTCGTGGATAACGCGTGAGCTTAGTAGTCCAGGATAACCAGATGTAGTTGGTGCCCCCTTGAGGATTGACTAGGGGCCAACCAGATCCATTGGCATCCGTTCAGAATGGCACCTCTATGATTGGGTAGCGGACCAAAGGACCACTGAATGGGACACCGGGGGCAGTAAGTTGGACACTCGGGGCAGGAACTACATACCGGTTTACCCTCCTCCCAAACCCCCCGGGCAGAAAAATCTCGTGCAGGATCCTCTCCACGGGTTTTTCAGACCTAAGTTGACCCCCCAGCAACATGTTTGTGTGCCCAACTCATCACCAGCTACGGTGAGATTGGGGGTACTACAAGTTGCTCAACCTCCTCACCCCGTTCTGGTCGACACTGTACCAAAGCTTCCCCAAACAATCCCATTAGGCGGGTATATTATATTTGTCAGCCCTGGTATTTGGAGTACCCCATTTTATCCCTAACATTCTCCCGTGCTTTAAAAAACAAGGTAGGGTCCTGTAGCGTGCAGCCCCAAAATTTCTCAAGCGGAAACTCAAGGTCCGGCATGGTCATGTCGCACATCCCGTGGCCCTTCGACCCACAGCTAGGACCTCTAGGGAGAGAATCATCACATGGGGTCACCCCCACTGACTGGTGTGGGTACATTCGGCCTAAAAGGGTTCAGGGGCCAAGGCCGGACATACACTGACGTCCATTATCTGCAACAGCACCTGAGGGTGGGTCTTCGTCTCCAGAGGTCCCAAAACACTGGTAAGTCTCGCCGATAATAGCCTCATGAAAAGGGTCCCCCCACACCCCCCTCATGGTAATAGTACCACAAGAGTGTAGTAGTTGATGACGAGCAGTGGATATTCGCGAAGGTGTCCCCATGTATACACAACACTCCCACTTTAACGCCCACTGTACAGCCAGGACAACCAAAGTCCCCGCACCAGTGGTAACCAGAACTCCCTAGTCTAGCAAGCCTTACCGTGTGACCACCGTTGTGACCATAAACATTTGGGTTCTGCAATCCGTGACTGACTCGGCAGCCAGAAACCCGGCGGGCAAACATGACATTCGCGGTTGGTTTGCAGTCCATTGGCTCCCTTAGCAGGGGAAGCTTTGGCAGCAAATGGCCCATTCATGGCATCGCCAGCACTGGATACGCCATTGGACCTCTGTCTACGAGCCTCACTGGGTGCTCGTGTATCCAAAGAGCCCCCCGTGTACCCCATCCCCACCTGACTTTGTTCCTTTTTCTGCAGTACAGTCCCTACCAGATGGTTAATTGGCTTGCACTGGCACTGCTTCGTGTGGGAGGGATAGTAACGATCCTCCCGTAAGCCACATATATCTCTACTAGGGACACGAGTTCCCTCAAATTTGTGGGACCGGGCCTGTCCAACCCACGCTGGAGCCGAGAGGGGCAGAGAACGGGTGAAACCTTGTCGAGGACCACTCTCTCGACCATCTGTGCTGGGGTTTGGCAGTCATCGGGTTGTACCACTTCCGCGACAATGGATCAGGTCTGCATTTGGCTGAGCGCGGGGGGTAGTTTTTCAGAGTATGCCCACTGGTGGAACCCGGCTGGAACGAACCTGTGAACTGTGACCCCCAAGACGCCAGAATTCCGCCTTTAGTGGGGGTTACTCAACGGCCCTCCGTTTCACTCAGGTCGTATTAGGCTTTCTGCGATTCGCCTATCAGGAACGGCGCCAGGACATCTACCCTGCTCAGCTGGTAACCTCCTCTCGCTTCAGCTACTCGCCTGCGAACACATGAGGTAAGCCTCCACGTACGTCGGTCGCCGTCATCTTTTGTAAGCCTTCGCACTGCGCCCGTTGCGGAATGCTGGAAACTCCTGATACCCTTGCAAAACCCAGTATGGACCCCCTCAGTTGTGCGTCCGCTTGGGTGCTGCCATAATGCCACGGAAACTTTTCCTCATCAGCTGTGAACATGGCTCGGGGACTCTGCCCGCTGTGCTTTGTAGCATTGCGGGCTCCCGCTGTGCTATGGCTGCTGCTGTCGGGACCTCGTCCTCCTGCTGTTGGAGCATGAGTGCTTGCGTGTGCAGCTGTCGATTAGCCTGGGATTCTTCTGCTGCTGGTTGGGACTCTCCTGCCTTCTGCCTGGAGCATGTGCCTGCTGTGCGGGACCTCTCCTCCTGCTGCTGGAGCATGGCCTGCTGCTGCTGGAGCATGGCCTGCTGCTGCTGCCGATTAAAAAAGCTCTGGCCTCCTACTTGCAGTATTTTAAATGTCCTCATCTTGGCTTTATCCTGCAATTTGCTGCTGGCTTCACCCAGGCCATGCAATGTTTGTCAGGATGTAGCGGAGCCTTCAGGGTGTTGGTGTCATTGAACTCTGCCCGCTCCTCCACCTATGTGTGGGAGATTTGGCCCAGTAGAGGCCGTTGGTAGCGGGGTTCTGTGATGCTTTCAAGACAGGGACACCAAAGGTACAGTCAACAACCAGGTCTCTGCCTGGTTTATTGTAGCAGACAAAATAAAACAGCCTTACATTCAGCTATAAAATACAACAAAATCCTACCCGTCGGGTGCTAACATACAGGTGTCACTCAACTCACCCACTATACAACATCACTTGGCTGCTGCCAGGCACAGAGGTCCAGGGCTGTGTGCTCTCCGCCCATCCTTCCGGGAGAGAGAGACAACACTTCCATCTCCGCTGAGTCGGTTTAAAAAAAAAGGACTGATTGGGCTGCTCCCATCACCGTGTCCAAGTGCTGACACCCAACACAGGGCACTAAGGCCTTGCATAATAGCAACCAACCTAGGGGAAACATACCGCCCATCCACAGTAACCCCTTCAGTGTCTCCAAATATCTATATTTACAGAGCATTCTATCTCAATATAGAGTATACTGAACATTTTAATATCTATATAGATATTACTGAGCATTCAATCTCTATATGATGTGTTACTGACACATTCTAATCTCTACTATAGATATACAGAGCATCTAATCTCTATATAGATAAACTGAGCATTCTAATCTATAAGTATAATGAACATTCAAAATCTTTATATAGATATAATGAGCATTCTAACACTTTACAGATATTATTGGATCTTTATCTCTAACAAGCTAGACAACTGAGAATTCTAATCTCTATAACATATAACTGAGCATTCTAATCTCTACAAACAATAACTGAGCATTCTAATATCTATAAAAGATATAGCTGAGCATCTTATCTCACACATATATTTACTCAGCATCTAATCTCTATAAAGACTATCACTGAGCCGTCTAATTCTTTATAGCAATAACTGAGAATTCTAATCACTACATAGATATAACTAAGCTTCTAATCGCTATAAAGATATCACAGGTCTAATCAGCTGACTAAATCTATGTACCTAGTTCTATTTCATAATCACTGAAGTATTCTTACTCTATATAGTAGCAATAACGGAGATTCTAATCTCTCTCTCTCTTCTCTCACTCATATATATATAATATATATAGATATACTATAGTAAATATATATAGTTACTGAGCATTCTAATCACTATATAGATATTACTGAGATTTTATCACTATATAGATATAATTGAGCATTTAACTCTACATAGCTATTACTGAGCATTCTAATCTATATATAGCTATAAATGAGCATTCTAATATCTATGTTTAATATAACCTGAGCATTTAAATATGCTATGTAAGATATAACTGACGCATCCCTAAATCTCTATGTAGGTTAACTGAGCATTCATAGTTTATACGGTGAACAAAAGACACATGTCCATCAAGTTCAACAAGGAAGGGAAGGGATTGATGAGAGAAGGGATTTAGGGGAAAACACACTCTATATAACACATCAATGTTATTTAGGTGTAAAGGCATCTAGACCTTCGTGAAGCTCTCTGCGGTCCCTGCTGTGACCAGCGCTGAGGAGCGCTATTCCACAGAATTGACAGTACTCGTAGTTGAAAAAGCCCTGTCGCCGATGTGTTGATTAACACTTGTTGCTCCAGCAGAGACAGGCCCTCTCGTCTTTCAAGTTATCTTTCAAATATCACGTTATTTTAGTAATACATTGGTGAACCCGTGATGGACATCATGTGTGAAGAGACCATTGTAGTGGTAGGTGACTGCTGCTCTTCATGCAGCCCCACATTTGTGCTGCAGATGTTTGCCCCGCCTGTAGGGTACGGGAACTCACCTCATGACTGCTGCACCTCTGAGTATATATAGTAGGACTATAGTACAGCCATAGGGAACTGTAATTCCCCATATACATCCCCCACATAATTACTACATGACAAGCTATAGGACTTCTTAGTTAGCTGTAGCCCTCCCTTACATTCTAATGTCAGAATGCTACAGTCAACATAGATTTGATGGTCAGAATGATTGTTGCGATTCTAAACTGTGTCAGGGGTCTCTATGAATAGGGACTTGTGGCCACATTACCTGATACCATGGGACGGCACAGCAGGTTCCCTTTACAAATTTTGTCTTTTGACTTTGGATGGAAAAATAAAAACTGCGCAATATAATAAGAATGTGTGTACTCACAGGTCTCCTCCTCTCCAGCCGAGCATAAGGGATCTCTGATGTTCTTCTACACAAGACGCTCTCCGCTCATGGGCTTTTCATCACCGGGGACCTTACAGAGAAAGAACAAATAGGTTATAATAAAAGGATTGGCTCGGGAGTCGGTAAATCTACATATGATCGGATACACTGACACATATAACATCAGTGGAACACGAATAGGGTATCAGTATGGGACGGAAGCCCCTTTACTTGACCATACGACCTGGGACTTTCTTGGGTCTGCCCTCGTCTGATAAAGTCACTATACCATTCCATCGAGTCACTTGCTCCATTAAGTTCTTATGGCACTTCAGGGAAAGGTATAAAGGACTATTCCGCATCCCGTCCCTGACTCCCATAGGGTAGGAATGGCTGATCACCGAGGTCCCGCGCCTCTCAGATTTCCCCCAAATAACACCCAATTTATCCCCAATCCTATCACTATGACACCTACTGGTATTCTATCGGGTGTGGGAGCGAAGGCCCGGTAAAATGTGTAGCCTAAGGAGCAAGGCCGCGTTTCTGTCGGGTTTTCAAATATTTAAAGGAAATTAGCACCAGGCGCAGATTAACACCAATAATGATAAAATTCTTTATATGCGCACACAGATACGTAGCGCTGCACACAACTTGTCACATCAGTCCCCCAGTCCCCATGGGGCTCACATACTAATCACCTACCAGTAGATGTTTGGAGTGTGGAGGAACAGAGGACCCGGAGGAAAACCCACGCAAAACACAGAGAGCAACTTCAACCTCCTGTAGATGTGACCATGACTTGAACCCAGGTACTTGCAGGGATCGGTAAGTTTTCTGTTAATTTTATCGTGTCTTTATAATTAATCTTCATTTACATTTGTATTTTGGGCTTTAGAATAGATACAATTTATAAAAAAGCTTATTAAATCCGAATTTCCTCATATTAGGATATAATCACATTAGGACGACACAATGACCGCTACATTGAGGAAGATCTTGGTCTCATTGATCGTCCAGTCAGGTGACAGGAGGTGAGGAAGTGTCAGGTTTTGGGGAAGTTTTCTGCAGCAGAGAGGAGTGGATCTCTCATACAGCTACAGGGCAGAGTGCATACAAGTATCAGACTTTCTTCAAACCATCTGGTTCCTTCCTGTGGATCTCAGATTGTGTTTTCTAAACCCCCCTGGCCACAGAAAAGATTATAAATAACTTAAAACATTTCATCACAGCCAGATGTTGGCATTAGTTGGAAAAATTAAAATGTTCTTATAAAATCACTAGTGATAAAAAAAATAACTACTTTCAGAGGTGTGCCATGTCTTGAAAGGCCCAAATTGGTCACCTTCTTAATGAGTTAAAGGGGTTTTTTCCCATAAACAGTTCGAGACCCTATCCCACGAGTGATGGTCATTGCAAGATCCAAGAGTGTGTCACTCTTGAGCAGACACTCATGGATCCTTAGTGTGTGAGATGCTGTGGGACAATGTGCTTAGATTATCAGGTACAAGTGGTTTATATACACTTTTATTTGCTTCTGACATTCACTAGTTGACACCATAGAAAAGAGATGAGACAAATCCAGAGTCATGGGAGTGGATATACACTACATTGGGGACTATGTATCGAACTTTATTACTTTTTATTTTACTTTCGAAGTTTGCCCATTTCTAGTTTTTTGCAGGGCTTTTCCTGAGTTATCACTGAATGCAGACGTGAATCGTTGAGACTTTTTTAAAAGCTGTGGCCACCAAATCTAAGGCTGCATCTGAGCAGGTTCGTAGAAATGGAATTGGAACGGGATTTGCAATTTTTTCCAACTTTGTTTTAAAAAGTCACAAGTCACTAGAGAACAAACTCACTATAAGAAAAAAAACGCTAATGATGACCTCTGACCCACAGAAAGCCCAGAAAAGAAAGTCCCAAAAAACAAAGACAAATCCAGACTTTTGATCAATGTGGTCCAATGAACACTCAGCCTGCACGTCATCTAAAACACCAGTTAGCACGTGCTATGCGTTCCCCTCTCCCTTGGATCCCGGAGCTTATCGTGAGAACTGCGCAGCTGGACTGAAGTGCCTGTGTTTTAGTTTGTTCAGAGCTTGACTTGTCTACAGGCTGCAGAGGCGCTCTTGCCCCCCTTGCAGTACAAGAGAAGCTTTCATGACAGGAATCTTGCCCGACCATAGTCACGGAGTTATGGTGTGTATCCAGGGACAGCCAAAAGAATAGAAGGAACTGATGAGAGACAGGTTGATTATATCTGTGAATGTCTGTGATTTTTTGTAATAACTATGAATTTAGAGAATGTGTTATTTGTTTTCCTGAGAACACTATCAGCTTGTGGAGGAAAACCCCTTTAAGTTCCAGAATGGTAGCGTGCTCATCTATATTCACCTAAGGATAGAGATGGGTTATCCTTGACCGAGCGCCCGGAGGGAGAGCTGTGCTCCAGCTCTTCCCATCATCCCCAGACAATAAACCCTTACAAGGGGCCATGTTATGTCTATATGTGATACCCAGCATCCACGGTAGACCCTCTGTATAATCCACAATTTGGAGGAATGCGGTGAAGGTGGGGGTGTAACATTGGGCATTGGTTTCTGCACTAGTAAGGGCTGGAAATTCATCACCATCCGAACCCAAAGTCGCCGGTAAGTCCCCCCACCCGGCAATACCGGACCCCATTGTGCAAACCAAACGTGTGAGACCTTTTTTCTTCCAATTTCTGTCGAGGGGGCTCTGGGACTGTTATGGTGGTCTATTGATGTGACGTTGAGTTGCTACAAATGTCTACATTGGATCAATTTGTTGACACTCTCCGGGAAGTGGAGCTTTATTAAAATAAAAAAAGTTTTGTAGAATAAAGTTTATTGTTTTTACTCACTATTTTGCTGGTTCGTGCAGGAATCGATTGAGTAGAGTGGAGGATAGATACAGCATCTTGACCCTGGTGGATTGATTCTACTAAGAAACTTATGTTTATTTCCGGTTTAAAGGGAAGGGTTAAATCCCACAACGGGGTATCACTGAGAAGTCCGACCTTCAGTATCGTGGCCTCCAACGGGATCCGGATTGTCCTCTTGATGTTACCTGTAGGTCAGGGTCCTCCATCTACCCTGGTTAGGGGTTAGTAAAGTCTCTATTAAGAAAATCCCATATTGGATGATGATGTCCACAGAAGACATTGAAAAAACACAAATCCTCGGAAAAGTATACAATTTATTAACATATCGTCTAGGATCTAAAAAAGTCGTAGATACAAAAGTGATTTTTTACAAGCTCCCCCTCACCAGGACAAGCCTCCATATTGGAGGGAAATCTGTTGTGGTTCCCAATGATTCACCCCTACGTCATTAGCATATCGGCACACCAAAAAGACCTAAAGGGCTTAGAAGGGAATTAGAAGTGACCTTCTACCTCAGTACTCATTAAGATTCGTTCTCGTGGAGGACTCCTAAATGACTCGGGAGAGATGTGACCCAACCCTGGTTGGTCCAATGTTTTCTGCTATTAGACAGTTGTCGAAACGAGAAGCCCACATATTAAAAGATCAGAGGGAGGTCGCGAAACGCAATAGCAAGTGACCCTCGTGTGACCAAAAATTGAACTGTTATCATCCACCAACGATGAGCATTATGTTCTGGTGATGGGTTCCTTCTTCACTGACTCACATGAGATGAACGTTAATAAGACAATTATACGCCAAAAGGGGGCCATATTGGTCAATCCTTTACGACACTGCCGGAGCAAACCTCAAAAAGATTTCTCTTCTTCTATGGAAGTAGAAGCCTAAAGGCATTTCGTGTCTTTTTATCCATCTAAAGCCAGTAGGCGCCACGATGATGGCAACAAGACCCCAGCCAAGGGATTGTGGCAAAACATTGGTCAGCATGGCAAACCACAGAAGAAACATCAGACCAATGAAAATGTGTTGAGGCTATGTTTCCTAGAAGAGTCCTTTGTTTCCAAAGCTTTGGATGAACTCCTTACTACAATCCCTATCCACATGAACCATCTAGATTTGGAGCGCACAACTCTTCCTGACGATGAAAGACCACCTTCAGCTCTGTCTCTGATCATCTTATTTTGGCCTCTTAGATATTTTCGATATTTAACAATCATGATTTTCTGCATTTCATCAGCACAAGGAGGCTCAGTTGGGCGGTTCCAGAGTTTGTTGCAGAACTATGAACCTCCTGGGCAGGTGATTCCTGGGTCATGGGTGCGACTCCAGTTTTTTTTTTGAGTAACACAAAAAAAAAAACCCTAAGACCCACTTCCGCACTCTGTTTTTCTCCAGCTCCATACTGTGGCTGATCCTACTCTACCAATCATATCGATTCGGAATCATCTAGATTTGGTATCACCACTTCTGGCCCTGAAGATCAAAGACCATTTTCTTCAGCCTGTGAAACTGTTGGTACCTGCTTCTGACCAGCACAGAAAATTTAGTTCCGGATTTTTAACAAACCATCATTACCATCATCATGTCCTATCTTCGGGACAACAAGATTTAAGGCTTCAGACCAGAGGGTCAGGGACATCACTTCCAGCTTTTGGAGAACCTCTTGATGTCTCCCTGGTCAGCTGCCTGGGATCATGGATGCTGCTTATCACTTAATCAGCTGAACCTATACACCGTCAGCTACCCTCTTGTCTACTTGGCCAAATCATCGGGACTGGCCGTATAAATTAGGTGTGCCACACCATGTTCATCTGCTTACCCCTGTGGTATAGATTCAACAAGGATTGATGTCCATCATCTAATGTAGGCCTGGAGCACGCAACCCAGTCCAAGGAGGGTAGGACCAGGAGGGTCAGGGTCACATCTTCCAGCTTTTGGGAGAACCCTTGATGTCTCCCTGGTCAGCATGTCCTGGGATCATCGGTGCTGGCTTATTCTTAGACTCAGCATGACCTATACCCACGTACAACTACCCTAATGTTCATACTTTTGCAAATCATCTGACGACTGCCGTATAAATAGGTTGTGCCCCACCAGTTCATCTGCTACCCTGTGGCAATAGGATTCAAAGGAATTGAGCCATCCACTAATGTAGTGCCTGGAGCACCAACAATGTCCACAGGAGGGTAGGACAGGAGAGGTCCAGGGTCACTCTTGTTCCAGTTTGGACGAACCCTTGATGTCTCCTGGTCAGCTGTCCCTGGTCACATCGGTGCTGCTTATCTATAGGACTCAGCATGAACCTATACCCCGTCACTACCTTATGTGCTCTTCTTGGGCCAATCATCGGGACTGCCGTTTATAAAATTAGGTTGTGCCCGCACCATGTTCATCTGCTACGCCTGTGGTAATAGATTCAAAGAATTGATTGCCATCATCTAATGTAGTGCCTGGAGACCAACTTAAGGTTACAAGTCTTCTGAGGGTCTAACTCTCATGGAGGTCCTAGCGGTCACACTCCGAGCTTGTGTTGTGAACCCTGATTCGCCAGATGGTCACGCAACTTCCAAACGGAAATCTTTCATGCCATCTGATAATCAGCATCATACCCCTGAACCCTTTGTAGTCTTCTCTTGAAGGTCACAAAGTCGTTATGGACTGCTATAGTAGTTGCTGCCCAGCATGAGTCATTTCACCTGTACCCGTGAAGTAAGTCAAGAGATTGATACCTATCCTGGAATGTTTCCTGGTAGCGTCCACCTTATTCAGGAGTGACCACGGAGTCGGGTCATCTTAAAACCGCTTATATGGAGAAAATACCGACTTATGTCTCCAAACTGGTCGGTGTCCTGTCATCGGTGCGTACTTAGCTAGCATGAGCTATACCCACTACCTTTTTCTATTTTCAAACATTGCTGCCATATTAATGCCCCCAACCATGTTCTATCTGACCCTGTGCAAGATTAGGATGATGCCATCATCTAAATGAGTTCTGGGAAACATGTTTAGCAGTGAGTGGGCGGAGCGGTCCAGGCAGCAAATCGTTGCCCAGCTTTGGAAAACCCTTCGATGTTTCTCCCTGGTCTTCCAGCTGTCAACCTGGATCATGATCTGCTTATCATCAGCATCAATGACTATACCACTGTCCATGTGGCACACAATATGTTGGGGGCTCACTCTTGGCCAAAAAAATCGGCGCCGTATAATTAAAGGTGGCCCACATGTTTCATCGCTAGTGGTTAATTGGGATTGCAAACAATTGATCATCCTTGAGTGCCTGGAGCACAAATGTCAGGGGTAGAAGAGTCGTTCCACATCTTGTGAGCTTTGAGAACCCCTATAATGTTCATCAAGACTCGGGTCAGCAATTTCCTCTAGGAACACGGCTTTATTACTCAGCATTGTAGCCTCATAAGGATGTACCCACCGCACTACTTTGTTCTGCTTTGCCAAACCCTCAAAATGGACTGCCGACTAAAAGGTTGTCCACATGTATGTACCTTGGTAGATCAAACGAATGAGATCACTTTCCTGAGCAGCAGTGAAGCTGTGGAGGGTTTCTCAACTGTATGTCTTAGACTGTAACAGACAGATGAGACCTGTTGACTGGGGCCAGTGGAACTGTAAGGCTACTATTTCATCGTCCACTGAACATCATTACCTGACCATGTCAGTTCTAAATTCTTCCAAAGGTCTTTTGGACAAATAGGACTGCCAATAAGCTCCACGCCAGGAGGAAGACATAAAGACGCGACGGGTCGTAGGAGTCGCTGGATTCTTGCACTTTAGGAAACATTGTTTATCTAGTGAGGTCATCTAATGAATAATAGTATTAATTCGCAAACATACCAAAATGTATGATAAAGCTAGGCTATACCATCATTAACAATTATTTCTATTAATGATAATCTCAACCTGAAGTTGCGACACTGGTACCAGAGTGGAGCCAATCCTAGATCATGTTGCCGAAAGAACACCTGCGATTGCATCTTGACCATTCTTTGAAGTAAAAGGGTTCATACTTCCACAGATAGTTACAGAGCTTTACACTTACCTTTTGGCAGACACCATAGATCCACTGGTAAAAGGGTTCGCAAGCATGTGGTTACTTGGTGCATTACATGACTACGGTGACCTTTGAAAGAGTTATCCCATTTCGTTTCTGGCAGTTAACATCTATAATGTTATGCAGAACCGTTCCAAGATTGTCCGATTTTGAAAGGCTAATTCCAGTATTCAGGTATGTGTCCTCACGCTGTTCTGGCCCACTCCAAGCACGAGAAACGGGGCGTTACATTGAACGACAAAAGTCCCGACAGTGGTTCGGAAAAACCTATGCGCATTTAAAACAAAAAAAATGGTGGGAGTGACTACCCATGCCGTCGGCGGTCGGCTGTGTATCCTGCTAATCATTGGTCAGCGCCAAATCTTTACCATTATTGCTCACGGCGGAGGTGAAACCTAGGGTCATCGTTGAAATTTAAGAAATCTGTATCCGAACATGACCAATCAACCGCATTTGTAGAGCGCCAATGATGAGAATATCAGGCTATAAGATTGCCCAATGTGCAATCTGTTGTGGCTACTTTTAATAGAATATTAGTGAAATATATTCTCTCACCACAGCCATGTCTTGAAAGGGACATGGATTGATTTCTATGCGGTTTTAGGATCAAGAAGTCTGGTGCCAATGGACCATAACAGACTGTCCAACCTGTCCTTAGCTAATGCCGATGGGTCTTCTTCTCTGACATGGTCGACGAAATTCCCATTGACGCGGATCCCTGAGATTGCCCCGGGATTGTTGGCCACGCATGGATGGCGATTCGGCGCTGGAGCTTCCATCAAATGGCCGGTCACAAAAGCATATTCAAGAACGCCGATAACAAAAAATGGCCGGGTTATCTTACTCTTCAGATTGCTCAGACCGCCGGTGGGACTTAAGCGCCACCTGTGGCAACCAGGAGATGCACGTTGAATCCGTCCTTTAACCCTCAATCCGAAGCAAGAGACGAGATACGCATCCGCGATCGGAAGTTGACGGAATAAATTCTGCAATCCCATTAGGTGCGAGTCACAGTTTTGGCATCAGATGAAGACCCACATTAAAATGATTGAGCATCTTCAACGAAGGTAAACGATTTCTTGGTCAAGCCATCCAAAGACTCACCACCTCCTATACAGCCATGGGATCTTTAGGCAACATTACCCGGCCTGAACCTACTCCATGCCAGATCCGAGCCAGCCACATAACGACAGTTATTACCTCGATTGTCAAGATGAAACACGGACATCAGATTTCTGACTGAATCTTAACCAAGCTGGAGCAGGACACAAGATCAAATTGAATTTCCTGGCATCACAGTTGCAACCTTAGACTCAAATTGCCGAACTAATTCTCACCCACAAGTACAAATGGGATCATAGACACTAGGTCGAGTAGTGGCCTACATGACCAAGTAGCTGATCTCCACGTGGACCGGACCAGAGGAGGTAAGAGGTCATGTATGGGGGCCACTTATCCACCTGCTGGTGGTGTGGACCTGTGCTCCTTATCTCTCATTTAGACAAGTTCCGTGTCTTTGTATCTTCTGTAACATAGGGAGGTGTCCAAGTCTCCAAGGCACCAAGTCAAGGACAGGTAGTATTCCACAGTGTTGGACAACAGGAGGAGAACCATAATAAACTTTAATATCACGGCTTCAAGCAGGACAAGCGGGAGAACTCGCACAACTCAGATATTTCTTTGGACGAGGACGACTCGAGGTCGAGGAAAATCTCAAATCTTCTACTCCACCCAATTATTGGACATGGATTCCTAATATGATCTGCACTCGCTTCCTGGTGGGAGACCGTTAACAGTTCCGCCCTCACATCAAAAACCTTGATCACTCTGCTGAATCTATGAAAAGAGTATAATAATGGTTCTAGTGCACATCGGGAGCGTATGCGTCGTTGGCAATGTCCCCTTTGACATCACGTTCCTCACTGTTTCTCCCTGATCACTCACTGAGGTCTTGTCCTTAATAACCCTTAATCAAAACTCGGTCGGGCACGATGCCGCCAGCTCAGCCCACCAGCACCAGAGCACCATTTCATGTCTTCCATCTTCTCTTGCGACAAACGATTGCTCCAACTTTTTCATTCAAGGTCTGATGAGCTCTCACAATAGCCATCGACGATTTATGTCTTCGAAAAGCTGCGAAGAACTGACCGGCCGCCCGACATATAGGCTCCGTCACATTGGTTCGTGACCACCAATGAGGATGGAACGATTCTTGATTACTCTTCTTTGTCTGTAAGTTACAGGAGAGTGGTGGAACTTATGGAGATATGGTTGGATGTGGTCACCTCACACATGGAAGCCATTCTTAGACCTTACATACTCACCAAACAGCAATGACAAAACGGGTCAAGTTAAGTTTGAGGAAGAGAGAGAGCTCTCTAGGGTTGAGCAAGCACGTGGACCTGTAATAAAGAGAAGTCATCAGGAATATGGTGGAAAGAGATGGTGCTTGATCTAGAGATCTGGTATAAGATAGGGCCACTCTCATAAATGTGACATTTCCTTGTAGGTTGAAACTACAATGGTTAACAACAACCTACTGACAGGTTTAGGTACTATATTTCAGGTAAGACACGCCCACCCTTTGCACAAGGCCATGCCCCGTTTTGGCATGATAGCGTCTCCTAAGGGATTATCAACCATTGAGAATCTGGATGTCTTACCCTTTTGGGTTTGACAAGGTGTGGTTACCCTAAGCTGACCCCGATCTGTCTCATAAAAGGTCTATGAGGTGGACCATAACTTGATTTTAACAAAACAACAGTCTCAGGAGCCATAAGGAGTGCAGAAGGGTGGAAGATGGTGGTCGCTCACCTCGTCAGTTCATGTGGACCGTTTTAGGGCAAGAGTTGGTGGACATCCTAGTGGATATGTTCTTCTCTTGGACACCTCCCTGTGTACAGACGAACAAGACCGACTGTCTAAAAGTGAGAAGAGAAGGAGAAGATAGGAGACAGGTCACACACCCCAGACCGTGGACCTTGTCCCGCATACCATGGACCTCTTACCTCCTCTGTCCCCCAGGCTCCTGCAGATCTGCTGAGGAGACAGATAACACGTTGGTGGTTGACGATGCGAGACGGTTTTTCTACTGACTCATGGGACCTTCAGAGGAACCTCATGTTGTAGTAAACTGAGAAATCCTTCTGTAACTCCAGCACGGTGGACCTTGGAGTCCAGCTGTAGCAACAATGAGTGAACGCACCTACAGGCCCGGCGTATAAGTGGGGAAAATGGCTGCCTGCTGTGACTAACTGTGATCTAAGCATATTGCTTGTAAATTACTTACATGCTGCCAATGGAAGATGTATCCAGGCATAGTATTAATTGGATACACAGCTCCTAGAGACAGATACACTGCCGTCCATGGTAGTCAATAATCTTCACTGCAATGAACAGTTTGCTGGCCGTGTATCTAATCCTATCCTTGGTGATACAGTCGGCTGAGCTGTCTCCCCTTGGTTCCGTCTGCTGACCGTGTTATCTAAATACCTCATCTGTGTGATACAGTCTGCGCGTCTGCGTACTAATCCTCTCCTGTGTGATACGTCTGCTGAGCTGCGCATATCTATCCTATCCTGTGTGATACTGCGCTGACCGTGTATCTACTCCTGGGGTCTGTTCCGCTGTTAATCTCTCGTGTGATACTGTCTGCGTGAGCTGTGTATCTAATCCTCTCCTGTGTGATACTGTATCTGTGAGCCGTGTGTATTAATCCTATCTGTGGATAATGTCTGCTGGAGCTATGACTCTAATCCGATCTTGCATGATCACCGAGTTGGTATCTATCCTGTGTAAAGGCCTGGAGCTGTGGATCTAATCCTATCCTGTGTGATACATGTCTGCTGAGTGTGTATCAATCCTATTCCTGCTGGTGATACTGGTCTGCTGAGCTGTGTATCTATCCAACCTACCCTGTGTGATAACTGTCTGCTGAGCTGGTATCTATCCTCCCTGTGTGATACTGTCGGCTGAGCTGTGTACTCTAATCCTACCTGTGATGATACTGTCTGCTGAGCGTGTGTATCTAATCCTAGACCCTGAGTGTGATACGTTGCTTGTAGCATGGTGTGATCATTAATCACTGGCCCGTTGACGTGCTGATGGGACTGTCATCTGGGATCAGTCCTGCTGAGTCTGTTGGTCTCTAATCCTATTCTGTGTGATATAGTCTGCTGGCTGGGTATTAATCTATCGGACTCTCTGAGCTGTTATGCCCCAGTGGTGACTCTGCTACGCCGTGTGATTCTGAATTACCGCTCGGGATAGCGGTTGTCGATGTGTAGTCTATGAGCATAGCCTAGTTCCGTAGGATGGGTATCAATAGTATCCTGGATTGCACTGCGTGAGGGCGAGTTCTATCCATCCTGTGTGATACACTGCTGACTGAGCCTGTGTTATCTAATCCTATCCTGTGTGATACATCTGCTGAGCATGTGTATCTAATCCCACATGTGTTGAATGACTGTTGCTGAGCCGTGTATCTACCTATCCTGTGTGATTACATGTCTGCTGAGCTGTGTTATCTAATACCTATCCTGTGGATACTGTCTGCTGAGCCTTTATACTAATTCCTATCCTGTGTGATACGTGTGAGCTGTTTAACTCCTGTGTGAACTTGCGCGTGTATCTAATCCTTTTTGATACAGTCTGCGAGCTGTGTATCTAATCCTATCTGGTGTGATACTGTACTCTGAAGCTGTGTATCTAATCACTATCCTGTGTGATTACTGTCTTGCTGAGCTGTGGTATACTAATACTATCTGTGATACGTTGCTGAGCTGTTGTATCTAATCCTTATCCTGTGTGATACATCTGGACTGAGCTGTGTATCTTAATCTATCCGTGTGATAACTGAACTGCTGAGCTGTGTATCTGAAATCCTCCTACCTGTGTGCATACAGTCTGCTGAGCTGTGTATCCTTGTGATACGTAGATTTGCCTAACCCTCTGTGTGATACTGTCTGCTGAGCTGGTGTATCTAATCCTATCCTGTGCTGATATCTGTCTGCTGGCTTGTCTGTTATCTAATCCCGTATATGCTGAGCTGTGTACTAACCATCTGCTGACAGTCTGTGCTGTAGATCTATCTAATCCTGTGTGAAGCGTCTGCGATGCGGTGTATCTAATCCTATCCTGTGTGTATGACACTGCTGACTGTGGTATCTAAAATCCTACTCCTGCCTGTGTGTACAGTCTGCTGAGCTTGTGTATCTAATTCCTCACCGTCCTGGTGATACTGTCTGCTGAGCTGTGTTCTAATCCTCTCCTGTGTTGATACTGTCTACTGACTGGTAATCTATCCATCCGTGTGTACGTCTACGTGCTTGTCTATCACTCTAGTACTGTCGTGAGCTGTGTATCTAATCCTATCCTGTGGATACAGTCTGCTGGCTTGGTATCTAATCCTTCCTGTGTGATACTGTCTGCTTGAGCTGTGATCTAATCTATCTGGTGTAGTACTGTCGCTGAGCTGATTGTATCTAATCCTCTCCTTGTGTGATACAGTCGCTGATCTGGTATCCTAATCCTCCTCTGCTGTGACTACAGCTGCGTAGCTGTATCTATCCTATCCTGTTTGTGATACCAGTATCTCTGAGCTGTGTATCAATCCTATCTGTGTGATAAGTCTGCTGAGTCTTGTGTATCTAATCCTATCCTGTGTGATACAGTCTGCTGAGCTTGGTATCTAATCCTATCCTGGTGATCAGTCATGCTGAGCCTGTTGGTATCTAATCCTATCCTGTGTGATACGTCTGCTGAGCTGTTGTATCTACCTAATGGTGGACAGTCTGCTGAGCTGGTACTCAATCCTATCCTGTGTGATACAGTCTGCTGAGCTGTGTATTAATCCTCTCCTGTGTGACTGTCTGCTGAGCCGTTGTGTACTAATCCTATCCTGTGTGAACTGACTGCATCTGAGACTGTGTATCTAATCAGATCCTGGTGTGGATACAGCTGTCTGGAGCGGCTGTGTTTAATTCTATCTCTGCTCGTGTGAGAACTGTGTGCTGGAAGGCGTATGTATCTAATCATTCCTGCAGTGATAACAGTCTGCTGAGAACTGTGGGATTATCTGAATACTCTCTTGTTGCTGGCTGTGTCCATTGTGTCTTATGCGATGTGTCACCTAACCTGTGGTACTGTCTGAGAGTGTTGTATCACTCCCTGTGTACGTATCTGAGCTGGTATCTAATCTAATCTGTGTGCTACATGTTTGTGAGCTGGGTGATCTAATTCCTAGCCATGTGTGATACTGTCTGCTGAGCTGTGATATAATCTATCCTGTGATAATGTCTGCTGGCTGTGTATTAATTCCTCCTGTGTGTGATACTGTGATCTGTGAGCTGTGTTAGTAATACATCCGGTGATCGCTGTGGTGTAATCTGATCCTTGTCATCTGTGAGCTGTGTATCAATCCATCTGTGTGAACTGTTGAGGCCAGCGGATCTAATCCATCTGTGATACTTGCTAAGCTGTATTCGTCCGTGATAATGTCGTAATGTATCTAATCATATCCTGTGTATACAAGCTGATGCGGCAGTGTTATATCAATCCTATCCATGTGTGATACTGTATGCGAGCGTGTTGGTGATATAATCTATCCGGTTTGATACTGTCGCTGGAGCGTGTATCTATCTCTGTCCGTGTGTGATACAGTCATGCTGAGTTGTGCTATCTAATCCTTCCTGTGTGGATGACAGGTACTGAGAGCTGTGTAATCTATCTTTTCTGTGATCTGTATGCTGAGCTGTGTTATATACTCCATCTTGCTGATGTGATACAGTCTGCTGAGCTGATCATTAAGTGTTGATACATCTCTGGCTGGTTAAATACCTATCTGCATACTCCTGCTGCTGCTGACATCCCTGTGATACGTCTGACTGAAGCTGTGTATTCTAATCTATCTGTGTTATGTGATGACTTGTCTCTAGATGCTACTGTGGTGTACTCTCTAGCTTATCATCTATCATGTTTGATACAGTCTGCGGAGTGTGTATCTAATCCTATCCTGTGTGATACAGCCTGCTGAGGCTGTTGTATCTAATCCTATCATGGTGATAATGACTGCTGAGCTGTGTATCAATCTACACCTGTGTGATACTGTCTGCTGAGCTGTGTGATCTAACCTACATGGTGTTGATACTGTCGCTGAGCGTGACAATCCTACCCTGTGTGTGATAATGTCGTGAGCTGTGCTACTAATCCTTATCCGTGTGATACTGTCTGTGCACTGTTGTGTATCATAATCATATCCTGTATGATACTGTCTGCTGAGCTGTGTATCTAATCTATCTCTGTGTGATACAGTGTGAGCTGTGTATTCTAACCTTCCTGTGTTGTGTACAGTCTGTGAGCTGTGTATCATAATCCTTCCTGTGTGATACGTTGCTGAGTGTGAAAAGCTAATCCTCTCCTGTGTATCAGTTGATACGGGTTCTCGCCTGGATAAGTATGCTGGTGTATCTAATTCCTCTCCTGTGTGTACAGTATGCGACAGCTGTGTATACTAATCCTTCCTGTGTTGATACAGTCTGCTGCAGCTGTGTTCTAATCCTATTCCTGGGTGATCACAGTCTGATGAGCTGGGTATCTATGCCTATCTTGTGTGCGATACAGTTCTGCGGAGCGTGTGTATCTAATCCTATCCTGTGTGATACTGTTGTGAGCTGTGTATCTAATCCGTATCCTGTGTGATATGTCTGCTGAGTGTGTAAATCTAATCTCTATTCTGTGTGATCACAAGTCTGCTGAGTGTGTGATACTACCATCTGTGTGATACAGTCGAGAGCTGTGTACTAATCATCTCCTGTGGGACTGTATGCTGAGCGTTTTGTGGTATCTAATCCTATCTGTGTGATACTGCCTCCTGAGGCTGTTGATATCTAATCTATCCTGTGTGATACAGTATGCTGAGCTGTTTGTTCTAATGCCTGTCCTGGTTGGATACTATGATGAGTGTGATCTCAATCCTAATCTGTGTGATACAGTTGCTGGGCTGTTATCTAATAACCTTTCTGTGTGATACGTGTGAGCTGTGTATCAATCCTATCCGTGTGTGTTAACAGTCTGACTGACTGGATCTAAATACCATCCTGTGTGATTACAGTCTGCGAGGTGGTGAGAGGCTCTAGCCATTTGACAAACAGTATAAAAAGTAGAGCACTAATTTTATATCTTTGACTTTGTGGCATATACGGGAGTATGCCGTATTAGTGGCTCCTCCATATTTTTTATGTTACATTTTCCATCTTTCCTGGATATTTTATTATTTATTTCGGTACACCTCAGTGAGCTGATGGCTCACTAAACCCCGCCCCTAAAACACTCAGCCGCCCCCTTTAACCCAATAAAATTGGGTTAAAAGTGGTGTGGTGTCGGGTGACTGACTATAATATATTGAATAGTGAGCTGTTCAGGAGTCAGAAGAGCCGGCTCTTCATAGTGAGCGGAGCCTAATGAGCCAGCTCACTAAGAAGAGCCGGAATTCCCATCACTTCTGTTAAACAGAAAAGTTTTGAACAAACTTTATTAACCTGTTGTCCCTCGGTATGCACACTCCATGACTTCATATTGTTATATCACACACATTGGTTTTTATAGTCATGATGTTCCAGGAAAATATTCCGCCCTGGAATGTCAGCCTGATCCGTGCGCTGCTGCATCCATCCGGTTCTGCCCGCTCGGTATCATTCCACACCCGCAGCAGAATTTATATCATTTCTATTTAAGGGTGATGTGAGGGATGATTAGTTACCAGGCATTGTATTAGATGCAACTCTCCACCTCCCAACAACAACAACAACTACAGAGAGTACAAAGTAGTCAGAGGGCGCCCAGTGCTCCCGCCTACACCACACCACAGCGCCATCCTGCAAGGTAAGAGGGGTCATAGGCGGACTATAACTGAGTATGGAGGTGGCTGGTGGGAAACTATCACACAGGATGGGATTAGATACACAGCTCAGCAGACTGTATCACACAGGATAGGATTAGATACACAGCTCAGCAGCCAGTATCACACAGGATAGGATTAGATACACAGCCCAGCAGACAGTATCACACAGGATAGGATTAGATACACAGCTCAGCAGCCAGTATCACACAGGATAGGATTAGATACACAGCTCAGCAGACTTGGAGTTATACCTACCAGGATGTAACTAGAGGATCGTACGGATAAGTAATTGCATGTATGTACACAGTGACGGCACCAGCGCCAGAATAGTGAGTGCAGCTCTGGGAGTATAATGACAGGATTTTGTAACTCACGGATCAGTAATACAGGCTAAGTAATGTCATGTATTGTAACAGTGATGCACCCACAGCAGAATAGTGAGTGCAAGCTCTGGAAGCGGATTAATCAGATGCGATAATGGATGTCACAGGATCTGCCGGCGAGATGCTTTATCTGTATATGCGGATACTAGATCAGCGATGTATGATGTGTCCAGTACTGCCCCAGTAATCGTGGCAGTTGGTCGGTATAATTGCGTTCTGTCTGGGAATTTGATTTCGATTGCCATGGAACTCCAAGCCTGGGAAGGTGGACCACGTGTCGGGGACATACAAACAACGTCGCCTGCGCCGTCTTCCATCCTTCGCCACAGGAACTGGATCCTCATGTAATCTGAGATAAAAGCATCAGCGTCCTGGACATGTCCAAGTAAGGTGAGTATGCGCCCCTACATGTGGTTAATGATAATATAAAGGGGGGGGCTCTTGTGACTGGCGCTTATATTATGTAATGTTCTTCTCCGACTTAGAACTGACGAGTCCAAACCTTCCGCCGAGATCACGACGCTTGCTGGTCCTGGCCGCTACACCCCAACCTCAACCTCTTTGCGAAGGAAGATTCATTGGGTGATCCAGCATATCATGGTGGACTTGTAGTTTGTGTATGCAGCTGTGGACTCCCCCGCTGACATGCGCTGGATCTCTCCAGGACACGAGTGGTGGGCATGATCGTTATTAAGGGAGTGGAGAACTGGAGCGTCGGCCTACGCCGTGCACGGGACTCTTGTCGACTACGTGCAATGACAGATCTTCCTGCGCATCTCGGACTTCAACAGCTCCAAGGAACTTGGCCCGTCATTGCAGCATCCGGAGTGTGAGATTCCACCTATAATCAGAACCACACTACTGGGTCATGACTAGCAGAAACGGGACAAAAGTAATCATTATAGGGATATATTAACCAAAACATTATTATATCTTCACATCTCCTCCCTGCGATCTTGTCCTGAGTAAAAATGCTTGTAGCCTGGTAGGTCATGCCGCTATAACATGGATACAAGAATTAGGTATCTACACCGTCCTGTCCTATTACCAATCAATTGTGTCTTCTCTGCAGCAGCAGCGGCTCCAAGTTCCCCCGGTCTTCATATGTGTATAACCCGGCCCGAGAGAACGACGTCCTGCTATGCAAGGTAAATAAAAGCCGCATTTTTGTTGTATAAAGATCTCTGCTCATTGTCCGGTTGACTGGATTCATTATAGATGGCCCAAAAACACATGAACTGACCTGAACTGACAGAGCGGAGGAGTTTGTTCAGTGTATCATTAGGGAATCGTGTTGTCATGGGCAGCAACCTAATAACCCCCCTTTAATTTTAAGGGGCTCCTGGAGGGTCTTGTCCGGACAGAGGCCATGGAGATGATCACTATCCTGATGAGTGTAGCTACCAATACACTGTAACAACGCTCTGCTGCGCTGTGGAAGGGAAATTTTCAGGTTTAGGGTATGTTTAATATAGGATGGAGAACCTTTTGGGATTAATCACCATATTGTTGTTCCTGTGGACAGAGGGCCAGTAACTCGAGAACAGCCCGTACAGGACCTGTACCATCCCCAAGGCTCCGACTTCCCAGAATCTGATGGTAGAGCTGGGTTGTCGCAGAATTGTGACTACAGGTTGGAGTATATAAAGACCCCCCCCCCCCCCCCCCCGCTATCTCTCTGCTGACATTACCCATAAATCACTCCTCTCTCCTTCATCACTCATCAGCTCCATAGGAGAGTTCTCTCGGCGCTTACCGCCGCTATTGGGTGGCGCGGATCGGTTTTGCCGTCCTGGATCGCTTGCACTCAGTGGTGGCGGTGCTTTGTGTTATATGGTATGACCTCGCCCACCTCCGGCTGCCTCTCTGACCTCTCTCCCCCCCACAGATCCTCATCAAGAACCTGAAGAATGTGAAATCACCCAAGAAGGTCCAGGTGCCAAATGCGACGAATCTTCTTCCGGAACCGGGAAACATCCTGCTCCGAGACGCCGATTTCCATCACCTTGTTTGACGTACAGCAAAAACATTAAAGCAAGCGAAGCTTCCGTGGACACTGTCACCTTCCAGGGGAGATGCATAATACTGAGCCTCTATCACAATCGTAGTGAAGAGATTGCTGAGCACCTGTGAACCACCAATATGGTGAAGTTGTAAGGATAAGTTAGACTATCCCTTGAGAGAAGTTTTGCCTTCAGACGATCCCTACTCAATAAGCCATTGGACTATAATACTGAGAAAAATCATATTTTCACTCGCGTAATACTTTCCACACCCTGACTGTACAGTCTTTAGTTTCCCTGCAGTCCCCACGGAAAAAAGGAGAAATAGAGTATTACACCAGACAGGACCTCCAAGCTAAATAGACACCTTATCAGGCTAATCCTAATCTAAGATGGATCTATAGGGCTGACCTTTAGGTTAGGGGTGGACCATGTGCCTTGTTACCCTGCGGCAGTGGCTCCTATTATCAGACTATATACAGTGCTGTGCAGAATTATCTTGCAACCAGGACTCTCGCATCCGTGAAGATATCAAAGTGAGTATGTCGATCTGGTCTCAAACATGTCTCAACGTGGGCTACTGGCCAAACAGTGGTGAGTAAAGATATGCAAGCACCATAGGCAGGGGACCCACATATTATATTATACTGAGGCTCTTTCCAACCATCCATCCACAGCCATTATATCTCACAACAGAAGCTGGATCTCTGTGTACATCCACGAGAACATCGGGGAAGACGGAGCTGGGACGAGGCGGAGAGTTGTTCATCTACACAACCAGCAACCACATCAAATACCGCGCTCACCACGGGAGTTACGGGGGGAAGGGAAGACGATTTCATGGGAGTCTAAACGGGGCGCCATGCGTTATTATACATTATTTTGTAGAGTAACAAGGCTCACTAGTCAGTCATTGTCAGTTGCAGGGACTACGCATCATCCGAGACCCTCGATCTGCCCATATACATTACAAGAGTGAAGGGGACAGCGTTTGTACTGCACTGGACCGGGAGTGCCGGCCCTCGGGTTGCTCACCATCGCCCTCTACAGAATTCAGTTCAAGTTGGCCTATTAACAGGAAGTACCGATTGAGGGTAGGTGTAAGCGTTCTCCTTACTGTGGTCTGCCACCATGGCTTGTCCCATTCAGCCTCCTGGCTGGTGCCACCCAAGGTTGCCCCCCTACCCCCACCTAGCCTTGTACCCTGTCTGGGCTCCCCTCCTGGCCCCTGCCTGCTCATCCTCTCTGCGTCTCCTAGGCTCTCACCCTGACGGCCTCCTGCCAAATATTCTGAATTGTGTTCTGTGACCAGCCTTCGGACATGAACTTCTCTCTCTCATGCTACGAGGTCCTGCACAATGGTAGAATCCAAGCTGGTTGGCCAGTCCATATAGCCCTACCTGCAGAAGAAGGGGTACCGAGGTTGGCGCTGCACTGTTGTCAAGATAGAAGAACAAGGTTCACTTGGCCTTGGAGTGCGGGTAACATTGAGTAAACGTAGCTGACCTCATTAACCTCTTCCCTAGATGATGAAGGTCCTGGCAGGGGCTCTACTTAAGCATTTCTATCATCATACTGTCAGCGTCCTCCCATCTTCAGACTGTTTCCTCTTTATAGCTAGAGGTCGGCCTCTACCTCTCCCTCCTCTTGACCTCACCATATCGTCCCTGAGGCGGCCAAGCCCTGGATGACAGCACTGCTGGGAGAACTGGGCGAGGGGGCTCTGCTACAGGCCAACCACAGAATCGTGAGATGTGCTAACCACGCACCAAGAACTCGACACAGCTCTCCTTCCTCTACCTGATCACCGGCACCTGGAGAACACTGCGCAAGATGATGAAGATCGGTAAGTGGAAGCACGTGAAGGCGGGTAGGGTTAGCGAGGCATATGGCCGGCCAGCCACGGGACTCATGTCTTATTCTACTTGTAGATTGAGACCGGAAGGACTTTCAGTTGGTCAGTACCACAGAACGCACTGAACCTGGGAGACGTGCAAGGAAGGAGAGGTGGGGTAAAGATCCTCAGAACTGCGGGCAGAGTAAGTACCCACCACCAGTGGTTGTGTAGACCGACTTCTACTCCTACCCCCATTATCTAATCACCCCCCTGCACTTCCTCTGCGCAGAGTCTCTGCCTATCGGACGCGACCACCCATGGGCCACGAGGAGGAGGGAAAATCTACAGGAGAAGTTGACCCCGAGAAAGAATTGTAAGTTCGCAGATCAGGGGTACAAAGAGCGTCCCTTAGGGGAATACAGGCCTAGTTAGGGGTCCAGGGCAGATATCTGGGGGTACCAGCATAGAGATGGCCAGGTTTCTCAGAACAACCTGTTAGGGGGCAGCAATGTCAACTCGGGCCCCTGCTCTTCTGATATATCACTAGGTATATCTGTGCTACATTGTACGATCCCAGAGTGGATCCAATGCCAAGCTGCTCATGCCCCCTCATCCGGTGATGCCCCGGGCACCAATACTGGCCTCGCTCACACAGTCTAAAGGCTTCTTCAAGGAGAAGCATAAGCCCGGGGAAAAGGTAGTTGTCCTGGAGAGTATGTGTAATATATCACCTCTGTGTATGTAAGTAGCCGCAGAACTAGGGATTGATGTTATATTCCAGTGAATTCATCGTATGCACGGAGTGTGTCCTCAGCAACTGACTGTGCGCTGTGCTCTCTGAACATAAGGGGTTAGTATTTTCCTGGAAAGAGTGTAAGAAGACTTGGTGTATGTCTGTTGGTAGCGACAGGGACGTGAAAAAATAAGGAATATTATTCCGGATTGTAGCTGCTGCACTGGGGGTTGTCCTACACTGCTGTCACTTGGGCAGTTTTTTCCAGCTTTTCTTTAGGCTCTGGGTAAAACTTTTGGTTTTTTTAAAAAAGTGCAGCGTGCGTTAGTGCAGAATCCATGAGGCCACTTTCTCTGTCACGAAGAGATCAGAGCACAGCAGTGTGAGGATGATGCATGACAGCGGTCTGGAATGATCTCTCTTGTATCACCTCATTAGGTAAAGAGAAGCGATGGCGGCTGACCTGATGTGGACACGGTGGGAGGAGTAAGCTGGGAAGAAGACGCGTGAGTGGCGCTGGTGAAGGTGCTAGGCATGCGGTCCCGTGTTCTGTGTCCTCCCTCCTCGTGTCTTCTATACGTCCGCCCTGGTTGTGATCCTCACCATCTCCCACCTCTCATTCCAGATGACTTCGTGCGCCGGTGGAGACATTCGGAGATGATGCTCCCGGAAAGGAAGGAGAGGTAGGCGGATGGGACCGTAGAAGAAGACTTGGACCTCCCTCCCGGAGTGGTGAGTAGACCTGTGATCTTCAGGAGGTCTGGCAAGGTTGGACTTATCTTCAACTGTTTCTATAACTTCGGTTTGTCTTCTCCTCAGGACATCCTGCTGGTTTCCTCTTGCTTCAGAGAAGACGGCTCTTTGTGCCACCTACTAAGGGTCACTAGTCCTGGACAGGTGTAGGTTGCCTCTACTACATTGCCAATGTTATCTTCTGCAGATATAGGGGCCTTAGATCATCTCTCTATCTCTTCATCCTATCTGGTGTTGTGTGTGTAACACTCTCACAGTCTCCCTGTCAGACCACATCCTGGCAGGGATCCTTCGAGACGGCCATGCAGGGGGTAAGTTACACCACAAGCCTAGCCATCGTCCTCTGCCATGGGATTGGCCACACGCAGATGTGTGACCTCAGTCTTCTCCTCTACCGCAAGCTCCTCCAGACCAGGTGGGGGTGTGTGAACTTTTGCGCGTATCAAGCCAGCACTTCTCCTTCCGACACCTTCTCCAGGGGGCGCAGCACTTACTGGCCCGCCTGGCTTTTGGCCCAGCCATGTTACGTTATCCACAAGCGCAACGGTAACGGAGTTTTCTATACTTTAGCCTACCTGCAGCTACACCACTAGGGGGAGCTATTACTTACATGCAGACATACACATAATATCAGTAGTCAGGAGCCGAGACTGAGTGCTCATTTCGCAACTTTGGAATCCATCTGCCGTCCCCTATAATCAACAAGGTCACAAGGGCGCTCCCTCACCCATAGGAAGGAGCAGGATTGAAGACGGCTCCCGGCGTGGGCCTAAGCTCAGCGACCTGATCCAGAGCCTGCAGCTGTGCTACCAGTTGACCACATCGGCAAGTTGGCGGAAGCGGTGGAGAAGTTTCGGCTGATCCTCCTCAGCGTCCCCTTATGGTGGTGGAAAAAAGAGAGAGTTGCGGAGGAGCGCGGCTCTGAGGGGGCCTGTAGTGTAAAGGGGAGGTCTAATAGAAGTCGAACGGAATCTCGGTTGTTGATGCTGGGATTCTCCTTCTGTTGCAGGCCCAGCAGACTGATCACCATCTGCAGGGAGTATATCGTGGGGTTGTCTATGAAGATAGAGCGAGAAAGAAGCGCCGAAAGACACCTTGCGCGCAGAAGCGCATGGGTGAGTGTGAGGAGCGCGCCCCCCATCCTACGCGATTGGGGGGGGGGGCATCCTATTCTTTTACGTAAACGCTGTGACGCAACGTTGCAGATGCGGCTCCTACTTCACGCACTCCAGCCTGCAGCCGGTGCAACATGATCACTGGTCCTGAGGACTGCGGTTAACCTCTTCTTCAAGTGAAGAACTCAAGACCGGCGCCTCCTTCGCGGCGGCCTTCTAGAATAGGACGCGAAACCGGAAGTGGCGCAGCAGGTGGGGTACTTCGTGTAGTGAGATTGTGGGGTCGGGCGTCGGCCGTCTGCCTAAACTAATACTCTATCTATGACTCTACTATGCACGACGCAAGATCCTTGCCAGGTGCGAGCAACCTGACGGACCACTCCAGCTCAACTACGAATTCACAACCCCTTCGATATCTGCGCCGCCTCGTACCGGCCCATATACAGGGGCAAACCGGTGGAGAAGTGTCCCCTCAGCGGAGCCTTGCTACAGCCCCAGGTATAAGGACAATCTGCAGGTCACCACGGTATGTACAAGCAGATCTTAAAGGATGAGAGCTCAGCCCGCCGGACTCTGCTCCTTTAAGAAAAATTGATCGTTGGGGGGTTTTTTTTTACCCGTATTTATATTCCAGGTGACGGAGATCGGAAAGACGTCATCGGATTGAGGATCCAGCCCCTAAGTTCCGTATAGGACTTCACAGTCCTGAAATCAGCCTTATTTTTTTTTTTCGTGCCCATCCTGATTATAGTAGCCTGCGCTGCTGGCTCCGCCCCTTCTATCCATCCGCCCCCCCCTCCCCCCCTAAGCTTCACGACAACTTTGGGCGGCCTAGTTAGTAAATTGGTAATGAAACTTAAACATCTGTTGTATGACGAAATAAAATAACATCAGATTAGGAAAATCATGTTTGGTGAGGAGTTTGTGACGGTATATAGTAAATGCGTTGTTTAATTGACTTCCGAACGTCGTGACCATGTGCAATGAGTCAGGGAGAATAACGATAAAATGTTTATCACTGTTCTGTTAATGGTGCCTAAAATTGCAATTTTCTACCAGTTATTACACAGTTCTGTGTCCAGGACCTGTGAAGGATGACAGGTCTCCTCTTCCCCTCTCGCAGCAGGGAAATCTCAGAAATTCATCAGTTTCACCCAGTCTATTAAATGAGCTTTAATGTTTAATCGTTTTCATCAAGAGAAACGCAGCATGTAGCCTTCCTGTTTTGCATTATGGCTGGACTTTGGAACACAACAGAAATCCATCGTCCTTTAATGAAGTCCGTGACCAGTGATGAAATAGGAATTCTAGTTATCGGGTTATGTTCTTTCCTTCACTATGTGCAAACTGAAGCACATGACAAGATTGTGGGTTTAGGATGCTCCTACGTACCTCACCACATGAGTTTTCAAGACTAAACCACCTCATGCTTGCTGGGAACTGTCCTTTCCCATGTATGTTCTCCCTCCGTGCATAAGTATACCAGTCAGGGAGGCAGAGACTTAAATAACATAAATGCCAACAGCTGCCTCTAAAGCCTCAAGTTATCCGTCATATATGGAAGAAGTGGTTCTGGCCTCTGGGGATAGGGATGTAATATTACCCTGTACAAGCGGTTGTTCAGCGCCTCAGCTGGAATATGTGTCCAGTTCTGGGCTCCGGTCCATAAAGTAGCCCAAAAATGATAAGGGCGTATGGGAGGATCAGGTTATTAGGAAAGATTAAAAACCAACTGGATTTATTAGCTGGACAAGAGACGACTACGAGGGGGACATGATATTTATATAAATATATGAAGGGTCCATATCAAAAAAATATGGTGGAAGTTGTTCCAGATTAATCGCAATCACAAAGACGAGGGAGCACGTGTCTCCGTCTAGAGAAACCAAGTGTTTCACACCGATGGCGAAGGGCTTCTTTTACTATGAGACTTGTCAATCTGTGTGGAATAGCCGAGCTCAGACGCTGGTCACAGCGAGGGAACGCAGGAGCTCAGGCGCTGTCACAGCCAGGCGACAGCAGAGAGCTCAGGCGCTGGTCACAGCAGGGACAGCAGAGAGCTCAGGCGCTCGGGTCACAGCAGGGACAGCAAGAGCTCAGGCGCTGGTCACAGCAGGAAACAAAACACCAGGGGCCAGAGAGCTCAGGCGCTGGTCACCGAGGGACAGCAGAGAGCTCAGGCTGCTGGTCACAGCGTGGACAGCAGAGTAGCTCAGGGCGCTGGTCACAGTCAGGGACAGCAGAGAGCTCAGGCGCTGGTCACGCAGGGACAGCAGAGAGTCAGGCGACTGGTCACAGCAGGACAGCAGAAGTCGAGGCGGTCCCAGGGCGCACTCGGGCTGGCAAGCAGGGACAGCAGAGATCGGGTACAGTCAGGAAGCAGAGTCGGTCGCTGGTCACAGCCAGGCAGGCCAGAAGCCGGGCGCTGGTCACAGCGGGACAGCAGAGAGCTCGGCGGCCTGTCACAGAGGGACAGCAGAGAGCTCAGGCGCTGGTCACAGCAGGGACAGCAGAGCTCAGGCGCTGGTCACGCAACCCAGAGGCGATCCATAAATCACGCCCTGTTCAGGAGTCGGCCCAGCGCCGGGGGGTCCTCCAGTGTACGTACGTTCGGTGGGCTGGGAGCGACTGCGTCTGGACCGGTGGGTCCCTTGATGGTTTTGTCGCAATTTTGATCACCAATTCCACCCTCTGTCCCATCTCGACAGACAGAGATCAGGCGCTGGTAACAGCAGGGACAGCAGAGAGCTAAGGCGTGGTCTCAGCAGGGACCGCAGCAGAGATCAGGCGCTGTCCACAGCCAGGGGGAAAGCAGAGAGAGAGCTCACAGGCGCTGTCAAAGCAGGGACAGCAGCAGCAGATTGAGCTCATGGCGATGGGCACAGCAGGACAGGAGAGCTCAGGCGCTGGTTGCCCACCCCCAAAAGCAGGGACAGCAAGAAGGAGCTCAGGCGCTGGTCACAGAAGGGACAGCAGAGAAACTCAGGCGCTGCGTCACAGCAGGGACAGCACACCCGGAGCTCAGGCGCTGGTCACAGCAGGGACAGCAGAGAGCTCAGGCGCTGGTCACAGCAGGGAACAGAGAGAGCTCAGGCGCTGGTCAACAGCAGGGACCAGCAGAGAGCTTCAGGCGCTGGTCACAGAAGGGACCAGCAGGCTCAGGAGCTGGTCACAGCAGGGACAGCAGAGAGCTCAGGCGGCTGGTCACAGCAGGGAAGAAGAGAGCTCAGAGCTGGTCAAAGCAGGGACAGCAGAGGAGATCAGCGTGGTCACCGCCAGGGACAGCAGAGAGCTCAGGCGCTGGTCACAGGCAGGGACAGCAGAGAGCTCAGGCGCTGGTCACAGCAGGGAAAGCAGAGAGCTCAGCGTGGTCACAGCAGGGACAGCAGAGAGCTCAGCGCTGGTCACAGCAGGCGACAGCAGAAGCTCAGGCGCTGGTCACAGCAGGGACAGCAGATGAGCTCAGGCGCTGGTCCAACAGCAGGGGACAGCAGAGCAGAGAGCTCAGGCGCTGGTCACAGCAGGGACAGCAGAGACCAACAGGCCGGGCTGGTCACAGCAGGGACAGCACGGGAACTCAGGCGCTGGTCACAGCAGGGACAGCAGAGCCTCAGGCGCTGGTCACAGCAGGGACAGCAGAGCTCAGGCGCTTGGGTCACAGCAGGGAAGCAGAGCTCAGCGTGGTCACAGAAGGGAAAGAAGAGCTAAGGAGCGGGTAAAAGAAGGGGAAGAAGAGAGAAGATGAGAGGAAGGAGCGTGGGGGCACAGAAGGGTAAGCAGAGAGATAAGGATGCGGGAACAAGAAGGGACAGCAGAGAGCTCAAGGACGATGGTTCACAAGCAGGGACAGCAGAGAGCTCAGGCGCTGGTCACAGCAGGGACAGCAGAGGAGAGCTTCGGCGCTGCGTCACAGCAGGAAAGAGAGAGCTAAGGCGCTGGTCACAGAGGACAGCAGAGAGCCTCAGGCGCTGGTCACAGCAGGGACAGCAGAGACAGCTCAGGCGTGGTCACAGCAGGGACAGCAGAGAAGCTAGGCAGCTGGTCACAGCAGGGACAGGCAGAGAGCTCAGGCGCTGGTCACAGGCAGGAAGCAGAGACAGAGCTCAGGCGCTGGTCCACAGAAGGCGACAGCAGAGACTCAGGCGCCTGGTCACAGCAGGGACAGCAGACCGAGAGCTCAGGAGCTGTCACAGAATGGACAGCAGAGAGATCAGGGCTGGTCACAGAGGGGCCAGCAGAGAGATCAGGCGCTGGTCAACAGCCCAGGGGCAGCGAGAGCTCAGGCGCTGGTACAGCAGGGACAGCAGAGAGCTCAGGCGTGGTCACAGCAGGGACAGCAGAGAGCTTCAAGAAGGACCTAGATGCCTTTTTACACCTAAATAACATTGAGGTATGCTATATAGAATTGTTTCCCCTAAATCCCTTCCTATCCAACCCTACCCTTCCTTTTGGTTTTGAACTGATGGACAAGTGTCTTTTTTTCAAATGCTATGTAAACCCTTTCCTGAATAGATACGAGTTGAGAGAGCCGCCAAATTATTATGACCATACTTGCGTTGATTTGTCTCTAGTTACCTTATGGATTCTGACCCATCGATGTAGTATGGGGAAAGATTAGGTGCAGTAAAGTATACTTTAATGTGAAGATGACGGCTTCAGAAGGTCCACACATCCGTTGGGTTAATGTCCAGGGCTGTGAAGGTCCCAAGACCATTCCTGCGAGGATGGCCTCCATTGTTATTATAGGAACAGATGACTACCTCCAGGGTTCATGTGGTGGAAGAGTAGTCAGAGGACTATCTTCGGAGATCAGTCCAGTGGTGAAGGTTGCAAAGGAATGATGCTACCTTCAGAGGATATGTCCAATGGCTGAAGGAAGAAGACACTGCCTTCAAGGAGATCATGTCCAATGGCTGAAGGCAGAAGCTGCTACCTTCAGGAGATCATGACCATTGGTGAAGGAAGAGAAAGAAGACACTGCATTCAGGAGAGATCAGGTCACAATGGCTGAAGGCAGAGATGAACCTTCAGGAGATCTGACCTTGCTGACAGGAAGAAGACACTGCCTTCCAGGAGATCATGGCACTTGGCTGAAAGTGCAAGACCCTCTTCAGGAGATGGCTCCATTGGTATTATAGGCATTGAGATGCTACCTCCTGAGGTTCATGTGTGGTGGGATTGTAGACAGCAGACACCTTCGGAGTAATGTCCAGTTGTGAAGGTGCAAGATGATGCTACCTCAGAAGGTCATGTCAATGGCGAAGGCGAAGCCTCTACCTCAGGAAGATCATGGCCATTGGCTGAAAGGGCAAGACCCAGCCTTTAGGAGATTCATGTCCAGTGGTGAAGATGCAAGTACTTACCTTCAGAAAGAAGTGTCTTTATGAGGGCTCAAGGAACAAGATGCTACGTTTTGAGGGCCCATGTCCCAGTGGGTGAAGCAGGGATGCTACCTTCAGGAGATCATGTCCAGTGGTATGGAAGGTGAAAAAATGCTTCTTTCAGGGGTCTATGCTACAGTGGCTGAAGATGCGAGACCCAATCTTCGGGAGATGCATGCCCAATGGCTACATGCCGAGATGCTACTTTTAGAGGTTTAATGTTGGTGGTTGTTTGAAGCCCCCACGCCACCACCCGACAATCCCTCATGTCCCCCTGGACTGTGAAGACCAGGATGAATCTTCTTTGGAGATGACAGAGTCAGGATGCTAACTTTCAGGATGGCTAGTCGGTGAAGTCCTGGTGTGCTTCCTATGGTTGGGCATGTTGAGTACGATGACCTCAATGAACCGGTGTACAGGTACGTTGGTGAAGGCTTGGGGTGTGGTGACGGTAGCGTATCTAATCAAGATGATCCACCATAATCTCAGCTACAATTTTGGGTTACATACTCCAATTTGTTGTTGTGATGATATAACTACCCCAGCGGTTAAGATTTTGATCTTTGCCCCCCCCCCACCACCCCCCCCCCCCCCTTACGAGCTGGAACATAAATGAACATA
Organism: Engystomops pustulosus; assembly: GCA_019512145.1. Lineage (NCBI taxonomy): Eukaryota > Metazoa > Chordata > Amphibia > Anura > Leptodactylidae > Engystomops > Engystomops pustulosus. Next base: position 5,367,324 of record CM033647.1, read on the forward strand.
TAAAAGACTGTCACAGGCATGTCATTTATAGCTGGTGAAGGTTCCTAGAATACTTTATAATTATTTTGAGTACCTGGCTCCACTCCTACCGCAGTGTGTGGTGAGTCCTCGGGGGCGGGGCGGCTGCAGCCTGTATAGCATCCTTATACTATCCCCCTCCCCTGTCAATGCATGAACGGAGAAGTGGGGAGGGAGCGGGAGGGAGGAGGACTGACACATGAGCAGCATGCCAGTCCTACCTGAGACTCACCACCCCTGATGGCAGGGAGCAATCATTTACATTCAACCTATTATCGCTAATGAACCTGACACTGGATAAAAAACACATTCATGGCGACAGGTCACTTTAAAAAAAAAAAATCATATTTGGAATATTTTGGTAGCCAACCAAAACAAAAAACAATAGTCATGTTCTGAAGGCGGTAAAAAAAAAAAAAAGTTCAAATGTCCTTCATGATCACCAGCGGTGTGACCACATCGATAACAGCATGCAGGTGCTCTGGTATTGAGTTCTGACAATTCCAAGAGTTGAGACCTCAGCATTTGCCCTGGTGGTGTCATTGTTTCTGCCCATCTCTGGGGGAGGGTGTTAACGGCCATTTCTATAAAATATTTGAAGTTCATCATTTTCAGGGGAGAAAGCTTTTCCAAAGGGAAGCAGATGTCACCCTCCAGGAGACTTCCCCTCTATGTTATCCGTCAGTAATGTACATCGCTATCAGACTAGCAACAGCGATTGGTTAAATAGGAGGAGTTACAGCCCCGCCCCCTTGACTATCTAAATTCAAGAGAAAGGGACTCTAAATAGTGTAACCTGCAGAGGAGTTCAGTTTGTTGTTGTCAGAGGAGTAGGTGAGGCGGGGGAAAAAAGAGAAGAAACGAAAGAGAGGAAACCTATCCCTCAGGATACGAGACACAAAGAGGGAGCAGAGAGGTAAGTTACCAGGCACAGTGCGGTATGGGTCTATTATGTCTATATAGTGTAGTGGTCTGGTATGTTACTGATATATCCTGGCACATAGCGTGAATGAAAGTAACCCACCAGGACTATCTCATACTCACTGGTCTGGGGAGAACCCCCCGCATAACTACTAAGCATGATGGAGGATTAGATACACAGTCAGCAGACAGTATCACACAGGATAGGATTAGATACACAGCCTCAAGTAAGGACAGTATTCACACCAGGATAGGAATTAGATACACCAGATCAGCAGCGTATACACAGGATAGGATTAGATACACAGCTCAGCAGACAGTATCACACAGGATAGGATTAGATACACAGCTCAGCAGACAGTATCACACAGGATAGGATAGATACACAGCTCAGCACGACTTATCACACAGGATGGATTAGATCACACAGCTCAGCAGACTTATCACACAGGATAGGATTAGATACACAGCTCAGCAGGACTGTATCACACAAGGATAGGATTAGATACACAGCCAGCAGACTGATCACACAGGATAGGATTAGATACCACAGCTCAGCAGACAGTATCACACGGGATAGGATTAGAACACAGCAGCAGACATGTACACACAGAAGAATAGATTAGATACACAGCTCAGGAGGCTGTATCACACAGGATAGGATTAGATACAAGCTCAGCAGACAGTATATCCCACAGGATAGGATTAGATACACAGCTCAGCAGACTGTATCACACAGGATTAGGTTAGATACACAGCTAGCCAGCTGTACACACAGAGAGGATTAGATACACAGTCAGCAGACAGTATCACACAAGCGATAGATTAGATACACAGCTCAGCCAGACTGTATCACACAGGATAGGATTAGATACACAGCTCAGCAGACAGTATCACAACAGGATAGGATTAGATACACAGCTCAGCAGACAGTATCACACAGGATAGGATTAGATACACAGCTCAGCAGACTGTATCACACAGGATAGGATTAGATACACAGTCAGCAGATAGTATCACACAGGAGAGGATTAGATACACACGCTCAGCAGGACTGTATCACACAGGAGAGGATTGAGGAATTAGATACACAGCTCAGCAGACTGTATCACACAGGAGAGGGATTTTTAGATACACAGACAGCAGACTGTATCACACAGGATAGGATTAGATACACAGCTCAGCAGACAGTTTCACACAGGAGAGGATTAGATACAACAGTCAGCAGACTGTTCACACAGAGAGGATTAGATACACAGCTCAGCAGCAGTATCACACAGGAGAGGATTAGATACACAGCTCAGCAGACAGTATCAGCAGGAGTAGGATTAGTACACAGCTCAGCAGACAGTATCACACAGAGGGAGGATTAGATACACAGCTCAGCAGACAGTATCACACAGGGTAGGATAGATACACAGCTCAGACAGACAGTATCACACAGGGTAGGATTTAGATACACAGCTCAGCAGACAGTATCACACAGGATTAGGATTAGGATACACAGCTCAGCAGGTTATCAACAGGATAGGATTAGATACACAGCTCAGCAGATGTATCACCATGATAGGATAGATACACAGCCTCAGCAGACAGTATCACACAGGATATGGATTAGATACACAGCTCAGCAGACAGTATCACACGGATAGGATTAGATACACAGCTCAGCAGACTGTATCCATAGGAGAGGATTAGATACACGCTCAGCAGACAGTATCACACAGGATAGGATTAGATACACAGTCAGCGACTGTATCACCACAGGAGAGGTATTAGTACACAAGCTCAGCCGACTGTATCACACAGGAATAGGATTAGATAAACAGCTCAGCAGACAGTATCCACAGGATAGGATAGATACACAAGCTCAGCTTACAGTATAACACGGAATAGGATTAGATACAGGCTCAGCAGGAATGTATCACACAGGATAGGATTAGAAAAGGCTCAGCAGACAGTACACACAGGATAGGATTAGATACACGGCCTCAGCAGGACGTATCAAACAGGAATAGGATTATACACAGACCTCCGCAGGGACTGTTCACACAGGATAGGATTAGATACACGGCTCAGACAGTCAGTATCACAATGCTGGGATTAGATACATGTCAGGCAGATGTATCACACGAGTTAGGATTAGATACCACAGCTCAGACAGACTGTATCACACAGGATAGGATTAGAACACAGCCTCAGCAGACTGTATCACACAGGATAGGTATTAGATACACAGTCAGCAGACGTCAAAGGAGAGGATTAGATACAAGACCAGCAGAAGTTCACACAGGTTAGGATTAGTACACAGCTCAGCAGAACAGTATCACACAGGGTTAGGATTTAGAGATACACAGCTCAGCACGACAGTATCACACAGGGGTAGGATAGATTACACAGCTACAGACAGTCCACAGGATAGTAACGCTAGCAGTACACAGGGTAGGTTAGGAGTAGATACCAGCTCAGCAGGACCCCAGTATCACCACATGGTAGGATTAGATACACAGCTCAGCAGACAGTATCACACAGGATAGGATTAGATACACAGCTCAGCAGACTGTATCACACAGGATAGGATTAGATACACAGCTCAGCAGACTGTATCATGCAGGATAGGATTAGATACATAGCTCAGCAGACATTATCACACAGGATAGGATTAGATACACAGCTCAGCAGACAGTATCACACAGGAGAGGATTAGATACACAGCTCAGCAGACAGTATCACACAGGAGAGGATTAGATACACGGCTCAGCAGACAGTATCACACAGGAGAGGATTAGATACGCAGCTCAGCAGACAGTATCACACAGGAGAGGATTAGATACGCAGCTCCGCAGACTGTATCACACAGGAGAGGATTAGATACACGGCTCAGCAGACTGTATCACACAGGAGAGGATTAGATACACGGCTCAGCAGACTGTATCACACAGGATAGGATTAGATACACGGCTCAGCAGACTGTATCATGCAGGAGAGGATTAGATACAGTGGACGGCAGTGATCTGTCTTAGGAGCTGTGTATCCAATAATACTATAGCCTTGGATACATCTTCATTAGGCAGCATTGTAAGTAATATTACAGCAATATGCTTAGATACACAGTAGTCACAGCAGGCAGCCATTTCCCCACTTATACGCCGGTCCTGTAAGGTGCGTTCCTCTCATTGTGCTACAGATGGACTCCAAGGTCACCGTGCTGGAGTTACAGAAGGATTTCTCAGTTACTCAACATGAGGTTCCTCTGAGGTTCCCCCGAGTCAGTAGAAACCGTCTCGTCATCGTCACCAACCAACGTAGTCATCTGCATCTCCTCAGCAGATCTGCAGGAGACCTGGGGACAGAGGAGGTAAGAGGTCCATGTATGAGGGACACGTGTCCACCGGCTGGTGGTGTGGACCTGTCTCCTATCTTCTCCTCTCTTCTCACTTTTAGACAGTCAGGTCTTGTTTCTTCTGTACACAGGGAGGTGTCCAAGAGAAGAACATATTCCACTATGGAGTGTCCACCAAAATCTTTGCCCTAACAGGTCCACATGACTGCGAGGTGAGGACCAACATCTTCCACCCTTCTGCCTCCTTATGGCTCCTGAGACTGGTTGTTAAAATCAAGTTATGTCCCACTCATAGACCTTTTATGAGACAGATGGGGTCAGCTTATGGGTAACCAACACTTGGCAAACCCCAAAAGGGTAAGACATCCCAGATTCTCAAAATGGTTGATAAATCCCTTTAAGGAGCGCATCATGCTCTAAAACGGGGCATGGCCTGGGCAAAGGGGGCGTGGTTTACCTGAAATATAGTACCTAAACCTGTCAAGTAGGTTGTAACCATTGTAGTTCTCACCTACAAGGAGGAAGGTCACATTTACTGAGAGTTGCTCCTCAATCTTATACCAGATCTCTCAAGATCCAGCACCATCTCTTTCCACCATATTCCCTTGACTTCTCTTTATTACAGGTCCACGTGCTGCTCAAACCCTCAGAGATCTCTCGTCTTTCCTCAAACTTTAACTTGACCGGTTTTGTCATTAGCTGTTTGGTGAGTATGTAGAGGTCTAAGATGGCTTCCATGTGTGAGGTGACCACATCCAACCAGATCTCCATAAGTTCCACCCATCTCCTGTAACTTACAGACAAAGAAAGAGTATCAAGAATCTGTCTCATCCATCATTGGTGGTCACGAAGCCAATGTGACGGAGCTATGTCGGGCGGCCGGTCAGTTCTGCAGCTTTTCCGAAGACAATATAGTCGATGGCTATTGTGAGGAGCTCATCAGGACCTTGAATGAAAAAGTTGGAGCATCGTTTGTCGGTCAAGAGAAGATGGAAGACATGAGAATTGGTGCTCTGGTGGCATTGGTGGCGGCTGAGCTGGCGGCATCTGTCCCGACGAGTTTTGATTATAGGGTTATAAAGGACAAGACTCAGGAGGATCAGGGAGAACAGGTGAGGAACGTGATGTCAAAGGGGACATTGCCAACACCCATACTGTCCCCGATGTGCACTAGAACCATTATTATACTCTTTTTTCATAGATTCAGCAGATGATCAAGGTTTTTGATGTGATGGCGGAACTGTTAACGGTCTCCCACCAAGGAAAGCGAGTGCAGATCATATTTAGGAATCCATGTCCAGATAATTGGGTGAGTAGAGATTTGAGAATTATTCTAGACCTCGATCCGTCCCTGTCCAAGAAATACTGATTTGCGAGTCTCCGTACTTGGTCATGACTTGAAGCCGTTGATAATAAGTGTATTATGGTTCTCCTCCTGTTGTCCACACCTTGGAAATACTACTGTCCTTTAAGCTACTTGGTGCCTTGGAGACTTGGACACCTCCCTATGTACAGAAGATACAAGACACGACTGTCTAAAGTGAGAAGAGAGGAGCACAGGTCCACACCACCAGCAGGTGGATAAGTGTCCCCCATACATGGACCTCTTACCTCCTCTGTTCCCAGGCCTCTTGCTCAACTGTTGAGAAGATGCAGATGACTACTTTGGTTGGTGACGATGATGAGGCCGTTTCTACTGACATGAGGAACCTTATGTGTGGTCTTTATGATTGCCCCCATCTTTATAGATGGAGCTTTGTGGGTTAGAATTTAGTTGTTCGGCCAACAATTTTAGTAGGTCTTCTGTCTGAAGTTTGCCAAAACTGCCTGAACTGCGCCACCTAAGGGGAAACTTGACAGAAATTTCTCCTCCTTCATGATGTCTACTCTGTCTATATTTCCAGGCATCAGGGGGTAAGAAAAGTGTCCAGTCAGGAGAAACTTTCATATTTGGATTATGTCACAAGGTGGTTTCCATCTCTGAGAACAAATCTGAGGTAAGATAACCGGTGTTACAGTTCTTATTGCTTGGACCTATGAAGCATCCAGGAATCTGGCCACCAAGCTTGGACAAGTCAGGTCTCCAGGTCCGGGTAATGGGTTCTTGACCAGTAAGAAGAATGACCCCATGGGTTATAGGAGGTGGTTGAAGTGGTTATGGATGGACACCTTGAACCCCTAACAATCCAGTTGACCCTTTCAAAGGTGTTGAAGATATTCTACAAATATTTGTTAAAAAGGGAGTCCATCCAGATCACACAATGGTCACATTGGGGCAGATTTACTTACCCGGTCAATTCGCGATCCAGCGGCGCGTTCTCTGCGGTGGATTAGGGTTCCGGACGGGATTCATTACGGCAGTTCCTCCGCCGTCCACCAGGTGGCGCTGAAGTTCCCCACCGAGCCGGGCTGAGTGAAGGTAAGTGCAAGCTCCGCGACACATTTTTTTTTTTTTTTTAAATGCGGCGGTTTTTCCGAATCCGTCGGTTTTTCGTTCAGCCACGCCCCCCGATTTCCGTTGCGTGCATGCCAGCGCCGATGCGACACAATCCGATCGCGTGCTCCAAAATCCCGGGGCAATTCAGGGGAAATCGGCGCAAATCGGAAATATTCGGGTAACATGTCAGGAAAACCCGAATCGGGCCCTTAGTAAATGACCCCCAATGTGACCGACTTCCTTCTTGGTGTCTCCAAGTTTCACCCTTGTAACTATCTTGTATTACAACCAAGCATTGATGAAATCCACCATGTTCTTTCAATGACTACATTGGCTCATCGTGGTGAGCAGTGCAAAATATATTCACTTAATTATTCACTTAATAGAAAAGATTATTATATCTTATAGCATTATATTATCATCATATTTGATGTCTAAAAAACTTTATTCATTGTTCTACAGATACAATTTCTTCAAAATTTGCAAGAATCCTACGACCTCGTCGCGGTCTTCCACCTCCCTGCTTTCGTGGAGCACTTATTGGTAACTGATATTGGTCGTACTTTGACCTTAAAAATGACTTCAGGCAAAAAGTAGATGATTACCATACAAGCCCCACCCACCAGCACCATGGTCCTCCCACTGCTGTTCTCTAAGCATAGTTCCTCACCACTGCTCAGAGTAACTGCTGTTGTCTCCAACCTGCTACAGCTTTTGCTCGTAGTATTTTGGAGGGGCTTTGGAGCACAGAACACAGCAGTGTGAGGAGACACATACCTTTGGAGAAGCTACAATCCTGGAATATAAAGCCATTTTTCATAGAAATAGAAATCTGCTGACAGGTTCCTTATGATGAACATTATAGTTTTAAGCCACAAGAATGATGGAACAACCTCTTCTACCAAAGGTCCACCGTAGTCCATGTGTAGCACCAATGTAAACCACTTATGAAACTTGGTTTTTATTAAACCCTTTTTACTCAAGGTGGAGCCCCCTATTGTGTTGCCAAAATGGTAACAGATGGAAAAGTCTGAACCTGCTGATGGAAAGGTCTGGAACCTCCAGTTTTGTAGCTTTGGCAAAGAAATGGGTCAAAAGAAGACAATGGATAGGGTTTCATAGCTGGGGCCCAACAGATTTCTAGTGGAGCGCTCCCTACTCTAAACCAGTTCCATATCAGTTTGAGATGAATATAACTTAGACTCGAGAACATTTGGTTGACATTGATGGTGGTATCTCTCTAGCTGTATCCATAAGACAATGTTTGTGTAGTGTTTTCGAGTAATTAATTCTCATATAACTTTTACAGATGACCTCAGCGTGGAGAAATAAGATCGAACGTTTCCTGAAGGAAGAAGATCACAGGAAGGAGATCGCTCTTGAACTGTCTTCCTTGGCTGAGAGGTTCATCTGCAGCAAGTCATGTCCAAAAAAGACCTTTGTGAAAGAATTTCAGGAGAAAATGATACAAAAGTGGTCAGGGGTAGATGCATTATCAGTGGGCGATGAAATAGTATGTTCCTTTGGAATTTTGGTTGCCATCTTGGCCGCAGTCACAACCAAATCTGTTGTAGACAGCAAAGACAATGAAGAGGTTGAGGAAACCTCAGAAGAGCTTGTAGACACCGTTGGTCCTCCAGGCACTACATTAGATGATGGCATCAATTCCTTTGAATCTCTTACACGGGGGGGTAGCAGAATGACATGGTGGGGCACAACCTAATTTATACGGCAGTCCCGATGATTTGGCCAAAATAGAACATAAGGGTAGTGCGTGGGTATAGGTCATGCTGAGTCTAAGATAAGCAGCAACGATGATCCAGGGACAGCTGACCAGGGAGACATCAAGGGTTCTCCAAAAGCTGGAAGAAGAGTGACTGACCCTCCTGTCCTACCCTCCTGTGGACATTGTTGGTCCTCCAGGCACTACATTAGATGATGGCATCAATTCCTTTGAATCTATTACCACAGGGGTAGCAGATGAACATGGTGGGGCACAACCTAATTTATACGGCAGTCCCGATGATTTGGCCAAAGTAGAACATAAGGGTAGTGACGTGGGTATAGGTCATGCTGAGTCTAAGATAAGCAGCACCGATGATCCAGGGACAGCTGACCAGGGAGACATCAAGGGTTCTCCAAAAGCTGGAAGATGTGACCCTGACCCTCCTGGTCCTACCCTCCTTGTGGACATTGTTGGTGCTCCAGGCACTACATTAGATGATGGCATCAATTCCTTTGAATCTATTACCACAGGGGTAGCAGATGAACATGGTGGGGCACAACCTAATTTATACGGCAGTCCCGATGATTTGGCCAAAGTAGAACATAAGAGTGGTGACTCGGGTATAGGTCATGCTGAGTCTATGATAAACAGCTCCAATGATCCAGGGACAGGTGACCAGGGAGACATCAAGGGTTCTCCAAAAGCTGGAAGATGTGTCCCTGACCCTTCTGGTCCTGAAGCCTTAAATATTGTTGTCCAGAAGATAGACAATGATGATGGTAATGATGAGTTTGTTAAAAATCCAGGAACTAAATTCTGTGCTGGTCAGAGCAGTCCCACCAGTTCACAGGCTGAAGATGGTCTTTATCTTCAGGGCAGAAGTGGTGATCCAAATCTAGATGATTCCGAAGTCGATATGATTGGTAGAGTAGATCAGCCATCAAGTATTGGAGCTGGAGAAAACAAGAGTGCGGAAGTGGGTCTAGGTTGTGTTACGTCTAAGATTGTCAGCACCCATGACCAAGGAACACCTGACCATGGAGGTATCAATAGCTCTGCAAAAACTAGGGAACCCCCAACTGAGCCTCCTTGTGCTGATGAAATGGCAGAAAATCATGATGTTGATAAAAATATTCGAAAATATCTAGAGGCCAAAAACTATGATGATGAGACAGAAGCTGAAGGTGGTCTTCATCGTCAGGGAAGAGTTGGTGCTCCAAATCTAGATGGGTTACATGCTGATAGGGATTGTAGTACAGGAGGTCTAGACAAAGCTTTGGAAACAAAGGACTCTTCTAGAAACAGAGGCCTCAACAAAATTTTCATTGGTCTGATGTGTCTTCTGGTGGTTGCCATGCTGACCAATGTTTTGCCACAATCCCTTGGCTGGGGTCTTGTTGCCATCATTCTTGGCCTACTGGCTTTGGAATGGATAACAAGACAGCAACCTTTAGTGCCTTCTACTCCATAGAAGAGAGAGAATCTTTTTGAGGTTTGCTCCGGCAGTGTCGGTAAAGGATTGACCAATATGGCCGCCTTTTGTGGCTTCTAATTGTCTTATTAATTTCATCTATGTAGAGTAGTGAAGAAGAACCCATCACCAGAACATAATGCTCATCGTTGGTGGATGATAACAGTCAAGTTTTGGTCACACGAGGGTCACTTCTATTGCGTTTTCCGTTGACCTCCCTCTGATCTCTTTTAATAATGTGGCTTCTCTGTTCTGACACTGTCTAATAGCAGAAAACATTGGACCAACCAGGGTTGGGTCACATCTCTCCGAGGTTATGTTAGGGATCTCCACGTAGAACGAAATCTTAATGAGTATGAGGTAGAGGTCACTTCTAATTCCCTTCTAAGCCCTTTAGGTCTTTTTGGGTGCCGATATGCTATGACGTTGGTGAATCATTGGGATACCACACAGATGTCCTCAACGATGGAGCTTATCCTGGTGAGGGGGGCTTTGTAAAATAATCAACTTTTGTATCTAGACTTTTTTAGATCTAAGACAATGTTAATAAATTGTATACTTTTCCGAGGAATTTGTGTTTTTTCAATGTCTTCTGTGGACATCATCATCCAATATGGGAGTTTCTTTAATGAGAGACTTTAATTAACCCCCTAACCAGGGTAGATGGAGGACCCTGACCTACAGTAACATCAGAGGACATCCAGGATCACCTTGGGAGGCCACCGATTACTGAAGGTCGGACTCTCAGTGAATACCACGGTTGTGGGATTTAACCCCTTTAAAAGCGGAATAAACATAGATGTTTCTTATTAGATCAACCCCAGGGGTCAAGATGCTGTATCTATCGCTCCTTACTCACTCAATCGATTCCTGCACTAACCAGCAAAATAGTGAGCTAAAAACAATCAAACTTTATTCTACAAACTTTTTTTTATTTTAATAAAGCTCCACATTCCCAGGAGAGTGTCACAATATTGATCCAGATGTAGACAATTAGTAACAATCAACTGGACATCAATAAGACCAATAAACAGTCACCAGAGCCACCTCGACAGAAATTGGAAGAAAAAGGTCTCACCGGTTTGGTTGCACATATGGGTGTCCGGTATTGCCGGGTGGGGGGACCTGTACCGGCACTTTGGTTCGGATCGTGATGATATTTCCTTACTAGGGCAGAACCACCCAAATGTACACCCCCACCTTCACGCATGTCCTCCAAATTGTGGATTCACCAGAGGGTCCTACAGTGGATGCTGGAGTATCACTATATGACATACATGGCCCCTTGTAAGGGTTTATTGTCTGGGGATGTGATGGGAAGAGCTGGAGCACTAGCTCTCCCTCCGGGCTCCGAGTCAAGGATAACCCATCTCTAATCAATTAGTGTTGAATATAGATGAGACACGCTACCATTCTGGAACTTAAAGGGGTTTTCCTCACACAAAGACTTAGATGTACTCAGAATAACAAAATAACACATTCTCTAATTCACAGTTATTAACAAAAATACAACATTTCACAGATATAATTCTAACCTGTCTCTATCAGTCCTTCTATTTACATTTTGGCTGTCCCTGGATACGACCATAAACTCCTGACTATGGTCGGGCAGATTCCTGTCATGAATAGCTTCTCTTGTACTGCAGGGGGAGGCAGAGAGCTCTGCAGCCTGTAGACAAGTCCAGCTCTACAAACTACAAACACAGGCACTTCCAGTCCAGCTGCAGTTCTACAGATAAGCTCCGGATCCAAGGGGAGGGGGACGCATAGCCGTGCTAACTGTGTGTGTTATAGATGACGTAGCAGGGCTGAGTGTGTCATTGGGCCACATGTATCAAAAGTCTGGATTTGTCCTTCTGTTTTTTGGGACTTTTCTTTTCTGGGCTTTTCTGTGGGTCAGATGTATCTTAGCGTTTTTTCTTTATGTGACGTTTGTTCTCTAGTGAATTTGTGACTTTTTAAAACAAAAGTTGGAAAAAAGTTGCAATCCGTTCCAAGTTAATTTCTACGCCTGGTCAGATGCAGCCTTAGATTTGTGCCACAGCTTTTAAAAAGTCGCAACATTCACGTCTGCATTCAGGTGATAACTCAGGAAAGACTGCAAAAAAATAGACAATGGCAAACTTCGAAAGTAAAATAAAAGTAAAAAAGTTTGATACATATGCCCCAATGTGTCTTATATCCATCCCATGACTCTGATTTGTCTCATCTCTTTCTATGTGTCAGATGCTAGTGAATGTTCAGAAGCAAATAAAAGTGTATATAAACCCTGTACCCTGATAATCTAAGCACATTGTCAGCACACAGCATCTCACAGCACTAGAGGGATCATGAAGTGTCTGCTCAGAGAGTGACACACTCTTGGATCTTGGACTGACCATCACTCGTGTGGATAGGGTCTAACTTGTTTCATGGGAAAACCCCTTTAACTCCTTAAGAAGGTGACCAATTTGGGCTTCAAGACATGGCACCCTCTGAAAGTAGTATTTTTTTTTATATCACTAGTGATTTTAGAACATGTTTAATTTTTTCCAACATAATGCCAACATCTGGCTGTGATGAAATGTTTTTCAAGTTATTTATTAAATCTTTCTGTGGCCAAGGGGGGTTTAGAAAACACTAATTCTGAAGAATCCAAGGAAGGAACCAGATGTTGTAGAAGAAAGTTCTGATACTTGTATCACTCTGCCCTGTAGCTGTATGAGAGATCCAACTCCTGCTGCAGAAAACATTCCCCAAACCCTGACACTTCCTCCACCTCCTGTCACTGACTGGAGATCAAAATTAGAGAACAAGATCTTCCTCAATGTAGCGGTCATTGTGTCGTCCTATGTGATTATATCCTAATATGAGGAATATATCAGGATTTTAAGCTTATTTTATAAATTGTATCTATTCTAAAGCACAAAATAAAAATGTAAATGAGATAATTATAAAAGACACTGATAAAAATTACAGAAAACTTACAGATCCCTGCAAGTACCTGGGTTCAAGTTCCAGGGTCAACATCTACAATGAGTTTGAATGTTCTCTCTGTGTTTGCGTGGGTTTCCTCCGGGTCCTCTGGTTTCCTCCCACACTCCAAAACATACTGGTAGGTGATTAGATTGTGAGCCCCATGGGGACTGGGACTGATGTGACAAGTTGTGTGCAGCGCTACGTAATCTGTGTGCGCTATATAAAGAATTATTATTATTATTGGTGTTAATCTGGCACCTGGTGCTAATTTCCTTTAATTATTTGAGAAACCCGACGTAACTGGCCTTGCTCCTTAGGCTACACATTTTACAGGGGCCTTCCTCAGATTAGAATACCATATAGGTGTCATAGTGATAGGATTGGGGATAAATGTGTGTATTTGGGGGAATCTGAGAGGCGGGACCTCCGGTGATCAGCCTATCCTACCCTATGGGGTCAGGGACTGGGAGCGGATAGTCCTTTAACCTTTCCCTGAGGTGCCATAAGAACTTAATGGAGCAAAGGGTGAACTCGATGGAATGGTATATGACTTTCTCAGACGAGCCGACCCCAGAAGTCCCAGGTCGTATGGTCAGTACAAGGGGCTTCCGATCCCATACTGCATACCCTATTCTGTGTCACTGTGTTATATGTGTCAGTGTATCCGATCATGTGTGATACAGACTCCCGAGCCAATCTTTTATTATAACCTGATTGTTCTTCCTGTAAGTGTCCCCCGGGGCATGAAAACCCCATGAAGCTGAGAGCGTCTTGTGTAGAACATCAGAGATCCCTGATGCTCGGCTGGATGAGGAGGAGACCTGTGAGTACACACATTCTTATTATATTGCTGCAGTTTTTATTTTTCCATCCAAATTCAAAAAGACAAATTTTTAAAGGGGAACCTGTGCCGTCCCCTGGTATCAGGTAATGTGGCCACAAGCCCTATTCCTAGAGACCCCTGACACAAGTTTAGATCTCCACAATCATTTCTGACCAATCAAATCTAATGTTTGACTTGTAGCATCTGAAATTAGAATGTAGAGGGAGGGGCTACAGCTAATAAGAATGTCCTATAGCTTGTATGTAGGTAATTATGTGGGGGATGTATATGGGGGATTACAGTTCCCTATGGCTTGTATATAGTCCTACTATACTATACTCAGAGGTGCAGCAGTCATGAGGTGAGTTGTCCCTGTACCCTCAGGCGGCACCATCTGCAGCAAAATGTGGGGCTGCATGAGAGCAGCAATCACCTACCACTTACAAATAGTGTCTCTTCACACATGATGTCATCACGGGTTTCACACAATGTATTACTAAAATAACTTGATATATTGAAAGATATAACTTGAAAGACGAGAGGGCACTGTCTCTGTCTGGAGCAAACAAGGTTTAATCACCAGCGGCGACAGGGCTTTTTCACTAAGAGTACTGTCAATCTGTGGAATAGCCTGCCTCAGGCGCTGGTCACAGCAGGGACAGCAGAGAGCTTCACGAAGGGTCTAGATGCCTTTTACACCTAAATAACATTGATGTGTTATATAGAAGTGTTTCCCCTAAATCCCTTCCTCATCCAATCCCTTCCCTTCCTTGGTTGAACTTGATGGACATGTGTCTTTTTTCAACCGTATAAACTATGAATGCTCAGTTATACCTACATAGAGATTAGGATGCTCAGTTATATCTACATAGATATTAGAATGCTCAGTTATATCTACATAGATATTAGAATGCTCAGTTATAGCTATATATAGATTAGAATGCTCAGTAATAGCTATGTAGAGATTAGAATGCTCAATTATATCTATATAGTGATTAAAATCTCAGTAATATCTATATAGTGATTAGAATGCTCAGTATATATATATATTTATCTATATATATCTATATATATATATATATATATATGAGAGAGAGAGAGAGAGAGATTAGAATGCTCAGTTATTGCTATATAGAGATAAGAATACTCAGTTATATCTATGTAGAGATTAGAATTCTCAGTTCTAGCTATATAGAGATTAGACTGCTCAGTGATATCTTTATAGAGATTAGAATGCTTAGTTATATCTATGTAGTGATTAGAATGCTCAGTTATTGCTATAAAGAGATTAGACTGCTCAGTGATATCTTTATAGAGATTAGAATGCTCAGTAATATATGTGTAGAGATAAGAATGCTCAGCTATATCTTTATAGATATTAGAATGCTCAGTTATATGTTTGTAGAGATTAGAATGCTCAGTTATATGTTTATAGAGATTAGAATTCTCAGTTATAGCTATGTAGAGATTAAAATGATCAATAATATCTGTAAAGTGATTAGAATGCTCATTAATATCTATATAAAGATTTGAATGTTCAGTTATATCTATATAGATTAGAATGCTCAGTATTATCTATATAGAGATTAGAATGCTCTGTAATATCTATATAGAGATTAGAATGTTCAGTAACATCTATATAGAGATTAGAATGCTCAGTAATATCTATATAGAGATTAAAATGTTCAGTAATATCTATATTGAGATTAGAATGCTCAGTAATATATATATATTGTGAGACACTGAAGGGGTTAACTGTGGATGGGCGGTATGTTTCCCCTAGGTTTTGCTATTATGCAAGGCCTTAGTGCTGTGGTTGGGTGTCCAGCACCTTGGACACAGGTGATGGGAGCAGCCCAATCAGTCTTTTTTTTTTAAACCGCTCAGCAGAGCTGGAAGTGTTGTCTCTCTCTGGAAGGAGGCTGGAGAGCACACAGCCCTGACCTCTGTGCCTGGAGCAGCCAAGTGATTTTGTATAGTGGTGAGTTAGTGATCACCTGTATAGTTAGCACCCTGACGGGTAGGATTTTGTTTATTTAATGCCTGAATGTAAAGGCTGTTTTATTTTGCTGCTACAATAAACGCAGGCGAGACCTGTTTTGGACTGTACCTTGGTGTCCCTGTCTTGAACTGCATCACAGCACCCCGCTACCACGGTCTCTACTGGGCCAAATCTCCCACATATGGTGGAGGATGCGGGCAGTTCAAAAGACACACACCTGAAAGGCTCGCTACATCCTGCAACATTGCATGGCCTGGGTGAAAGCAGCAGGCAAATTGCAGGATAAAGCCAAGATGGAGGACTTTATTAAATACCTGCAAGAGGAGGCCAGAGCTAATCGGCAGCAGCAGCAGGCCATGCTCCAGCAGCAGCAGGCCATGCTCCAGCAGCAGGAGGAGAGGTCCCGCCAGCAGCAGGCCATGCTCCAGCAGCAGGAGGAGAGGTCCCACCAGCAGCAGGAAGAATCCCAGGCTAATCGACAGCTGCAGCAAGCCATGCTCCAACAGCAGGAGGAGAGGTCCCGACAGCAGCAAGCCATGCTCCAGCAACAGCAGGCAGAGTCCCGAGCCATGCTACAGCAACAGCGGGAAGAGTCCCGAGCCATGTTCCAGCTGATGATGGAAAAGTTTTCTGGCATTATGGCAGCACCGCAAGCGACGACGACTGAGGGGTCCCATACTGGTTTGCAAGGGTACCGGGTTGTCCAGCATTCCGCACGGGCTGCAGTGCAGAAGGCTTTACAAAAGATGACGGCGACCGACGACGTGGAGGCTTACCTCACTGTGTTCGAGCGAGTAGCTGAGCGAGAGGAGTTACCAGCTGAGCAGTGGGTAGATGTCCTGGCGCCGTTCCTGATAGGCGAATCGCAGAAGGCCTACTACGACCTGAGTGAAACGGAGGCCCGTGAGTACCCCCAGCTAAAGGCGGAGATTCTGGCTGGTCTTGGGGTCACCGTTCAAGTTCGTTCCAGCCGGGTCCACCAGTGGGCATACTCTGAAAAACTACCCCCGCGCTCCCAAATGCATGACCTGATCCATCTTGTCCGGAAGTGGCTACAACCCGATGACTGCACCCCAGCACAGATGGTCGAGAGAGTGGTCCTCGACAAGTTCACCCGTTCTCTGCCCTCTCGGCTCCAGCGGTGGGTTGGACAGGCCGGTCCCACAAATGCTGAGGAACTCGTGTCCCTAGTAGAGAGATATCGGGCTACGGAGGATCTTCTACTTATCCCTCCCACACGAAGCAGTGCCAGTGACAAGGCCATTAAACCATCTGGTAGGACTGCTACTGCAGAAAAAGGGAAACAAGTCAGGTTGGGAGGGGGTACACTGGGGGGCTTGGATACACAGAAACCCAGTGAGGCTCGTGACAGAGGTCATGGCCGTATCCAGTGCTGGCGATGCCATGAAATGGGCCATATTGCTGCCAACTGTCCCCTGTCAGTGGAGCCAATGGACTGCAACCAGACCCAGCGAATGTCACTGTTTGCCCGGCCGGTTCTGGCTGCCGAGTCAGTCACGGATGCAGAACCCCAAATGTGTATGGTCACAATCGGTGGTCACACGGTGAAAGCCTTGCTAGACTCAGGGAGTCTGGTTACCCTGGTGCGGGGAACTTTGGTTGATCCTGGACTGTACAGTGGGCGTAAAGTGGGAGTGTTGTGTATACATGGGGACACTCGCGAATATCCCACTGCTGTCATCAACCTACATACACCTTGTGGTACTATTACCCATGAAGTGGGGGTGGTGGGGACCCTGTTTCATGAGGCTATTATCGGCAGAGACTTACCAGTGTTTTGGGACCTCTGGAGACGAAGACCCACCTCAGGTGCTGTTGCAGATAATGGACGTCAGGTATGTCCGGCCTTGGCCCCTGAACCCTTTGAGGCCGATGTACCCACACCAGCAGTAGGGGTGACCCCATGTGATGAATTCTCTCCCCTAGAGGTCCTAGCTGGTGAGGTCGAGGGCCACGAGGAGGTGGCCGACATGCCGGACCTTGAGTTTTCCCGTGAGAATTTTGGGGCTGCACAGCTACAGGACCCTACCTTGTTTAAAGCACGGGAGAATGTTAAGGTGATAAATGGGGTACTCCAAATACCAGGGGCTGACAAAATATACCCCCGAATGGTGATTGTTGGGGAGCTGTTGTACAGGGTCGACCAGATACGGGGTGAGGAGGTTGAGCAACTTGTAGTACCCCAATCTCACCGTAGGCTGGTGCTAGAGTTGGCACACAAACATGTGCTGGGAGGGCACTTAGGTGCTGAGAAAACCCGGGAGAGGATCCTGCAGAGATTTTTCTGGCCCGGGGTGTGGGAGGAGGTAAACCGGTATTGTAGTTCCTGCCCCGAGTGTCAACTTACTGCCCCGGTGTCCCACTTCAGGAGTCCTTTGGTCCCGCTACCAATCATAGAGGTGCCATTTGAACGGATTGCAATGGATCTGGTTGGCCCCATAGTCAAATCCTCAAGGGGGCACCAATACATCCTGGTTATCCTGGACTACGCTACGCGGTATCCCGAGGCGATTCCATTAAGGAACACCTCCTCCAAAAATATTGCTAGGGAGCTGTTCCAGGTATTCTCACACACAGGCCTCCCCAAGGAAATCTTGACTGACCAGGGTACCCCATTCATGTCTAGGGTAATGAAGGAGATGTGTAAGTTACTGCAGGTTAAACAACTCCGCACCTTTGTGTATCATCCTCAGACAGATGGCCTAGTCGAGAGGTTTAACAAGACCTTGAAGGGGATGCTAAAGAGGGTGGTCAGCAAGGATGGGAAGGACTGGGATTGTTTGTTGCCCTATTTGATGTTTGCCATACGTGAAGTTCCCCAGTCCTCCACGGGTTTCTCACCCTTTGAGCTGTTATATGGCCGTTCCCCACGTGGGCTTTTGGATATAGCCAAGGAGACCTGGGAACAGGAGAGGACCCCCCACCGTAGTGTGATAGAACATGTCTCCCTTATGCAGGACCGCATAGCGGCGGTAATGCCCCTTGTAAAGGAGCACATGACAAGGGCACAAGAGGCCCAGTCTAGGGTCTACAATAGGTCAGCCAGACTCAGGACCTTTAACCCAGGCGACAGAGTGCTAGTTCTGGTGCCCACCGTTGAGAGCAAGTTCTTGGCAAAATGGCAAGGACCATATGAGGTCATGGAGAAAGTAGGGGAGGTAACCTACAAGGTATCTCAGCCGGGGAGGAGGAAACCCGAACAGATATACCACGTGAACCTCCTAAAGCCATGGAGGGAAAGAGAGTCCCTGATGGCTGTGGGAGTAGAAAAAGCGTCTGTCCCCAAGAAGGGGACACCAGAGGTAGGTGTACCCGATGCCAAGGTGCCTGAAGTACGGATCTCGGAGTCCCTCTCCAGGGCCCAGATTCAGGAAGCGAAGGAGTTTGTGCTCCGAAATGTGGATGTGTTCTCTAAGTTACCGGGACGTACTTCAGTCATCAAGCATGATATCATAACCGAACCCCACATCCGGGTACACCAAAAACCCTACCGGGTCCCTGAAGCGCGCCGGCTTGCCATATCCGAAGAAGTCAGGCAGATGTTAGACCTGGGGGTTATCGAGGAGTCTAAAAGTGACTGGTCGAGTCCTATTGTGTTGATTCCCAAACCTGATGGTTCCCTACGGTTCTGCAATGACTTTAGGAAGTTGAACGAGGTGTCCAAATTTGATTCTTATCCCATGCCCAGGGTTGACAAGTTGATAGAACGACTTGGACAGGCTAGGTTCTTCTCTACCCTTGACCTGACGAAAGGGTATTGGCAGGTACCCCTTACTGACAGGGCCAAAGAGAAGACCGCTTTTGTTACTCCTGATGGGCTTTTTCAGTACGTGGTACTCCCCTTTGGGCTACATGGGGCTCCCGCCACATTCCAGAGGTTAATGGATCTCGTGCTAAAACCTCACCGGAGATATGCCTCGGCCTATCTGGATGACATCATAGTTTATAGTAACGATTGGGAGAGTCACCTGGCCAAGGTGCAAGCAGTGGTAGACTCCCTGAGGGCAGCAGGGTTGACAGCGAACCCCCAAAAATGTGCACTGGGTCTGGAAGAGGTCCGTTACCTGGGGTACCGTATTGGGCGAGGTGTCATCAAACCCCAAGTAAATAAAGTGGAGGCGATCCAGCAGTGGCCACGACCTATGAGCAAGAAGCAAGTGAGGGCTTTCCTAGGCATAGTGGGCTATTATCGCCGATTTATCCCCGATTTTGCTACCATAGCGGCACCCCTGACTGACCTGACCAAGGGTAGCAGGGCGGTGATGGTAAAGTGGAGTGAAGAGGCTGAGGGGGCGTTTCAGCGACTTAAGACGGTTTTGTGCGAGGGACCGATACTGATCACCCCTAACTTCACCAAGACCTTTATTGTGCAGACTGACGCTTCGGACGTGGGCTTAGGGGCTGTCCTGTCCCAAGTAGTGGAGGGTGAGGAACATCCTGTAACATTCCTGAGCCGCAAGCTCACACCTCCTGAGAAGAACTACAGTATAGTTGAGAGGGAGTGCTTGGCGATAAAATGGGCTCTGTAATCCCTGAGGTATTACTTGATAGGGCGACAGTTTACACTAGTGACTGATCACTCTCCCCTCACCTGGATGAGTCAGGCCAAAGAGAGGAACGCCAGGGTCACAAGGTGGTTCCTAATGCTACAAAATTTCAAGTTCACGGTAGAACATCGAGCAGGAAAGCTGCATGGGAATGCCGATGCCCTGTCTCGTACCCACTGTCTGATGGCCAAAAGTGTTCGTCCCCACAGGGTCAAACAGAGGGGGAGGGTATGTGAGACACTGAAGGGGTTAACTGTGGATGGGCGGTATGTTTCCCCTAGGTTTTGCTATTATGCAAGGCCTTAGTGCTGAGGTTGGGTGTCCAGCACCTTGGACACAGGTGATGGGAGCAGCCCAATCAGTCTTTTTTTTAAACCGCTCAGCAGAGCTGGAAGTGTTGTCTCTCTGAGTGGAGGCTGGAGAGCACACAGCCCTGACCTCTGTGCCTGGAGCAGCCAAGTGATTTTGTATAGTGGTGAGTTAGTGATCACCTGTATAGTTAGCACCCTGACGGGTAGGATTTTTGTTTATTTAACCCCTTCGTGTCTATGCCATTTTAGACCTTTAGGACCAGGCCTGATTTTTAAAATTTGCCCTGTGTCATTATAGGAGGTTATAACTTTTTGACACTTTAACATATCCAGGGGATTTTGAGATTGTTTTACCGTCACACATTGTACTTCAAAGTAATATTCAAATTTTGATGATATCTTTTGTGTTAAGTTATGAAAAAAACTTAAATTTGGTAAAAATTTCTAAAAATTCTTCATTTTCATAGTTCAAAATGTTCTGCTTTTCAGGCAGATAGTCATAGCACCCAAGTAACTTTATAACTAACATTTCCCGAATGTCTGCTTTATATCGGCATGGGGTTTTATGCATCTTCTCTCTTTTCTAGGTTGTTAGGAGGTTCAGAATTTTGGGAGCAATTTTTCTCATTTTTATGTAAAACGCCAAAACCCTTATTTAGAGCCACCTGCTCAGCTTTAACTGACTCTGAGAGGCCTAAACAGCAGTAAACCCCCATAAATTATGCCATTTTAGAAACTACACCCCTCAATGTGTAAAAAATCAACTTTAAGAAGTATGTTAACCCTTTAGATGCTTCACAGTGGTTAAAACAAAATGGAGGTCTAATTTACAAGCTGTCATTTTTTTTTAGACAATATATTAATTTTGGCCAAAAATTAAACCGTCACAATGTATTAAATTACAAAAAACTCCACAAAGTTTGATACCCAACGTCTCCCGAGTCAGAGGATGCCCCATATGTGGTGGTGACTGCTGCATGGGCGCACGGCCGGGCATAGAACGGAAGGAGGCGCCATTCAGAGCAGATCTGCAACGTCACATCTTACAGGCTATAAAATGTTTATTTTTTTGTAATTTGGACATATGGGGGATTATTTTTTTGTGGATGAGATCCACTTTTCAGGTACATCATTTACAGGGGGGCTCAATAGCCAATAATCAGATTTTATTAACTCTTTCTTGGTGATGGTTAAAAAAATCATTAATTCTTGTTTATGGTTTTTAGCATTTTTTTCCTCGGACATTCACCGTACCATAAAAATAATGTGTTATCTTTATTCTATGGGTCATCACGATTACGGCGATACCCCATTTATATGGCTTTTTTATGGTTAACTTGTTTTGCAGAATATAGAGCTCATTTTGTGAGACATTTACTTGTTTTTGTATCGCCATGTAACAATGGGCAGAACATTTATATTTTTTTGTTTACAGCGCTGGTTTAGAGCTTATTTTTTGCGGGACAAGCTGTACTTATTCTTGGTATCATGTTGGGTTACATTTTACTTTTTGATCACTTTTTATGCACTTTTTATGCGGTCAGATGTGAAAATTTTATAATTTTTGTGAGGTTTTTTTGGTTTTTTTTTTTACGGCGTTCACCGTACGGGTTCAGTGACCATTTTATTTTATTGTACGGGTTGTTATGGACATTGTGATACCAAATATGTTGTGGTTTTTTTGGTGATTTTCACTTTTTTTATGTTTTATATGATTACTGCATGGGACGGGACTTAAGGGGACTTTTATTCTTTTTAAATAATTTTTTTTTAGTTGCACCTTTTTTTAAAACTTTTTTTTTACTGTTTTATTTTGTCCCAGGGTGGGACATGAACAAGTGATCATTTGATCACTTGTTCATTGTAATATGCTGCAATACTAATGTATTGCAGCATATTACATAGTCATCCTGTGCATTCTGCATAGGCTGACAGCTGCACTGTTAGATCGTGCACAGTGCACGATCCTAGCAGGCAGCTGCCATAGGCAGCCCAGGGGACCTGATCGTGCCTCTAGGTTGCCATGGCAACGATCGGCACCTCCGTGCCCTGCACGGAGGGTGCCGATCGTCGCGCCAATACACCATAGATGCCGCGGTCACTATGACCGCGGCGTCTATAGGGTTAAACAGTCGGGATCGCGATAGTCGCGATCCCGGCTGTTACTGCGGGATCCCAGCTACCGCGTACTGCTGGGATCCCGCGGCGATCGCAAGGGCTCAGCTTCTGAGCTCGGGCGATCGCCATGACGTGATTCTACGTCAAGGTGCGGGAACTACCCGCATCCTATGACGTAGAATCACGTCAGGGTGCGGGAAGGGGTTAATGCCTGAATGTAAAGGCTGTTTTGTTTTGCTGCTACAATAAACACAGGCGAGACCTGTTTTGGACTATACTTTGGTGTCACTGTCTTGAACTGCATCACAGCACCCCGCTACCACGGTCTCTACTGGGCCAAATCTCCCAATATATATATACTATATATATATATAGAGAGATAGATAGATTAGATGCTCAGTTATATCTATATAGCGATTAGAATGCTCAGTAATATCTACATGAGTGGTTAGAATTCTTAGTTGTATCTATATCGAGATTACAATGTTCATTTATATCTACATAGAGATTAGAATTTGCAGTAATATTTATATATATATATATATATATTAGAATGTTCAGTAATATCTACATAGAGATTAGAATGCTTAGTAATGCCTATATAGAGATTAGAATGCTTAGTAATGCCTATATAGAGATTAGAATGCTTAGTAATGCCTATATAGAGATTAGAATGCTCAGTAATATCTATATAGAGATGAGAATGCTCAGTATTATCTATGTAGAGATTAAAATGTTCAGTAATATCTATATTGAGATTAGAATGCTCAGTAATATATAAGATAAGATAATCCTTTATTAGTCCCACAGTGGGGAAATTTACAGCGTTACAGCAGCAGAGAGGGTACAGAGAGTGAAGTACAAACTATGACAACAATATATATATATATATATATATATATTATAATGCTCATTTATATCTATATAGAGATTAGAATTTGCAGTAATATTTATATATATATTAGAATGCTCAGTAATATGTATATAGATATTAGAATGCTCAGTAATATCTATATAGAGATTAGAATGCTTAGTAATGCCTATATAGAGATTAGAATGCTCAGTAATATCTATATAGTGATTAGAATGCTCAGTAATATGTATATAGATATTAGAATGCTCAGTAATATCTATATAGTGATTAGAATGCTCAGTAATATGTATATAGTGATTAGAATGCTCAGTAATATGTATATAGATATTAGAATGCTCAGTAATATCTATATAGTGATTAGAATGCTCAGTAATATCTATATAGTGATTAGAATGCTCAGTAATATCTATATAGTGATTAGAATGCTCAGTAATATGTATAGATATTAGAATGCTCAGTAATATCTATATAGTGATTAGAATGCTCAGTAATATCTAATAGTGATTAGAATGCTCAGTAATATGTATATGATATAGAAGCTCAGTAATATCTATATAGTGATTAGAATGCTCAGTAATATATATAGTGATAGAATGCCAGTAATATGTATATAGTATTAGAATGCTCAGTAATAATCTATATAGTGATTAGAATGCTCAGTAATAATTATATAGTGATTAGAATGCTCAGTAATATGTATAGATAATAGAAGCTCAGTATATTTATAGATATTAGAATGCTCAGTAATATCTAATAGTGATTAGAAGCTCAGTAATATTTATATATATTAGAATGCTCAGTAATATGTATATAGATATTAGAATGCTCAGTAATATCTATATAGTGATTAGAATGCTCAGTAATATTATATAGTGATTAGAATGCTCAGTAATATGTATATAGATAGTAGAAATGACTCAGTAATATCTATATAGTGATTAGAATGCTCAGTAATATGTATATAGTGATTAGAATGCTCAGTAATATGTATATAGATATTAGAATGCTCAGTAATATCTATATAGTGATTAGAATTGTCATCTATATCTATATGAGTGGTTAGAATTCTTAGTTATATCTATGTGGATAATCACAATAATCACTTATATCAAGTAGTGAAGCAGAAGAAGAAGAAATCAGACGATAGCTTTTTCAGGATAACTGAGTGGTGGTTGGAGCTTTGGAGAATACTAGTTCTCTTCGTTAAAGACATGATGTTACGCATGAAACAGAAAATTCACAGTATTTTAGACACACCCGGCAGTGATCATCAAAGAATACTAAAAAATTTAAAATAACAAAATGATATAAACACAGAGATCTTATTTACAACCAGATAGTAATAAACAGACAAGAGAGCCCTGGATGTTAACTGCTTGTGGCCTCCAGGTCAAAGGTCAAACATCCCTTTAAAACCGTAATCAGCAAATTTTCTATAGTTCTATAGTGAGGTCCTCTTACTAGTTACTTGTGTTAATTTCGGACCTGGTGCTAATTTTCTTTAATCTGACAAATCCTATGTAACTGGCACAGAACTTTCCTGTTTTCACTGACTTTGCAAAAATGTTGTGCCGTTCCAAAGTGACTGAAACCCTCCAACAGCAGGTAGTCCAGATGAAGACCAAAGAGAGGTGACCTTACCAGCCGTAGTAAGAGAAGCTGGTTGTTCCAAATATGTGATTTCTAGAATATTGCATCTTTACACCACAAACTCCCCCAAAAATTCTGGTCGCCCTCGAAAGACAAATGCAAGAGAGGACAGGATAATGCGGAGAATCTCCATGGGTAATCATTTCATCACTGCAGCTGGAATTGCTGCCAGTGCAGCACTGACCAGGGGGATGATCTGTCTTGTCATACAGTGTCTAGATGTTTAAGATCATTTGGACCGATAGTCCACTCTGCAGTGTCCAAAACTCTCATTAGCAGAAAGAATCAAAGGCAAGACTTACCTTTGCTGAGAAGCTTGTTGTGTGGACAGAAGAGAAGTGTCCACAGTTTTACTGATGAAAGCAAGTTTGTTTTATTTTGGATTTTTGACAGCGTACTGGGTAAAGGGGTAAAGAATGAACTCAAAGTGTGTAAAGAAGTCAGTGACAGGAGGTGGAGGAAGTGTCAGGGTTTGGGGAATGTTTTCTGCAGCAGGAGTTGGACCTCTCATACAGCTACAGGGCAGAGTGATACAAGTATCAGAACCTTCTGGCTCCTTCCTTGTGTTCATCACTCAATCAGCAGCAGTTATTATGCAGGACAATGCCCCCTGTCACACAGCAAGGGGTAAAGCAGTTACTTGTAAAAGAAAACACTGACACAATAAAATGGCCATAGCCCAGAGTCCTGATCTGAACCAAATAGAAAACCTCTGGAAAATCCTTAGTGACAAAGTTCTGGCCAACCAAAACCCACAACAGTCACAGAAATGTAGAAAAGACTGCAAAAAGAGTGGAGCAGATCCCAGCAGAGACCAGTGATGTCCTGTGTCCTGTGCTCTCCCTACTGATTGATGACTGCTGGGACCTGCAGAGAATGTCATTGCTGTTCTCTAATTATCATCATGTATTATTTTTCAAAATAAAAGTTTTTATGTTGATACTTTGGTAATTTTGTAAAACCCAGTTCTAGTGACGTGGTGGCCCTTTACATATTCATCACATGTTCATCAATGGAGATCATATTATTGGAAAAAATCAAATGATCAGACATTGTTAATTTTGACCTCCAGTGTATATACCATTCTGTTGTTTTTAGGTTTTTTTTTTTTATCCTTTGATGATCACTGCCGGTGTGTGTATAAAATTTTCAGTTTCACACATTACATCATGTCTGACGTAGAGAAATTCTCCGAGGCTCTAACCATCAAATATACACATTTTTACTCAAAAAGGTATCAGCTGATTTCTTCACTCTTCTTCTGTTATAACTCGATGGGTGATTAGAGTGATGAGTTATATAATGACTTGGTTAATATATTATACTATACAGATGTAATCTACGATGGAGCCCGGGGGGCTTCTGATAACGTTAATGGGTGACGGCTCAGTGAAGACTGAAGAGCTGCCCAAGAAAAGTCACAAAAAGAATAAGAAGCCCCTGTACATTGTTACCAATCAGAAGAGCCGGGACTATGTGCTGTGCATGACTCCATCAAAGGTAAGACCGGTGCGGACCAGACCAGGACATAAGTGGTGGGAAGACGTTAACCACTCGGAGACATCTCAACAAATGATAGAACCGGGTGGTGATGGTTAAGGTAGATTTCCACTTAGAGAATTCTAGAGATAAAGCTACATTAAGTCCCCGAAGTCCTCGAAATGGACGTGTGGTTTCCCGAAGAAGCCGGCACTTACCAAACTGTAAGTAGAGTTGGTGAATCTACTGGAAAGGAGAACTTTTCTGCACCATGATTTGACAAAAGAAATGGTTGACTTGACACACTGCGTTGTGCGGCTTGTGATGTAGGCTCAGTAATGATGACATAAGGCAGATATGCAAATTAGCATCAATGGCTATAAGTCTCCACATGCCTCCGCACTCCCTAAACCCTTGACCCAAGGCAGTAATGGTGACCCTTTTAGAGACCGATTGCCTAAACCACAGCCCAAAACCATGCAAACACCATTGAACCTGAATAGTAAAAAAATATTTTGTGCCCCCCCTACCTACACCCCATAGCAGTAGTACCTTTAAGTATTGTTGCCAACCCCCACACTATTTTAGCACAGTCTCAAAGTTTGTGCCTCCCCTCTCCAATAGTTTCAGTATTGACTCTCAAGTTCTGTGCTCCCTATCTGTCCCCTATTGTTGTGTGCTCCTTCCTTCTTCATCAGGGTTTAGTGTGTCCCCCCCCCCCCCCCCCCCCAACCCAAGGATACTAATACCGTTGAAAGAAAGGTTGAAAATCTGAATTATCATTGGAGCATCAGTCCAGGGAAAATTGAGGGCCATTATCAGCTCCAATAATAATCCGGCCCTGTCCGGCTCTCCTTGTGGTGTCTCAGACAGCCCGGGATGTGTTGTTTTTATCGTGAAGTATAGTATGTCCTGGTCTGCCTGTGACTGCAGGACATAAGGCTCGGAAAGGGCTCGGAGCCATAGGTTCTCCATCATTGACATAAGGGATTGTCCCAAGGGCTGCCGAATCAGACAATGGGGGTTGTCCAATTGACAAAAAAATGCTAGTCTCAAAAGCAACAGAGGGCAGGAGCGGGAAGGTCTGATAATGTAGGGGGTTTCTCCAATGAAATGGGAGGTCCTTCAAAAAATACAGACCCATCCCTGATGCTGAATGAAGGCAAGTGATCGATCCTGTGGACGAAAAGGTGTTGGATCCAATTAGGAAACGGGACAGTCGCAATGACAGCAATCAGAGGACATGATGATGTAGGGGGGTCCTTGTTGTCACCAAAGCAATCAAATGGTATGAAAGTAGGTGGTCCGCATGACAGTAGGGGGTTAAAATGATGATGTAGGTTGGTCTGATAATGTGTAGCCTCCCTGGTTACTTGGAGCTCACAGCTGCGTTAGAAATTAGAACCTAACACTAGTAATTATAATCAGGACTACGTGATAATTAGTTGCCTAGCACTGGAGCGCTATAAGGACACCACACTATGATTCATGTCGCATCAAAACATTCGAGACACAACTGGGTTTCTTGTGGGATTATTTAGATCCATGTGATGTAGATGGGTTTTGGTCGGGGTCTTGACCTCAAATGGTGGAACCGGGCTCATGACATCACAAGGTCATGGATGCAGTTCTGTCATGTTGTATCCAATAATGAGGAAGGTCGGGTATCCCACCCATGGACTGGCTGCTTCCATAATGATCGGTGCGGTTGTCATTACCCGTAATTTTCATCCTGTTTGATCTATTTATTATGGTGTCCATTCAGGAATCCAAGGACAAAGAGAACAAAGGAAGTTCAGGTAAGAAATGTTCTTCTAAGAGGAAACCCCCGACCTGCCGAACGTGTGGTTGGTCCCTACCGCATGAAGCCGGACGGAAATTAAGTAAGGATTGTCTGATCGAAGAATCACCGGATCCTACATCCAAGGCCTGGTGCAGGAAGGTGATGGACTGGGTCGAGGATTACGTACAGTCGAAGGATCCAAAGGATGATCTTCTAGGGGTATGTATAACAAACTCCAACATACAGAGATAAAGCATACTGAGATACAGTGATACGAAATACTGATATACAGTGCCGAAAAATGATACAGTACATAAGAGCGGTCACACATAGTGCTTCCATGATACGGCTACACAATACTAGATGACTGGGGACGTGGGGAGAGACTACTGTGTGGGTCCATGTAGTGATCACCTCAATCTGATTGTGTTTACAGGACACAGAGAGAACAACTCACCAAACCATGTCCTTTCACTACGGAATTTCCAACAAGATTTTTTCGGTGGAGTCCGACTGTGAGGTCAGAGTTTAAAGAAGGGGCTTAAAAAATAGGGGGTCCGACATCCATCAGCTCCTCCTACTATTCAGTGTGAAGATATAAGACAACTGGCTGCAGCAGGAGCCTCCCCTCGTCTGCAGTATTGTCCATGCAGATGGTGGTAGGCAGCAGCCATAGTGAGATGTTTATAACTTTAAGTAGGTTTTGGGTCAACCCAAGAACTTTGATTTTGGTTTCAACCATGAAAATGTATAAAGGAGTAATTCTCACAGGCTGGAACCCATATGAGATGGTGGACAACTATCATAGCTCAAATGGGACCATTGATGGTCCAAGGGTGTAAGATTCCTTGATTATCTATCACCATTAGTTTTGTAGACCATGAATGGAGAGGAACTATGTGTGGTAAATGTGACCTCCCCTCTAGTCAAGATCCCCTTTCTCTGATTGTAAGGGAGCCCAAAAGTAGGACCCCTAGAGATCAGTTGCATCTCATAGGTAACAACATTTTTTGCAGGTTCGAATACAACTCAGCCAAGAAGAAATTTCCCAACTGTCCTTCAACTTCAACCTCCTTGGCTTCATTGTGTCCATCTTGGTAGGTAACGTCTATTTGGTCTTTGGAATATTTGCTACTTGGTATATAGACTAAACCACTTGCCACCATTGCTATGCTTATCAAACACATAATTTCAGACCTATGTTGGGTAGAAGTGCGGAATGTCAATAACGACCACAGTAAAGACATGTATTAAACAAAAAATGATGCCTTTAAAATCTACAACTTATCCCACAAAACACCCTCATACATGAAAATTAATAGGAAAACAAAGTTATGACTGTGAGAGGGAAACAAGGGATCTCTAGGACTTAAGAAATACCCTACTACGCTATTTCACCATTTGGTGTTATTTTGTCATCTTCTGAAATTTTTGAAAGCCTCAGAGGGGCAATAGCCTACAGTAACAATTTATTTTTTAGGCCCATGAGGAATATGTGGAACATCTGAGATCATTCCTCCAAGAGGTCAAAGATGTAGATGTCCTGCAGAAGATCTGTCGTCCAGCCGGAGATTTCTTCTGCTCCTCAGACTCGAATAAACGTCGACGACACCTTGAGGATCTAGAAGAAGTCTTGGAAAACAAGATCAAAGTAGCATGCAGCAAGTTAGGAGAAGCTACTGGGAGTTGGGTATGTGGTGCCCTGATCGCTTTAGCAGCTGCTGAACTGGCATTAACTCATGGAAGAGCTCAGGATTTTGATGACCGAGTGGAAAACATTCAAAGTTGTCCCGAGCCACCAAACATGGAGAAGCACCAGAAGGTGAAGAGCTCCAGTGATAAGCAGTAGTAACTTTTCTGGTGAGGTGATCATGATTCAGTCACATGGTGTTAGGAGAACCAGTTGTAATTTTTTTAGGTCTTAAAAAAGTTAATTAACAAATTAACTACACAGCTAACAAGTATGTTGTCAAGCAGATTAACATCTTCCAGGTCATGTTTCGTCATGGTCAAGTGTGTCAGTATCAGCCGGAAAATTGACTTTGAAGTAAATTGATTGTATAAAGTTATGTAGGTAGAGAGCTCAGAGCAGAAGTCAAGCTCTCCACGCCATAGAACGTCTCCTCCCCTGTGATGGACATCATGAACCAGACGTCAGGAGAGCTAGCTACTGATGTTCATGGTTGCAGTACCATCAACTACAGGACATGGGGCGTTCTGAAGTTAATATAGAATGTAGTTACCATAATACTGCCCCCTATGTATATTTCTTTCCAGTTGGAGAAGACGGTGAGGGACTTCGATGCTAAGACTGAGCTGAAGGCCGGCATACGATGGACCAAGGAAACATATTCACTTTACAGGAACAAATCCCTTAATGGCTGGGTAATGACGATTGACTGTGATGTTTTTTATTAGTTTTACACCTAAGATGACGCATGTCCTCCACAAATCCAGAAACCATCTCTCGACCAACCCAACAACTGGTTTAATCATACGTGTTAGTCCAACCCTGTTGCATCTTCTGCTCCAGAGCCACTTCTGATGGCCCTATAATGGTGCCCAAGAAACCACCTATAAGAAATGTAGGCCTTAAGGGACAGACTATGGAGCACAAGCCATCTAAAGTCATGAAGGCAACCCACATCTCATGAGATGTCAAATGTAAAGACCTAGTGATAGTAGATTTGATCCAAGCTACTTATTTGGGTCCAATAAGTCTTTGGGAATCTGTACAGAGTTCTTCTAACCACAACCAATGGGGGGGGTGATGGCAGATGACCACATTTTCAAAATGGCCTCCTTAGCTCGAAGGGTGGAGCGTTAGGAGGGGTCATAAACAAGGCTGTCCTAGGATCCTACGAGATTGTAAACCATTGGTAACAAACCCTACTACTATCTTCTTGAAGCATCATTACATGTAATTAATGTGTATTGCTGTTCTCCAGGTACCGGTGGGAAAGACCCTTGTACATTGTAGAAAAATATTCACTTTCGGCCTGTGCATTAAAAACTTCTCAATCTCTGGGGAGAAATGGAAGGTTAGTAATATCACAATAGTTGGAATATCCCCCTGGTAATATGTGTGGACATTCTTCAAGTCCAGGATAAACCTTCCAATGGTCATATTGCTTCACCATAAAACACTCGGGTCGTAGCTCTCTGCTTTTAACTTCTGACAGTCCTTGTCCTGACTGATGAAATGTTCAAGAAGCCTGATACAAGGCCGATTTATAGTCAATATCATCTGCTCAAAGTCATCATTGTCGCATTACATAAAAAAAATTACGCTTTTTTTTTGTCTTTGTAGGTCCAACTTTTTCAAAACTATGAAGATACACATAGTTTGGCCTCTTCCTTCCATTTCATGGCTTTCGCTCAACATCTCATGGTAGGTAAAGAACATGATTCGTTTCTAGATAACCTTGATCTAACCTGGTGCCACCCACAATTTGTGTGGGTTGTCCTTTATTTTTGATGTCCTAAATCTATGTTCAAACCAGATGGTGTTTGGACTTGATAGAAATTTCCACCCATACTCATGTTCTTTGTCATCTAGATGTTTCAAGAGTGGAGAACAAAACTGAACATTCTCCGAACGAGTATAAACCCGAGAGAAGACATCATACAGGACATTTCAGAGTTGGCCACCAGGTTTTTATGTGGCTACAACATGAAAAGAAATGGTTTTAGAAATCATTTTCAAAATGAATTAAAGAACAAGTGCAAGAACATCCAGAATTCTCCTGATGGAACAGCAGGACTTTGTGTGATAGGGGTAGGGGTGGTGTTGTTGGGAGCATTGTCTGCAATGTCCATCAAAACAGGTTCAAAAGATAATGATGGTAGATATGCTGAGGAACCTCTGTTTAATGTTGCTGGTGACAAGGAAGATGAGGCTCCTGGTGCACAAAGTGTAGATAGGGGTGATGAGGAAGATGTGTCTCGCAGTGCTCAGGAACGCATGGATGGTGGTCGTAAGGAAGAACCACCACACCACTACCATTACCACTGCATCATGACTGAATAATACCACCACACCACCACCATTACCACTGCATCATGTCTGAATAATATCACCACACTGCTACTATTACCACTGCGTCATGACTGAATAATACCGCCACACCACTACCATTACCACTGCGTCATAACTGAATAATACCACCACACCACTACCAATGCATCATGACTAGAGATGAGCGAGCACTAAAATGCTCGAGTGCTCGTTACTCAAGTCAAACTTTTCCCGATGCTCTTTTCGAATAACGAACCCCATTGAACTCAATGGGCAACTCGAGCATTTTTCAAGGGGACCAAGGCTCTGCACAGGGAAGCTTGGCCAAACACCTGGAAACCTCAGAAAATGATGGAAACACCACAGGAATGGACAGGAAGGGGCAGCATGCATGGATGCCTCTGAGGCTGCTTAATCGCACCATTATGCCAAAATTATGGGCAACAGCATGGCGATGACAGAGTGACCGAATGAGGCTAGATAGCATCTAAAACACCCAATAATTGACCCTGACACTATAGGGGACGGCATGCAGAGGCAGCGTCAGCAGGGGCAGACTAGAGAGTGGCACGGCGACATACCCCAAATGGACTCAGACTTTCAACCAATTAAAAAAATTCCTTTTGGCGAGGATAACGTGTAGCACTGTATGTATCAGTATTTGGCCTGGTTATGGCGGCAGAGAGGATCCAAAGGAGGTGAGAGAGAAGCGCTGAAATGATTTCCTATGTGAACAAAAGGTTGACGGTATATTTAGTCGATAACACAGCATGGCGGCATGGCGGCGAGTGACCAAGTTCCATAACGTATCTGTTGAAACACTCGAAAAAAGAGCCTGGCACAGCTCGTTTGCTAAGGGGACAACATGTGGAGGCAGCTATGGAGACGACTTTTGGAGGCAGCTATGGAGACGACATGTGGAGTCATCAATGGAGACAACGTGTGGAGGCAGGAATGGCGACAACGTGTGGATGGCAGGAATGGAGACAACGTGTGGAGGCAGCTATGAAGACGACGTGTGGAGGCTGCTATGGAGACAACGTGTGGAGGCAGCTATGGAGACGACATGTGGAGGCAGCTATAAAGACGACATGTGGAGGCAGCTATGGAGACGACATGTGGAGGCAGCAATGGAGACAACATGCGAAGGCAGCTATGGAGACAACGAGTGGAGGCTGCTATGGAGACAACGTGTGGAGGCAGCTATGGAGACGGCGTGTGGAGGCAGGTATGGTGACAGCGTGTGAAGGCAGCTATGGAGACGATGTGTGGAGGCAGCTTTAAAGACGACATTTGGAGGCAGCTATGGAGACGACTTTTGGAAGCAGCTTTGGAGATGACATGTGGAGGCAGCAATAGAGACAACGTGTGGAGGCAGCTATGGAGATGACGTGTGGGGGCTGCTATGGAGACTCCATGTGGAGGCAGCTATGGAGACGACGTGTCGAGGCAACTATAAAGACGACATAAATAGATAGAGTACCTGTATGTGGCACTCCCAAAATATTTGCAATACTGAGGACCGCAAATGTGGCCCTCCATAAAAATGTAATACATACAGTACTATAGCTAGAGCCAGTTGCCTCTGCTTTAGTATACAAAGAGGAGGAGAAGGAGGAGAAGGAGGAAAATGAGCAGGAGGAATGTATACATTATTCAGAATTGAGCTGCTTTCACCTGGTAGAGAATTGAAATCATGAGAAATCTGTGCTTGATTCATCTTGATAAGCGTCAGTCGACAGGCGTGTACGCGTATCGGTGATGATGCCACCAACTGCACTGAAAACCCGCTCTGACAACACGCTAGCGGCAGGGCAGGCAAGAACCTCCAAGGCGTACAGCGCCAGTTCGTGCCACATGTCCAGCTTTGAAACCCAGTAGTTGTAGGGAGCTGTGTGATCATTTTGGACGATGGTATGGTCAGCTACGTACTCCCTCACCATCTTTCGGTAAAGATCACCCCTACTGTGCCGAGACTGGAGACAGGTGACAGTGTCTTACTGGGGTGACATAAAACTGGCAAAGGCCTTGTAAAGCGTACCCCTGCCAGTGCTGGAGAAGCTGCCTGCTCGCCTACTCTCCCTCGCTACTTGTCCCGCAGAAGTACGCCCTCTGCTGCTTGTGCACCAGGGCCTGCTGGTATTCATGCATTCTCACACTCCTTTCCTCTCCAGGGATGAGAGTGGAAAGATTTTGCTTGTACCATGGGTCCAGGAGAGTGAATACCCAGTAATCGGTGCTGGAATAAATTCTTTGAACGTGAGGGTCACGGGATAGGCAGCCTAGCATGAAATCTGCCATATGCGCAAGAATTCACTCCCCTCACTGGCCTGACTCTCCATTCCCTCCTCCTCCAACTCATCTTCTTCTGCCCATACACGCTGAACAGTTAATAAGGACTAAGCAATGGTCCCCTCTTCTGTCTCGCCGACATTCTCCTCCTCTTCCTCCTCATCCTCCTCCACCTCCTCCGATATGTGCTGAGAAAAAGACCTGAGGGTGCTCTGGCTATCAACAAGGGAACCTTCTTCCCCCGTCTCTTGTGATGAGCGCAAAGCTTCTGACTTCATGCTGACCAGAGAGTTTTTCACCAGGCCAAGCAGCAGGATGGTGAGGCTGATGATGGCGGCATCGCCACTGACCATCTGTGTTGACTCCTCAAAGTTACTCAGCACCTGACAGATATCAGACATCCATGTCCACTCCTCATTGTAGACTTGAGGAAGCTGACTGACCTGACTACCAGTTCTGGTGGAAGTTGACATCTGGCAGTCTACAATCGCTCTGCGCTGCTGGTAAACTCTGGATAACATGGTTAATGTGGAATTCCACCTCGTGGGCACGTCGCACAACAGTCGGTGAGCGGGCAGTTGGAGGCGGCGCTGCGCTCCCCTGAGAGTGGCAGCATCTGTGGTCGGCTTTCTGTAATGCGCACAGATGCGGCGCACCTTCTTGAGCAAATCAGACTGATTGGGGTTTTCTTGAGGAACCGCTATCAGATTGAACACATGGGCCAGGCATGGCACATGTGTCTGTCTACCAAGTTGCAGAGCCGCCACCAGGTTACGGCCGTTGTTACACACAACCATGCCCGGCTTCAGGTTCAGCGGTGCCAGACACAGATTGTTCTGCGTCGTGATGCCCTGTAATAGCTTTTGGGCAGTGTGCCTTTTATTGCCTAGGCTCAGCAGTTTGACCACCGCCTGCTGTCACTTAGCGAAGGCACTGCTGCTGCGCCTAGAGCTACCGACTCTGGTGCCAAGCCCAAGGATGGTAATTCAGAGGAGAAGGTAGAGGAGGGGTGGGAGGAGGAGGAGGCATAGTAGGCCTGAGAGACCGTGACCGAGGTAGGCCCCGCAATCCTCAGCGTCGGCAGTATATGAGCGGCCCCAGGGTCAGACCTGGTCCCAGCCTCCACCAAGTTAACCCAATGTGCCGTCTGCAATATATAGTGGCCCTGTCTGGCAGCAATCGTCCACGTGTCCGTAGTTAGGTGGACCTTGTCAGAAACGGCGTTGGTCAGGGCTGGGATGTCAGGATGATGTTGTCTGACATGTGTTGGTGCAGGGCTGGGATGCGACATCGGCAAAAGTAGTGGCGGCTGGGGACCGAATATCGAGGGGTGGCCGCCGCCATGAGGTTGCGAAAGGCCTCGGTCTCGACCACCCTATAGGGCAGCATAGCCAGGCTCAGTAATTTGGAGATGTGGACATTGAGGGCTTGGGCGTGTGGATGAGTGGAACTGTATTTCCTCGTATAGAAAGCTGAACACTGCGCATGGGGACATTGGTGGACGCTGTGGAGGATCGTGGAGGCGTAGGTGTGGTTTTCGAGCAGGAGGTGTTTGTGCCGGGGTCCTGAGCAGGGGGCTGACTAGCAGAGGCAGCAAATGACACAGGGGAAGGAGCAGTGGTGTGCCCGGCCGGAGTTGAACGGCCTTGGTCCATTGAGTGGGATGTATAGCATTCATATGCCTGCGCATACTGGTGGTGGTTAAGCTAGTAGTGGTGGAACCCCTGCTGATCTTGGTGTGGCACAGGTTGCACATCACAGTCCGACGGTCATCCGCTGTTTCTTTAAAGAACCTCCAGACTTTAGAAAATCTAGCCCTCACCACGGGACCTTCACTACAGGAACATTTGGCGCTGTTGCACCAGCTCTGGCCCTGCCTCTCCATCTGGCCCCACCACTGCCTCTTCCAACCTGTTCTGGTACAGGACTCGCCTGCATCTCAGAAGCTCTGTCTTCACCCGGCCTATCAACCAGCTTGGGTCTGTCACCTCATTATCCTCCGATACCTCAGTCTGCTCCCCCCTCGGACTTCCTGCCCTGACAACTTCACCACTGTCTGACAACCGTGTCTCCTCATTGTCCGACACCTCTTTACACACTTCTTCCACTACGTCAACAATGTCATTATGACCCACAGACTGCGACCTTTGGAAAACCTGGGCATCGGGAATAAGCTCAGCAGCAACCGGACAAGTGGTTTGTGACTCTGGGAAGGGTCCAGAAAACAGTTCCTCAGAGTATGCCGGCTCAAATGCCAAATTTTCCTGGGAGGGGGCAGACTGGGGGAAGGAGGTTGAGGTGGAGGAGCTGGGGAGTGCTCACTTGGGTAACATGGGTGGACTGCGTGGAAGACTGACTGGTGGACAAATGGCTAGAAGCATTGTCTGCAATCCATGACATCACCTGTTCGCACTGTTCTGGCCTCAACAGTGCTCTACCACGAGTCCCAGTAACTTCAGACATGATGAACCTAGGGAGTGTAGCTCTGCGGCGTTCCCCTGCTCCCTCATCAGCAGGTGGTGTCTCACCCCGCCCAGGACCGCGGCCTCTGACCCCTGCAGTAATTGGACGCCCACGCCCTCGTCCTCTACCCTTTGCCCTCGGGTTCAACATTTTTTTTAAAATGAAAGTCAATTTTATAGACAAAAAATATATATAAACTGTAAATTTTTTTTGGCAATTTTTTTTTTTTTTGGTTTTATAGAACAAAACGTGCAGAAGAAATTAGACAGCAACCACAGAAGATGATTGCTATGGCTATTTTCTAACCAACACTGACCGAACACAAAAGGATTTTGTGCTGTGACTGTCACTTTAACTTTTGAAAAACGTTATTGTAGCCCTAAGAAGGGCTGTTGGGTTCTTGTAGAATCACTCCTGCCTAACACTATTCTAATAGAACAGCCTAACGCTTTCCCTGACCAGCAGCAGCTCTCTCCCTAGCGGCATCCAGACACAGAATGATCCGAGCAGCGCGGGCAGCGGCTAGTCTATCCCAGGGTCACCTGATCTGGCCAGCCAACCACTGCTATCGACGTGTAAGGGTACCACGTCATGCTGGGTGGAGTGCAGAGTCTCCTGGCCGCCAAAAATCTAAACTCCGCGAGATTACATTTTTTCGAGCGGGCAAAATACTTGTTCGAGCACCGAGCAGTTGCAAGTATGCTAAGGCTCGAATGAGCATCAAGCTCAGACGAGTATGCTCGCTTATCTCTAATCCCAACACAATAAACCTGACACTCCAGTTGTGTTTCCTGTTCGGGAAAAACATGGAGGAACACAAAACCCTTCCTTTCTAGGAACCAGAATGAATCAGACCTCCAAAACCAGGGCTCCCCATTGGGATGATTTGAAGCTTAGTGGATCTATAGATCTACAGGTTAGACTACATCCATCCCAGTGATCATAACAATCATTTCACCTGCTTCATTGGACTTCTCTATAAAGGAAACCTGTTGCCAGGTTTTACCCCACTAAACTACTAGTCCCCTTAGGTCAGGTATAAAATTTTCTTTCTAGAATTCATTATTTTATGTAAAATCTCCCCTTTTACCTATAAAAATCTCTTCTAAAGTCAGTGAAATATGTCTCACCTCTTTCTCACATGGGATGAGTCAAGTTTAGTGGTTAGTTAAGTGGTTGCAGTGGGAGTGTTACTTTACAAGCCTCGATCTCCTTGTTCTATAGCACCTAGAGACATGTTCCTGATTCATATTAAAGATAAGTGTCTCATCTTTCAAAGCACATCAGGCACATAATGGGGGTCATTTACTAAGGGCCCGATTCCCGTTTTCCCAACACGTTATCCGAATTTTTCCGATTTGTGGCGATTTCCCCTGAATTGCCCCGGGATTTTGGCGCAGGCAATTGGATTGTGTCGCATCAGCGCTGGCATGCATGCGACGGAAATCAGGGGGCCTGGCCGTCAAAAAACCCGACGGATTCGGAAAAACTGCCTCATTTAAAAAAAAAAGTGTCGC
This sequence comes from Engystomops pustulosus, assembly GCA_019512145.1. Lineage (NCBI taxonomy): Eukaryota > Metazoa > Chordata > Amphibia > Anura > Leptodactylidae > Engystomops > Engystomops pustulosus. The sequence goes on from CM033647.1 coordinate 5,406,096, forward strand.
TTGACTCGCGCTTACCTGCACCCAGCGAAGGACGGTGAAGTTCAGTGCATTCAGCGCAGCAGCGACACCTGGTGGACGTCGGAGGAACTGCCTTAGAGAATCCCATCCGGACCCGAATCCACCGCAGAGAACGCGCCGCTGGATTGCGAATGGACCGGATATGTAAATCTGCCCCAATGTTTTTGTGAGACACAGAACTGAATGTAATATGAAAGATGAGATGCGGCATGATCCGCGCCGGTGCAGCGGATCCCAGCCCAGGGCCAACGCATTCACCGACAGCATGGACGTGCAGGAGGTGTCCCTGTAGAGGCAACTTAGAGCCGGTAGCTCACAGGGGATACTACATACCACGAGTACCCCCTAAAGGGTAATTTGCATAAACGTGATAATGTTTAGAAACCAAATGACAAGATTCCTGAAAATAAAAAAAGTATTCAGGGATGGCGAACACATCGGAAATCTAGCTCTGGAACTACTAAGAAATGGTAAATTCTAGATGGTGGATTAAACAATAAGAGATGAAATATTCGGTATTCGGTTTCATCACGGGACCTGCAGAGAGGCCTGAAAATGTTGTTGTGTTTTCAGTATTTGTCTATAAGTACATAGTAATGACAAGGGAAGGACGACATGTACCGCTATGTGTCATGGTGGGGGAGGGGGTTATCAGGCGTCCGGCGCAGATACAGGAAAGTCTCGCACACAACAGGATGGAAACATTGCACAAGGAACTTATAAAAGGGAAGAGATCTCAGTGAAAGTGAGAAAATTCTAAATAACAAATCACATGATAAAAAAATAGCAAACATTGTAACAGAAGCAACGCGGAACACGGAAGCCGCTTACTCCGAATAATGAAGCGGAGGAGACTCCGAGAAATACAGAAACAGGGAAGTTTCTGGGTAATTTAACCCAACAAGGAGAATCTGGAGACATCCCCCTCCCCCCTTACCTGTAGATGTCATTAAAATATACAAAATGCACCCCCACATTTATTATACTATAATCAGAGCCCCCCCTCTAATTGGTTTATAAATGCAGCCAAATAACCCGGAGCACTTTCACCAAATCCATGTTATTTTTAGTGTTTACCCATTTTTATTAAAATATGTACAGCACTGCCCCCAAATCATGATATGATAGGGGCTTATTTACTAAGGTGCGCGGATCGCACTTTCATCAGACTGTTCGCTGGTTTTGGGATTTGCGCAACTTTGACATGTGTTTAAAGGGTATCAGCGCTGGGATTGTGTAGCACGTGATCGGATTTTGGCGCAGCTGCACTGTTTCCATGCAACAAATCGGGGGGGGGGTGGGGCTGTCAGATGACCCGACTGATTCAGACTGAGCGCGGGATTTAACTTTCAATTTGTGTCGCAAGAGCAAGCACTTACATGCACCGGGAAGAAGAAGGTGAACTCCGGGGACCTGAGCGGGGAAGCGACACATGCAGGATATCGGGCGCACGATCTTAGTGACTCCCCGCACAGCGCATTATACACGGACAATGCACTTACATGCAACAGGAAGAAGGTGAACTCCGGGGACCTGAGTGGGGAAGTGACACATGCAGGATATCGGGCGCAGGATCTTAGTGACTCCCCCGCACAGCGCATTATACACGGACAATGCACTTACATGCACCAGGAAGAAGAAGGTGAACTCCGGGGACCTGAGCGGGGAAGCGACACATGCAGGATATCGGGCGCACAATCTTAGTGACTCCCCGCACAGCGCATTATACACGGACAATGCACTTACATGCACCAGGAAGAAGGTGAACTCCAGGGACCTGATCGGGGAAGCGACACATGCAGGATATCGGGAGCAGGATCTTAGTGAATCAAGGCACAGTGCATTATACACGGACAATGCACTTTCAGTGGACTTCTTGGACCAGGTAAGTAAATGAGTCCCAGTGTGTACCCCATTAATATATACAGTCAGTGCATTCTTCATCAATTCATTATAAGATGTTCCTCCCCCATCCCAACGCCTTCTTTCTAAAACACAAATACGCAATGTTGTGATGTCCCAGTGCTGTAGACTTACACAGACAGTCCCCGGGTTACATACAAGATCAGTTCTTTAGGTTTGTACCTAAGTTGAATTTGTATGTAATTCGGAACTGTATAGTTTATAATTGTACCTCCAGAAAATTTGTCCATATGACAATTGGATTTTCGGAACTTTGTCATGTGAAGGATTATCACTAAAGCTTCATTACTGACACCTTCCAGCTGATCACTACAGCTCGGGGACTAATGTGACATCCAGAGACTTCACCAGAGATCACAGAGGGCTAGAGGTTTGTCTGTAACTAGGGGTCATCTGTATGTCAGATGTCTTTAAAGGGGTTTTCCCACAAATCAAAGTTAGGCCCTATCCATCCCCCCAAATATCTTTTTATACTTAGGCCTATGGCTAGATCCTACTTTAGTGCTGTCTGCAATCTCTCCATGGACCTTTGCTTACATGTCTGAGCACTGATGAATAGGAGGAGCTGCAGCAGGAGAGTAATGAGTAATACTGCTCTCACCCCTCCCCTCGCCCTGTGTCTGTCAATGAGACGGACTGTGAGCAATAAGATTCCACGAGGATGGGCTGGATGAGAGAGGAATGAGAGAGAGGAAGCTGTATATATGCAGAGGGCAACAAGGTGAGAACGAGGAAGGGCCGAAGCTCTTAAAGGAAACAGACACTGAGATTCTTGGTGAGATTCTTATCCTTAATATAATACAATCAGCATGTTTCTAGGTGCTATAGGTCAGGAGATAGGATCTCCCTGTAACCACTAGAGTTGAAATAAAGAAACTAAATATTCCCATTTCCCTGACTGTGGGGGACATAATCTATAAGTAAAGGGGTGAGATTTCATATAAAAGAGGGAATTCTGTAAAGAACATTTCACACCCGACCTGAGGGGCTGAGAGCTTTGTGGGGTAAAACCTGGTGATAGGTTCTCTTTAAGGGGTGTGTCCAGACACCAAAATTATAAATATTTATTCAAAGTGTAAAATATAATAAAGGTAACGAAGACTTAAATGATTTATCTCTAACTGATGAGTAAGAAATATGGAAGCCAATGGTGAGCGATAAGGTAAGTAGGACTTCAGTGCATTCTTTTTTTTTTTTTTTTGTAGTTGCTATACAACCCCTTTAAATGTACTTAGGAAAAATTATGAATGATGTTCAATGGTGTAACTAGGAGAGGCAGGGCCCCATAGCAGGCTTCGGCTTGGGGCCCCCTTTCCCACTTAAAAAAATATAGATATTTGTATACACACATGCAAGTTACAATCACACATTTATACACTCATGCAAACACATATAGAACATATACACACACATGTAGGCCATATACACACATATAGCATATATACACACATACAGTATATATACACACCATGCAACATATGCACATATAGCATATACACATCACCTATACACACACATACAGTGCCATATACATACATACATACAACATTTATACACGCATACAGTTTATACAAACACCATACACCATATACACATACAGCATATACACATCACATATACACACATATAGGGCCATATACAAACATATAGCATGTATACACACATACAGTATACACACAGCACAGGTTCACACACCTATACAGCATATATACATTACATATACACACACATACAGTGCCATATACAGACATACAGCATGTAGACACACATACAATATATACACACACCATATACACATACATGACTTTTGGATATGGGATAGACCCTCACTTCGTCATAACAGATCAAAAGGAAACTGACTCCCATTTTATTTATTTATCAAATATATGTTTCTATTCGTATGTTTCTTCTTCTTCTTTTTTTAATAAATCACAGCCATGAACATATACATTATGAATTAATGTCCAGGCAACCATAAAATCTGGCTAACCTCCGGCTCACAAAGAGTCATCCCACAGCACTCAGGAGAGGAAAAACCCCCTGTGGAGGAAACCTCTAGGGAACCCATGGCTGAAGGGTCGCCCTTCCTCTGGGCTTAGGAGGATGAAAACCAACTTTATCTCATCATGATGCAGTAAAAAGCAATATTACATGGTACAAAATACACAATGTCACGATCCAGCAAATAATGTACAATAAAGTTTTCTTAATTATACATAAAGTAGGTAAACAGTTGTAGAGTAGTAATGGTACAGGGCGGGTGGGAGGGACATGATTCTCCATGGTCTTCTGGTGAGAGAAAGAGGAAGAGAGACCCAGGACAGGAAGTGACATCTACTGCTGGGCCCCATCCCTCTCATAGTACCGCCCTATACACTACATACTCTGCCCACTCACAGTACACCCTATACACTACATACTCTGCCCTCTCATAGTACCACCTTACCCTACACTCTGCCCTCTCACAGTACACCCTGCCCTACATACTCTGCCCTCTCACAGTACACCCTATACACTACATACTCTGCCCTTTCATAGTACCACCCTACCCTACATACTCTGCCCTCTCACAGTACCACCCTATACACTACATACTCTGCCCTCTCACAGTACCACCCTATACACTACATACTCTGCCCTCTCATAGTACCACCCTATACACTACATACTCTGTCCTCTCACAGTACACCCTGCCCTACATACTCTGCCCTCTCACAGTACACCCTATACACTACATACTCTGTCCTCTCACAGTACACCCTATACACTACATACTCTGTCCTCTCACAGTACACCCTATACACTACATATTCTGCCCTCTCGGACATGTACTGTCCCTTAGCCAGTCTGCTTACAACATACTCTGCCCTGGCGTCACGGTACACACCTACACTACTCATACTCTGACCCCTCATATGGTACCACGACACTGTAGCCTCTTAGGCACACTACACTCAGGCGTCCTAACTCACAGGGTAACCCTAGACACTACATACTTGCCCTCTCACCGTACACCCTACCCTACCACTCTGCCCTCGCCACAGTACAACCCCGTCCCCTGACCAATAAACATACTTGCCCTTCAGCGAGTACGTACCCTGCCCTATCCAGATAATCTGCACCTTCTCAAGCAGGACCCCCCTATACACTACGTACCTTGCCCTTCTCCCGGTCGTACCACAATACCTACACGTGCCCTCTCAGACGTAACTCTGCGGACCTGATCACAGATCCTTACCTATGCCTTCGCACCGTTACACCTATGCAGTACACTACATCACTCTGTACCTCTCACAGTACCACCCTATAACACTACCTTTTAGCGAGGCCCCTTTCACAGGAAGGATGTGACCCCATTAGGCGACATACAGTAACTGCCCCCTATCACGAAGTCGTGACCACGAGATCAACACTACATACTGTAGTTGCCCCTCACAGTAAACACCCTCTTACATACATACTCTGCCTCTCACAGTACAACCTGCCCTCTCCTACATACTCTGTCTCTCACGTACGCCCGTGATCGGCTTTTCTGGCATGAACTGCTCCTACATACTCTGCCCCTCTCCACGAGAGTTGACCGCCACGGAGACAAACATACTCTGTCTACTCATGCAGCTTACACCCTGCCCTACAACTATGCCCTTCAGCAGTAAAAACCGATACCAACCACCTACTCTTACCCCTTGCATGCCCTTCTCACAGTACCACCCTACCCTACACATGCCCTATCACAGTACCACTACCCTACATAATCTGCCCTCTCACAGTCACCGCCTACATACTCTGCCCTCTCACAGTGGTCACCATATACACTACACTACTCTGCCTCTCTCATAGTACCACCTTACCCTTCAATTGCCCTCTCATCATGTACAACCCCGCAGACCTACATACTATGCCTCTCACAGTACAACGATACATACATACTACTGCCCTCATGTCATCAAGGGTACCACCTTACCCTACACTGGCCCTCTCACAGTCACCCCCCTGCCACTACATACTCTGATCCCTCACAGTACACCGCTACTATCACTACATACTCTGCCATCCTCAATAGTACCCCCTATACCATAGCATACTCTAGTGCCTCTACGAGTACACTGGACCACTACATACTTGCCCTCTCACAGTACCCCTATCAATAGCGTACTCTGACCCTTTCATAGGACCACCCTACCCTACATACTCTAGGCTCCCTCTCCACAGAGTACCACCTATACACTCAGACTCTGCCCTCTCACAGCTACCACCCTATACAACTACATACTCGGCCCTCAGCCTGGCGACGTGAAGGAGTCCACCGCCTATCACGATACATACTCGTCCTCTCACAGTTACACCCCTCAAGTGACCTAAATAACGCCTCTGCCTCACTCACTGTAGTACCCACCCTGATACACGACACTCTGCGCCTCTCCACTAGTAGGCCCTACTACACTAATTACTCTGCCCCCCTCTAATTAGTACCAACCCTATAGCCACACCATAAACGATTCGTGAGCCTTGCTCACCTAGTTCAAACCGTAGCCCTTCAACTATTGCCTTCTCTCACAGTTCACACAGGACAGTGACCTGGATTGTCTACCACCTGTCATGACCTCTCACTTGACGGGTACCCATACCCATATTACCATACACATTGCTGACCCTCGCTACAGTACACCGCACCTGCTCCTTACATACTATCCGGGCGGCACTCGCACAACGCTCTGCAGTAGCAACCGCGCATACACTACAGTGCCTGTGTCAGCCCTCAGTCACATTGTACCACCACTATATACTAGCATAGGCTTCATAGGCCCTCCTCACCCAGTCTCACACCTATTATCAACATTTACGCTGCTCCTCCAGCACGCACACCACCAACCCCGTATGACTTATAACAATCGCGTACGCCACGTTCACAGACCACCTCATAATCACAGCTAATTGAAGACTGACTCGCCACGGCTCTCACAGTCCACCCTTGCACTACATACTACTGTCCTCTACAGTACACCTTTGCCCGCACCAACCCGTTGCCATCATCCGATCCGTACCAATCCCCCTACCTAACACGCCATACTACTTGTCCTATGCCCAGTGTGAACAACAGACTGCCTACATACTCTGCCAGCCCTCAACAGTACACCCTAACGTAGCTAGCATACGTCATGCAACCTCTCACAGTACCACCTACCTACTCTGCACCTCTCACAGTACACCCTGCCTTACATTACATAATGCCCTCTACAGTACACCCTGGCCCTAATACTTGCCTCTCACAGTACACCCTATCAATACTGTACTCTGTCATCTCACAGTACACCTGCCCTAATTACTCTGCCCTCTCACAGTACACCCTGTCCATACATACGTTATGCCCTCTCACAGTACACCCTGCCTACATACTCTTGCCCTCTCACAGACACCTGCCCCCTACATACTTCTGCCATCTCACAGTACACCCTTGCGAACATACTGCCCTCTCACAGTAACCCTGCCTCTACTCTTGCCCTTCTCATCATTACACCCTGCCCTACATACTTTGCCCTCTCACAGTACCCATGCACATACTCTGCCCTATCACAGTCACCCTGCCTTACATACTCTGCCTCTCACAGTTACACCTGCCCTAATACTCTGCCCTCTCACCAAGTACACCCTACATACACACTTGACCTCACAGTACACCCTGCCCGACTACTTGCCTCTCTCACAGTACACCAGCCCTACATTATCTATGCCCTTCCTCTCACAGTACACCCTGCCCTACATACTCTGCCCTCTCACAGTACACCCCGTCTTCCAACTCTGCCCTCTCACAGTACACCCTGCCCTACATACTCTGCCCTCTGAAAGCAGAACCCACCTATATTAAATGAATACAACTACATACAATTCCAGCGTTCTAGGCCCCCCCATGCCAAAGTCATGTCCCCCCTTTGCTTATGGCTCCGGGGGTGTCTGTATATACACATCACCTATACACACACATATAGTGCCATATACAGACATACAGCATGTAGACACACATACAGTATATACAGACACCATACACCTTATACACATAGAGTATATACACACCACATATACACACACATACAGTACCATATACACACATACAGCATATACAAATCACAAAAAAGTTATCTCCTCCTCATGTTTTATTTTTTCTCATTTCTCTGACCATTAGGGCACATTCACATGTACGCCCCCATAGACGGCAATAGCGGCGCGGCGCAGATACGGTGCCACACATGCTCAATCTTTCGGCGTGTGTGCGGCCGTGCGCCGCTTTTCTCTATGGAGGGAGGAGGGGCCGCCTCCTCCTCCTCTCCAGCACACGGCGGGCATACCGCTGTGTGAATGTACCCTTAGAGACAGTTATCTCCACCTCATGTCTTTGAGCTCTACTGACAGTTCCTTCTATTTACATATAGAGCTCTTATATATGAGGATGAGGATACCGCCATTCCTCCAAGGCAAGCCTGATGGCCAATAGTTCTCTATCTCCTACGGAGTAATTTTTCTCAGCAAGGGAAAAAGTCCTAGAGAAAAAAACACAAGTGAAAGTTCGGCCTTTAGGCCCTTTATGGGTGTGCACCACCCCAGCAACAATGGAGGATGCGGCAACCTCTAGATGAAAGAACTTCTCCATGTCAGGCCTAGTGAGAACTGGAGCCGAGGCAAAGGTGGATTTCAACCTTGAGAAGGCTTCTTCAGCCGCCCAGGATCAGAGGCCAGGATTGGCACCTCTAAGATAATGGGTAGGCCCTCTAAGGCCTTAGGAGATACAGAAGAGGCCAAAACAGAAACAGGTAGGGATGCCACCATGCAGTGTGAGTGACACTCAGGCCCCCAACAAAGGATCTCCCCCGTCTCCCAGAAGGAGAGATGTGGTGTCGCGTGGCAGCATGTAAAAGGGCAGTCTTTCCTTGTGAAAAGCTCCTACTTGCTGAGAGATAGGCTCAGTATGGTATCGGGCCAGATCAGAGAGAACACGTCCGCTGACTGAGGAGATAATCAGAGGATTCTTATGAGGAACCACCGGGTTGTGATTGTCGGGAGACCAGAGCGGCATCCACTAAATTCCCCCCAGAACCAGAGTCCGAGAAAGCTGAAACCTGAATCGGAGTGTGGGTACCGAAACTAATGAGCACAGGAAAAGTCAGGCGTGGAGCTTTGCTCACACCTAGGGATTTCCCCAAGAACAATAGGTACAGGTGCGTTCTCCGAACGTTGGGGGCGGACAGGGACAGCCCCACTGAAGTGCCTTCATATATATGAGCTCTACATATAGAGTTCTTTTATATGAGGATGAGGATATCGCCTTCCTCCAAGGCAAGCTGATGGCCAATAGTTCTCATCCTGATCGGAGTAATTTTTTGTCCTGCGTCGTGTTTGGATCTTACAAAACTCATTCCCTTTACATTTCCGCTTTATGGATTCATTGACCTCAAACAACACTATATTTTTTAGCCCCATCACTCCACATTATTTAGATCACACTTCCTTTTCTATTCATGACACTATAAAATAGAGAATAGAGGAGAAGAACGAGCAGGCGGGACAGAGAGCGGGAGACAGGAAGGCAAGAGGAAACGCCCCGGCACGTGTGGCAGGGTAACGAGGATCTAAAGGAGAACCGGTGATAGAAGAGAAAATTTATCGGGATCGCACCAGGACTCGAGAAGGACGGGTAAGTACAATGTGCCCACCCAATAAGCATTAGCGAGTCCACATGACACATGAACCAAATAAATGGGTTACGAGAGCGATAGGCGATGCAAAGATCTTTTTGCCAATTTAAACAAAAAAACAACGAAAATGTCTTTCTTTAAAAGTTAAGGCAGAACCATTTTAAATCTGGTCATCGCAATGATTATTAGGACCTCTTTTAAAGGCCCTTACCACAGGATGAAAAGACGGCCCGAGGGGCTCAGGCTCGTTCACAACTATGGACCATGGAGACCCTCCAGGACTCATTTGCACACCGACTTTAATCCTGGTTGGTAGATGGGGTTAGGTGGTTTGTAGATGCCCTTTTCTTTAATAATACAGCAGATAGTGTTACCCCCCCCCCCCCCCCCTCCCCTAACATCCTAACAGTTTTCCTTTAAAGCACTGGATTGATGCACATCCCACTTACAAAAGAAGACTTCGGGTAAATAGAACACTTCCAAACTTCATGTTCTTGATGATTTTTCCAGCTAGTTCCTAGAGTGCATAAGATGGCAAATATCAAGAGAAAACAAAGACGGGAGAAACAAGTATGAATGATGTCCAAGCCATCAATCCTTACCCAGAGAGTAGAGTTCTATGACAAATAGGTGACAATCCACTACAGGAGCCGTATATCGAGCTGCTCCGTATAATTATGGCCGTGTTATTTATTTGTTAAGTTAGTTTGTTTTTTTTTTGTTTTTTTTTGTTCATTAATATTTAATTGTTTTAAATTTAAAGAAAAATTTGACTGAAAGAGCTGGCCTTGACTCTGAACAGAATAAAAATCTGTGAAAACATGAGGAAGAAACAAAAAAGACAACTCAAGACCCTCAAGCCTCAAGGCCTTACAAACCTACCAGTGATTTTACTAAAGGGTAGTACCTATTAATAATAGGTTTGTTACCTTAAAGTGTATTTTTTACGGATCACGGTGGACTAAATAAACAGGAATAGTTATAAAGATCTCCACAGGGAAAGGCTTACAAAAAAGTCTGCCCTTATCAAATCTCTTCAACATTGAGAGAAAATTGGGAGAGAAGGAAAAATCACGTCCCTCATCCCTCATTTACTTAAGGAAAGTGTGGAATATAATGAATATGAATAGAATAAACTCATTTGCACATTTTCTTGCAACTTGGTTTTTACGGCCTTCACTGTGCGCCCAGGTGTCGTTAATAAGGTAGAAAAGGTAAAGCTCTGCCAGAAATTATTCGTTGGGCAGTGCAGGGTACCAATCATGGGTTTGTCGAGGTGATTACCGATTTTATACCAGGTTTCACTTGCGCGCATGTTACTACAAGTTGTTAAGAAAAAAAAAAAAATAATTAAAACACGCACATGTCCGGAAAAAAAAAACACCGGCAAAAAAACAAAAACAAAAAAAAACAATAAAAACAAAAGCTTAACACTTGCAATTATACGCTATAACGTATTCACTACATCGGTGTTGTACTTGGAGCTGTGTCAAGGTTGGGTTCCCTTTTTGAATTCCACGATGAGCGCGTTTTATTACTACCAGTTTTAAGGATGTATTTAGCTTTTGACATTTCTTGATTAATCCTTTTGTCCTGTGTCGAAATATGGTGCAAACGTGGGAACATCATTCATTATCGAGAGGGACATGGGTGCTATCTTTTTATTACAGGGTAACAGTTTTATTTTTTATATGGAATGGTCAATACCAGCATATTATGATTCATAATTTAGTTTAGGGAGAGAGAGAGTGGGTGCCTAGGGTTTCCATGTGTACACGTACCTGATGCAGAAATCTGGACCTCACAAGTACAGATGCATCACAAGACGTTTAAGGCTCTTGTATCCCCAATATCCTGTGATATGGGCGCACTTGATCCTGGGGGTCTCTGTTCTTGACAGCCGGAGACCCCATTCTAATCACAAATAGACAGAGACCCCCAGCAATGCGGAGGGCGGAACCGACGAGAGAGAAAGAGAGGAGAGAAACAAAGGTACTGTATCACTTACTTCATTGATAGCGTGTCAAAATATTCACTCGTGGAAAAAACTGAGCCAGAGTTCAGGGACCCCAGCACTCCGATTCATCTGTCTAGGGAGTGTTGGGAGATAGCAGAGGTGCCAAAGTAGTAAGAACTAGTAAGGAACCACAAACCAGTACGTTATCGACAATGAGTTATAAGTGGTTTTGATGCCGAGCAGGTTTAGGGTTGCCATGCAAGGGCTCAAATCAGACATTCATCAGCTTGAAAAGTTGGCGGGGCTTACCCCTTTAAGTGTGGGCGACCCTACCAGTTTGTGCTAAGGACCCAGAAATTCCATGCTGGATGGGGGAAAAAAAATACAGGTGTTGGAACCCAGGATGACACGGTCGATTATGTCCAGTATTAGAGGTTGTCTGGCTTTTTTGGCCAGTTATGGGCCGGCCATATTCCTCATCCCCCCGCTCTCGGTACAGGGCCGTTGCGGTCGGCGCTCAGGCTTGGGAATAGAGGGTGGGGAGAATACAGGCACATTCTTAATCAAATTCGGACAAACATGGATTCTGATTAATGTACCAGATAATCGAAATGGAAAAAAAAAAAGGAAAAAAATTACCAATAAAGGAAAGCTTCTGCTTTTTTTCAGTTTAGCTCAGATCAGCATTACCTGAGCTCTATGTAAAGCGACACCTTGAATGAGGTTGGGTCGATTAAGTTTTGCGTTTTAAGCCATCGCCTCATAGTCGGCACCCCTCGAGGACACCAACAATGTGGGCGAAGAGATCATGTTTGGACGATATGGTCATTAGCTAGGGAAGGAAGCACGTGTGGCTCGCTTTGACCACACTTTTCTCCGCTACCAAGTGTGGGAAAATAAGGCTTACACTGGAGAGCATAGGAGACGCTTGCCACAAGGCTTGCGACGAAGGAGTGAAACAAAGCTGTGAACATCGGAAAAAACGACTCCAGGGGGTCAGGACGTGGAAAAGGGTAAGGGAAAAGAAAAAAAGAAAAACCTTTACCCAGAGGAAAAGAAGAGAGGGCAAGAGGAGGAGGAAGGAGGGAGATCATAGCTCAGCCCTCTCCATGATGGATATTCTAAGAGTATAAGAGATCGGGGTCCAATCACCCTGCACAGCTTATTAATAATGAAAGACGAGAGGCATCGTGGCAGCAGCCGAGAAATGTTTCTGGTTGTATGATGGACATATCAGACGTTGCAGTTTTTGGAAAAACACCATTCTGGGCGAGGCCACTAAGAATTAATAGCAACTTAGTGCATGCAGGGATGAGGGACATTCGGAGGATAGAGAATAATGATTGCTTTAGGAGGAGTATAAAGGTCAAAAAAAAAAAAGCCAAAAAACAGGGGGAAATGGGGGATTCAATTCCGACTTGTGACTCAAGAGTTCCACATCGTTAGTTAGTAATGTAATAAGACACAAAACTTCAATAATATTATGTGATGAAGACATAATGTTATAAAAATCACAGTGGTTTATAGGTACAGAGAACAGAGCAGAGAATGTGGAAGAAAGAAAAGAAAGACGAGAAAGCAAAGGGGGGAAGAAAGAGAAAGAAAGAAATCAGATTCAATTAAAGGAACTGGTCTAATATCCGCGAATTGACATCTCAAGATGGCTTCCCAGCAATTCATCCCCCCATTCCAGTAAGAAAAAGACAGCAGAGAACCAGGAACCTGTTGTTCTTTATCACGGCATTATGGTATTGTAATGCCACTCCCTTCCAAACTCAGATCACATTGGTCTCTCCCTTTCAAGAAAGATGAGCCTTCTTGGATGGATGGAAGCAGTATTTTTTGAATCATTGTGACTGCATTCATGCCTGACCTGTACCTACAAGCGATCCAGCCCCCTCATTCCCAATCGGTCACCAAAACAAAAAATTCACACAGCAGACTTGAGCATGATTTTGGTAGCCCAGTTTGGCACCCCCCTGGACTGAGGGTCTAGTCTAGATCTTGTAGTCCAAGCAAGACATATATTTAGCCTGAGTCAATTGACGATTCTAAAATCTTCCAGGAGGACCACCAACGACTGGCACATCATCCAAACTATTTTTAAAAACCGAGAGCATAAAAGGGTAACTAAGTTAGGGTGACTTGACTTACGTTTGGGATTCATATTCATACGCACATCACAGGAGTGAATCATCAATTACTTTTTCTCCAGAGGCGTCTAACCCAATAGACTACCGGCTCTGGCTCCTGCATAGCATAGCTGCAGACTGTCTGGACACTGATGGTTTCTTTCCTGGTTCCCGCACTGCTCGGATGTCTGGGATCACCCGGCTTATTTAAGGGGAAGAAAAAAAAAAAAAACCAAAAAAAAAAAAAAAAAAAGAAAAGAAAAAAAAAAAAAAAAAAAAAAAAAAAAAAAAAAGATATTGACATCATTTTAACTAAAAAATTAGCCTTTAAACATGGAACCTGCCCATCAGTCAAATATGTGCAGGTCATCCAAAACTCTTAGAACAAGAGGGGTGAATGTGCAGCCTTGATTGGAGATGAGGTTGAGTGGGGTTGAAGCCTTTAACGAAGGAGGTTTCTGGACACGGGGCAATCGACCTTCTGTCAGGCCAACCCCAGACAACCCAAATAGTACAATGAATATAAGATTTAGGAGTCTGGCAGGCGTTCGTTTTGTCACAGACAGATCACGTTGAACCTCCCCCTTGAGCCATTTTTGGAAAGGAATGTAGGTGAGAGAGGTTAAAAGACCGGACTTCACATTTTTGCCTATCAAAAAAAAAAAAAGCATGGTTGTGCAGAACTTTATCATGGTACATAGTAAAATACCTCATTCTGGATATCACACCACACACACAAAGCCTTACAAAAAAAACATGACTTCTTAAAGTACAATTCCTGTAATACTGATATTGGGGGGATTTTGTGATGGAGAAGAGCCTAATGACATGAATGGAGGGTGGACAATATAAGGGAGGGTTATTATGTGGGGTGGCTCGGCTCTTATGAGATAACGCAGGGTCTGAGGCGATACACGCTGCAGACACAGCATTCATCCAGAGAGTTCTAGTCGGGGTAAGGGGGCTGGTACGGATGGGTACGGACTGAAATTACTCTGTGTGAACTTATTGTTGCTGGGTCACATGATAGGACCTCCAGCGGGGGGTCCGCACTAGGGTAAATAACATGGGCAGAGAAGCAAGGGCCTGGTAGGCAAGCATATTAATCCTAACTTTGCGCCGTGGGTGTTTTTTGTTTTGTTCAACTGCCGAGCTTCTGCCTCGACTCACATGACGGTACAAGGGTAAGAGGCCGTCAAAGATCCCTAAGCACGGGGTGGGCGGGGTCTCCTACTGGACGCCGGGGGCTTGGCGTTGGGGTGTTCGTCGTTGAGCTCTTCCGAGGATCCATCGTACAGGTCAAAGGCTCCCCCGTCGGAAGAGAGAGAAAAGGAAACGGAAGAAAAGCTATTTATTTTTTAAAATGGGAGCCCCACCCGCGCGTGGAGACTCTCACGTTCCACAAGCCCGGTATACAGAGTCAATACATGGAGCTGAAAAACATCGGCGCGGGGCTCCTTTGCGAGCCTTCATCCAGGCTCTGCTGGCCCTTCAAAGAAACCTTAAGCCGCAGGACCCGCGACACGCAAAACCACCTTCTTTATTACGTTTTTCTTTATTTTTTTCTTACTTAAAACCGAGTTTAGTTTTATGTGGAAAACGAAAGAAACAAAAAAACGATGGACAACAACCCATGCACACTGTGGTGCAGTTCGAAATGTTGGACACAAATGGTGTTGAGACTATGATTGTGTTGGTGCAAAAAATGTTGTTGAAACAAAAAGGAAGAAAGAGCGAAGGAAAGGACACGGCCAGAACGTCGCCAAGTGTCAGATCTCCATAGCAGAATTGCTTACTAGGCAAAAACACTACGATGCTAAACCGAGAGCCTATATTTTTATCCATATTAAGTGTTCTTCCTATGAAAATCGGACCTGCGCCCGTCCCTTCTTTGGACTTTGACCAGTGTAGCTGTATCATAGAAAATGCAGGCGGCTGTAAGAGGGATTATGACACGGCTGGGTTTTTTCTGGTTTTAGCAATGTAGTCAAGAAGCCATCGTCTCTGTTGTAAGAATTTGAGCGCACGCAACGGCCACCTTGCTGTTAGTTGGAGTAGAAAGGGGCTAGAAGGAATAAAAACTATTTGGCAGCGAATATTATTACAACAGAATTAATGTCAGGGATTCAAGCTCTGGAAAAAATAAAAATAATTCCAATTATTGTTTATTAGGAGGCAGGTTCAAGTAGAGCTAAGAGTAGTAGTTGCAGTAAGGTTAATTCCATCAAATAGCGGGTGTTATACAGTGAGCGCTTTTTTTGCACTACTGCATTTTATGCTCGATTTATGTCTATACAGAATTGGTGATACTCCAGAAAATTTGTTCCGGTTTGGCACATTTCGTGTTAATATTTAAAAAGTAAAGGTAAAAAAACTGTAGTAGGTCTAGTTGTGACCAAAAGGTTGTGTTGTACGTTGCAGAGAGCGTAATGTAAGCTGGCAAAATTCAATAGGTTTTTTTTATTACTTGGCAAAGAGAGGAGGAGGGATTCATCACAAACTGAGACAATGCCTGTACTTCCTCAAGGTCAATCACCATATGTTGGGGCTGCAGGCGAAAAGGGGAAAACTGTGGGAAGGAACTGTATATTACCTCAGATCTGCCCACATACGATTAAATGACAGTATACAATGATTAGATTGCGCCCAGCGAAGAAAAGGCCCAGTAACTCAAATACGGACGGTACAATAGGAGGGAACGCACAAGTGATTGTATATTTACGCCGGGATTGGATTATGATGCAAGTTTCCAAAGGGGCACACACCCACAAAATAAAATAAACTTGGATATTTTTTTAAAACCTTTTGCTTCTATGCTCTGGTTCTCTGGTATGTGGAGTATAAGGGACCAATGGAGGAAATGGGAGACTGGACGGTAATGATAAGCTGTCAGATCTGGGGTGGGTCACACCAAACACCGAAACCGAATCAGCGGCTTAGTAGAGGCGATGTTGATTGTAAGTTATTTGGATTTTATCATTTGATTGATCTTTGGGAGAACTAGGTGTGAGACCAATCTCATATTGAATACTCAACAAAAAAAAAAAATCTTAAAAACAGGTTACACTAGTCCACTATGTTGTTGTTATGTTGTATAATTTTCTGTATAGTAGTGCATTGTCCATAACTGGAAAAAAGAAGAGCCAGGCCGAGTCAGGAGTCACCGAGGTCGTCTCCCCCTGATTTAGGACAGAGTCTTATTTCATGCAGACACCTGCCAATTCTCCAGCATTTTTTTAAGAGGACCGGTCACCTATATAAAGGCACGTACTCGTAAGCAGTAGAGGAGCCTCCTTACCACTACCCCATATTAGCAGTGTTGACATGCTAGAGGTTATCGGAGAAAAGGTCCAATAACGCTAACAGAAACTCAGCGCAAAATGTACAACTGAGAGAAACACAAGACTCACACTGTGTAAGCGGGTCAGGCGTATCATGATGGGGGGCAGGGCACGTTCAGGCATAAGGAGGATGAAAGGAGGCTAGGGCAGGACTTGTTTAGGATTCGGCTATTAGGGGGCGCACTTGAAGTCATGGCAGCTCTGTTCCGCCGGACCTGAGGGGAGAGGGAGGGAGGGGGCGAGACGTAACCGTGGGCCTTGATTTAAGCTTTTTGAATAAAAGTGGGGGCAAAACGATATGTAAAGAAGCAATAAAAAAAAAAAAAAAAAAAACAGAAAGTGTGCAGCATTTAACAGGTGTTATAGTACAAAAGTGCCCAGAACCATCGATTCTATTAGGATCTTCTCATTGGCAGTCAAAGCAACGAGGAACAGAGGCAGCAGCTAGCAGCTTTGAGGTTATTTGCGGTGCTGTGGGCCCGACCCGGGGAGAGGGGAGGGCGAGAGGGGGTCCACGGGGAAGGAATGAGGGTAGGGAGAGCGGCACAAAAAAGGGTCGGGATGGACAATGTATATGACAGTACTCTCAGTAATATAGTAGAAAGTATACACTGGCCAGAAACGCAGTACAGTTGCCCAGTAACAAGAACGTCAGAAGAACAGTTAAAGTGCTCTAGTCCGCAGAACGCACGAACAATATTTCTTTATGGAGGAAGGTTTTTAATTTATGTTATAGTTGAAAAAAAAAAAACCTTGTTGAAAGCTAAATAAACAAACAAACATTTAGCTATACACCACTTCAAAAGGAATTAATTAGAATAATTTTTGTGTGTGCATACTTTTTTCTTGTGTGAATACTTAGAGTTAAAGGTGGTTGAACCGGCCATCAGGAGCGCCTTGTCTGGCTCCCGCCCATGTGCACTAATAGACAAAGGTTGGACACATTCCAATTCCCAGAGGTTCTGTTAGTTAAAACCTGTCTTTTTCCAAACAAAGCTAAGTTAGGTTGAAAGTTAACTTTCTTATGAAGAGCTGCTGTGTCGTAGTCCCAAAGGGAGAGTGGGCCCGGTAGGAGTCGAGAGAGAAAGGGCAACATGCAGTATGAAATACTAATGGGGGGAAGCATTGGAGGGGGGAGGGGTAGGGGGAGGGGTTGGGCGGTTGGTTATAGGGTGTATGGTTTTATGATTTTTATATATGGGGGATGGGACGGCGGAGGTTTTTTATTTTAAATGCATATTGTGATGGCGGACGTGGTTTCCCTCTGAAGGCTGGGGGAAAAACCGGCCTCCTTGGCCACTCCCATGGGAACTCACAGGGCCCCTCGCTTTGCCCCGCTCCCACAGTACACCCTTTTGGCCCCCAAAAGTCCAGTTTAGCGTCACAACACCCGCGTTGCCAATTGGGTACCCCCTTATTCTGTATGGGGGAGTCCCCAACCCACCCATTCCCATGGCCGGTTCCTTTTTTTTAAAGGCACATACAAGTTTGCAGAAGGGAATCGTGGGCTTCACTCCAGTTTTCACAAACAACAAAATTTGTTTTTGTATCGGGGCCCCTGGAAAGTTTTGGCCGTCCGCGCAGCGACCGGCAGTACATCCGTGGTCAAGTCCAGTGTGGCGGGGGGTGTATGCTCATCTCCCCTACAGGAACCCCCCCCCCCACCCCCCAACAAAAAGAAAAAAAAAACACACAAAAAAAAACACAAGTCAATGTGAGCTGAAAAGCAAATAGGATTAGACGTCCGTTGCAGTCCCAGGAGGGCTCCATCCTTCCGCAGATATTTGGACACCAGTTCCGGCCTTCAACCCCATTAGTGGGGTGTTGCTTCCCGAAACTGGCAATCAGAAACTGGCCCCGATCAAAGAGGCGTGATGATCAGTTTCCAGGAACAGACAGGAGCCGGCCTTTCGCGGCACACGGTTTTTGTCATTCCGGAACCCCCAGTACCTTCTCCTAGACAGTCGGGCCGTTTTTTTTTCGACCACCTAGTCAGCGAAGGTGGTGGGGCGCCAGATTGCCTCCACCTAATACCAATCTACTAACCTCCATGGCACTGGGTCTGCTTATCACTCGAGTTTGTAAGATGCTATGGCGCCTCAGAACCCCGCAGTATGCGGGTATCCTACTTGCGGAGCCAGCGTGGCAATACTGGGAGGAGGTGGCGCGGTTTCTGTTTTAGAGGATGCGGGGAATGAGTGGGCGCTGCGAACAGAACGGCAGTGGTTTTCATGATTTTCTTAGCAGCCCAGGGTTCGAAATGTACCCATCCCTAGAGGCCGGCACAGTAGATCTACATCTGTAATTAGATGATTATCTCCACACACCCCCACATTCGACAAATCTCGCAGTGCTCGGGAACGCATGGATGGTGGTCATAAGGAAGATGTGTCTCGCAGTGCTCGGGAACGCATGGATGGTGGTTCTCGCAGTGCTCGGGAACGCATGGATGGTGGTCATAAGGAAGATGTGTCTCGCAGTGCTCGGGAACGCATGGATGGTGGTTGGATGGTGGTCATAAGGAAGATGTGTCTCGCAGTGCTCGGGAACGCATGGATGGTGGTCATAAGGAAGATGTGTCTTGCAGTGCTCAAAAACGCGTGGATGGTGGTCATAAGGAAGATGTGTCTCGCAGTGCTCGGGAACGCGATTATTGGAACACGCAGAAGCACTGCACTGTAATGATCCTAATTGCAACAAATCGGGGGGGAGGGGTTGTGTGTGGGGCTTGTTAGCCTTGTTTTTCTTCGGTGGTGGCGAGCCCCTGTGGAGGGGCTGCAGGGGGGAGGTGGGTGGTGGGTGGTGGACTGTCAGAGACCCTGACTGATAGATTCAGAGCTGAGCGCGGGATTTTTTTTTTATATTTATTTTTAATTTCATATTTACTTTCAATTTGAAGCGTAGACACAAGCAGCATAACAAGCAATTACATGCACCGGCGGAAAAGACGCAAGAAGAGGTGCAAACTCGAGGCGACCTGCCACGCGGACAGGGAAGCGAACAACCTGCAGGATCATCGGCGCACGATCTTAGTGACTCTCCCGCCAGCGCATATTATCACGGACAAATGCACTTACAGCAACAGGAAGAAGCAAGATATGCGTGCAGGAAGGGACTCGGGGACCTGAGTGGCGGAACTCGACACATGCCAGGATATCGGCGCAGGTCCAGGATCTTAGTGACTCCCCTGCACAGCGCATTATACACGGACAAGATGCATTACATGCCCCAGGAAAGAAGAAGGTGAACTCGGGGACCCCTAGGGGGATGGGGGAGGGGAGGAGGGAGCGACACATGCAGGATATCGGCGACCACAATAACTTAGTGACTCCCCGACAGCCGCATTATACACGGACACATGCACTTACATGCACCAGGAAGAAGGTGTGAACTCCAGGGACCTGATCGCGGGAAGCGACACTGCAGGCTATCGGGAGCAGGATCTTAGTTGAATCAAGGCACAGTGCATTACTACAGGACAATGCAATTACATGCACCAGGAAGAAGAAGGTGAAACTCGGGGACTGATGTGGGGAAGAAGTGACACATGCAGGATATCGGGAGCAGGATCTTAGTGAATCAAGGCAGGCACAGTGCATAACACGGACAATGCACTTTGAGTGCTGGAATTTATGGACAGGTTAAGTAAATGAGTACCCAGTGTGTACCACATTAATATATATACAGTCAGTGCATTCTTCATCAAATTCATTTATAAGATGTTCCCCAACCATCCCAACGCCTTCTTCTCTAAAACACAAATACGCAATGTGTTGTGACTCGTCCAGTGCTGATAGACTTACACAGACAGTCCCCGGGTGGTTACATACAAGATCAGTTCTTAGGTTGTACCTAAGTGAATTTGTATGTAATTCGGAACTGTATAGTTTATAATGTACTCCAGAAATTTGTCCATATGACAATGGAATTTCGGAACTTTTTTAGTGAAGGATTATCACTAAAGCTTCATTACTGACACCTTCCAGCTGATCAACTACAGCCGGGACTAATTAATTGATGACTCCAGAGACTCACAGAAGATCACAGAGGGCTAGAGGTTTGTCTGTAACTAGGGGTCATCTAGTATGTCAGATGTCTTTTTTAAAGGGGTTTTTCCCACAAATACAAAGGTTAGGGCCTATCCATCCCCCCAATATCTTTTTATACTTAGCGGCCTATGGCTAGATCCTACTTTAGTGCTGTCTGCAATCTCTCAATGGACCTTTGCTTACATGTCTGAGCACTGATGAATAGGAGGAGCTGCATGCAGCAGCGATGAGTAATGAGTAATACTGCATCCACCCTCACCCTCGCCCCTTGTCTGTCAATGAGACGGACGGACTGTGGAGCAATAAGATTCACGAGGATGGGCGGATGATGAGAGGAATGAGAGGAGAGAGAGAGGAAGCTTGTGTATATATTGCAGAGGGCAACAAGGTGAGAACGAGAGGAAAGAGGGAGCCGAAGCTCTTAAAAGGAACAGACACTGAGATTCTTGGTGAGATTCTTATCCTTAATATATAATACAATCAGCATGTTTCTAGGTGCTATAGGTCAGGAGATAGGACTCCCTGTAACCATAGAGTGAAATAAAGAAACTAAATATTCCCATTCCCTGACCTGTGGGGGACATAATCTATAAGTACAAAGGGGGGGGTGAGAATTTCATATAAAAGAAGGGGAATTCTGTGCTAAAGAACATTTCACACCCGACGTGCGGGGCTGAGATGCTTGTGGGGGTAAAACTGGTGATAGGTTCTCTTTAAAGCCGGGGTGTGTCCAGGACACCAAAAATTATAAATATTTATTCAGGTTAAATTATAATTAAACGGTTAACGAAAGACACTTTAAATGAGTATATCCTAACTGATGAGTAAGAAATAGGAAGCCAATGGTGAAGCGATATAGGTAAGTAGAGACTTCAGTGCATTCTTTTTTTTTTTTTTGTAGTTGCTATACAACCCCTTTTTTAAATGACTTAGAAAAAATTATGGAATGAGATTCAAGGTGGTGTAACTAGGCGAGAGAGGCAGGGCCCCATAGCAGGCTTCGGCTAGTGGGGCCCCCTTTCCACTCTTAAAAAATTATAGAATATTTGTATACACAATGTGCAAGTTACAATCACAAATTTATACACTATGCAAACACATATAGAACATATACACACAAGTAGGCCATATACACCACATATAGCATAGATATACAAACATACAGTATATATCACACACCATGCAACATATGCACATATAGCATATACACATCACCTATACACACAATACAGTGCCATACATACAACATACAACATTTATACACGCATACAGTGTTTATACAAAAACACATACACCATATACACATACAGCATACTACACACACTATACACACATATAGGGCCATATACAAACATATAGCATGTATACACAAATACAGTATACACACAGCACAGGGTTCACACCAACTATACAGACCATATATACATTACATATACACACACATACAGTGCCATATACAAGACATCAGCATGTAGAACACATACAATATATACACACACCATATACACATACATGACTTTTGATATGGGATACGACCTCACTTGTCCAATACACAGATCAAAGGAAACTGACTCCCATTTTATTTATTTATCAAATATATGTTTCTCTATTCGTATGTATTCTTCTTCTTCTTTATTTTTTTAATAATCACAGCCTATGAAGAATATACATTATGATATTAATGTCCAGGCAACCATAAAATCTGGCTAACCTCCGGCTCACAAAAGATATCATCCCACAGCACCAGGAGAGTGAAAAACCCCTGTGGAGGAAACCTCTAGGGAACCCATAGGCTGAAGGGTCGCCTTCCTCTGGGCTTAGAGGATGTTGAGTGAAACCAACTTTATCTCATTATGATGCGTAAGTTATAAAATAAAAAGCAATATACATGGTACAAAATACACAATGTCACGACATCAGCAAAAATAGTGCAATAAAGTTTTCGTAATTATACATAAAGTAGGTAAACCAGTTGTATAGTCGAACGTAGTAATGGTACAGGGGGATGTGGGAGGGACCTGATTCCTCATGGTCTTCTGGTGAGAGAAAAGAGGATAGGAAGAGAGACCCAGGACAGGACGTGACATCTATGCGGGCCCATCCTCTCATGTACCGGCCCTTAACAACATACTCTGCCATCACAGTACACCCTATTACATACATACTCTGTCCTCATAGTACCACCATTCCCTACACTCTGCCCTATCTCACAGTACACCCTGCCCTACATACTCTGCCTCTCACAGTACACCCTGACTACACGACAGTACTCTAACCCCTCTATAGTAACACCCTCCCTACCTACTACTTGCCCTCTCACAGTACACCCTTACCACTATCATACTTGCCCTCTCACAGTACCACCATATCAATACAATTACTCTGCCCCTCTAATAGTACCACCCTTCCTCATCCCTTATACACTACATACTCTGTCTCTCACAGTACACCTGCCCTACAAACTGCAGCCCTCTCACAGTACACCCTATTACACTACACATCTGTCCTCTCACAGTCCACCCTATACAACTACATACTCTTGTCCCTCTCACAGTACACCCTATACCACGACATATTCTAGCCTCTCACAGTACACCCTAGCCCTACATATCTAGCCCTTCACGTACTGTGCCCCTACATACCTCCTCAAGCCCTATAAACTACCTACTCTGCAACCCTGGCGTCAGTAGTACACCCTACACCTACACTCTGACCCTTCACATACACCCTAATATACAGTACATACTCTGCCCTCTCAAGCTACACCTACCTACACTCTGCCTACTCACAGGACACCCCTGCCTACATACTCTGCCCTCTCAACAGTACACCCTGCACACCCCCTACATACTTGCCCTCTCACAGTACACCTATACATACATACTCTGCCCTTCATAGTACCACCCTGACCCTACATCTGCATCTCACAGTACACCCTGCCCTACATACTACTGCCCTCTCACAGTTACACCCTAAACACTACATACTCTGCCCTCTCACAGTAACACCTATACAACCTAACATACGATGCCTCTCACAGTACCACCTATGCACTACCATATCTGCTCCTCTCACAGTACCACCCTATTACACTACCTACATCCTCTCACAGTACACCCTTTAAGCTAAATAATCTGCCCTCTAAACAGTACACCTGCCCTACATCTCTGTGCCTCTCACAGCTACACACAGCCTACATACTTGCACTCTAACAGCTACACACCCTATTTACCATACTACTCTGTCCCTCACAGTTACACCCCTCGCCCTACATACTCTGCCTCTACAGTACAACCTAATACATACATACTCTGCCTCTCACAGTACACACCCTACCCTACACTCGCGCCTTTCACAAGTACACCCGACCCGACATACTCTGCCCTCTCACAGTTAACCCGTGCACTTACATACATCTAGCCCTCTCACAGTAAGTACCTATACACTACCATACTCTGCCTCTCATAGTACCACCTTACCCTTCACTCTGCCTCTACAGTACCACTACCCCCTAGCCACTACATACACTCTTTCTGCCCTCTAACAGACACCAGTATACACTACATACTCTGCCCTCTCATAGCTACCACTTAACCCTGACACTATGCCCTCTCTCCAGTACTACACCCTGCCCTACATACATACTCTGCCTCTCACAGTACACCCTATACATACATACTCTGCCCTCTCATCAGTACCACCTATACATACATCTGCCCTCTCACAGTACCCTACTGCACTACATACTCTGCCCCCTCTCACAGTACCACCCATAACCTACATAACTCTGCCTCTTATGAGTACCACCCTACCCTACATACTTGCCTCTCACAGTACACCCTATCACATACATACTCTGACCTTCACAGTACCACCCTATACACTACATACTCTAGCCCTCTCAGTAGTACCACTATACATACATACTCGCCTCTCACAGTACCACCCTGCCATAAATACATCTGCCCTCCTACGAGTAAAACCCTATCACATAATACTCGCCCCTCCACAGTACACCCAATACCTAATACTCTGCCTCATCATAGTACCCACCCATACCACTACACTCTATGCTCCCTACTCACTAGTACACCACCCTACATATTACTCTGCTCCCATCTCCACAGTACACCCATCCCTAATACTCGATGCCCCTATCCAGTTACACCCATACACCTACGTACTCTGCCCCTCACAGTACACCACTGCGACTACATACTCTGAACCTCTCAAGTACACCTCTATGACACTACATACTCTAGCCCTCTCACAGTACACCATTATACTACATACTCTGCCCTCGTCACGAGTACCAC
Organism: Engystomops pustulosus; assembly: GCA_019512145.1. NCBI lineage: Eukaryota > Metazoa > Chordata > Amphibia > Anura > Leptodactylidae > Engystomops > Engystomops pustulosus. The sequence goes on from CM033647.1 coordinate 5,431,520, forward strand.
CCTATACAACTAATCGCTATGCCCTTCACAGTACACCCTATACATAATTACCTATGCCACTCTCACAGTACCACCTATACACTTGCCCTCCAAAGTAACCCTGCCTACATACTCTTCCTACTAAGCATACTACTTGCCCTACATACTATGCCCTCTCACCATGTATCAGTCCCCCGATAACACTACATACTCTGTCCTCATCAGAGTACACACTGCCCTACATACTCTGCCCTCTCACAGTACACCCTAACACTACATACTCTGAACCTCTCCTATCAACTAGTACCACCTACATACTCTGCCCTCCACAGTACACCCTGCCTTACATACTCTCCTCTCACAGTACACCCTCGCCCTACATACTATGCCCTCTCAACAGTACACCCTTATCAGCACTACATACTCTGTCCTCTCACAGTACACCTGCCTAACATACTCTGCCCTATCACAGTACACCCTGCCTCTAGACTGCCCTCTCACGTACACCCTTGCCCTAATACTCTGCCTCTCACAGTCACCTGCGCTCGCCCATAATTACTCTGCCCCTCACAGTACACGCTAGCCCTAACATACTCTGCCTCTCAACCCGATCACCTTGCCCTACATATCTGCCTATCACATTACACCCTGCCCTGACATACTTTGCCCTATCACAGCTACACCCCTGCCACAAACTAACTCTGAGCCCTATCACAGTACACCTGCCTTACATACTTGCCTCCCTTCACAGTACACCTGCCCTACATACTCTACCTGACTTCTCACAGTACACCTAATACCACTACACACTTGACCCTCAAACATACACCTGCCCGTACATACTTGCCTCCACAGTGACCACCTCTACATTACTTGCCCTCTCACAACGTACACCAAGCCATAATAATTACTCTGACCCTTCTCACAGGTCACTGCCCTACATACTCTGAACCCTCTCACAGTACACCCCGTTACTTCAAGTAATGCCTCTCCACCACAGTAACCCTTGCCCTAAGTATTGCCCTTGAAAGCAGAACCACCTAATTAAATGAATTACAATACAACTAATTCCAGCGATTCAGCGCCCCCCAATGCCAAAGGATAATAGTCCCCCCGTAACTTATTTCTCAGCATGGGGAGTCCTAGATAATAAATCACAAAAACACAAGTAAAGTCGGCCTAGCCTTAAGTAGGGCATACCCCAGGTCGAACAATGAGGATGCGGTATATACTTGATGACAAGAACTTCATGTACACCTATAATGGACCGAGAAAGAGTATTTCATACGAGCACAGCTTCATTCGACCCAGATACAGAGCAGATATGCACACATCTACAGCATAATGTAGCCTCTACCTAGAATCGAAGCAAAAACCAGATACTCTCCAGTGTTTATTTCAGGCTTGCCACTGACCAGTGTGTAGTGGCACTTCAACATGAGTCCCCGATCAGAAGGCAGGATCGAGGCCGTGCGCTGATCGGCAGCCATAAAGGCATGTCATCTTTCGCTTCGATAAGTCTTTGCTGGTACAAGCCGTGCGCCCTATGTACTCCATAAGAAAAGTAGAGATCGGGAGAGAATCAGGGACTTGATGACCCGTGTGCCTCTCCACGCTGCATCCGCTAATTCCAGAACCGAGTCGCGGAAAGCTTGACCTGATGGAGTTGGGCTACCACTATGAGCACAGGAAAAGTAGCTCACCTATGTCGCTGTGAGCTCTCAAGATTATAACAGAGTTTCCCGGTCAAGCCATGAAGTTCTAATATGAGACTTACTATATTTCTATGGGATGCAGGCTGATACGCCATTCCTCCAAGCCAGCCTGATGGCCATGGAGTTCCTCTATCTCCTACGAGAGTAATTTTTCTCAGCCGAGGAAAAAGGTTCTCCTTAGAGAAAAAACACAAGCTGAAGAAGTTGGCCTTTAGGCCCCTTATGGGTAGATGCCCACACCCAGACGAACAAGGAGGATGACGGCCAACCTTACGATGAAAGACTTCTCCATGTAGCCATAGTGAGAACGTAGGGCACGAGGCAATAGGCTGATTTACAACCTTGAGAAGGCTTCTTCAGAGCCCAGGATCAGAGGCCGGATTGGCACCTCTAGATATAATGGCGTAGCCCTATATACTTAGGAGATATACAGAAGAGGCCAACAGAAACAGGTAGGGATGCCACCATGCAGTGTGAGTGACACTCAGGCCCCAACAAAGGATCTCCCCGTCTGAAAGACCGGAGAGAGTCGGCCTTGAGAGCCAGTCGTTGCTTGCGCAGCATAATAAGGGCGTCTTTCCTTGTGAAAAGCTCCTACTTGCCTGAGAGATAGGCTCAGTATGGTATCGGGCCAGATCAGAGAGACACGTCGCGACTGAGGAGATAATCAGAGGATTCTGTGAGGAACCCGGGTTGTGATTGTCGGGAGACCAGAGCAGCGCATCCACTAAATTCCCCCCAGAACCAGAGTCCGAGGAAAGCTGAAACCTGAATCGGAGTGTGGGTACGAAACTAATGAGCACAGGAAAGTCAGGCGTGGGCTTTGCTCACACCTAGGGATGCTTTCTCCCAAGAACAATAGTGGTACTGTCGTTTCCGCAACGTTGGGGGCGGACAGGACAAGCCCCATGAAGTGCTTCATATATATGAGCTTATCTAATATGAGTTCTTTTATATGAGGATGAGGATATCGCCATTCTCCAAGGCAAGCCTGATGGCCAATAGTTCTCTATCTCTACGGAGTAATTTTTCTCAGCGCGGGAAAAAGTCCTAGAGAAAAAAACACAAGTGAAAGTTCGGCCTTTAGGCCCTTTATGGGTAAGCACCACCCCAGCAACAATGGAGGATGCGGCAACATCTAGATGAAAGGACTTCTCCATGTCAGGCCTAGTGAGGAACTGGAGCCGAGGCAAAGGTGGATTCAACCTTGAGAAGGTTCTTCAGCACGCTCAGGATCAGAGGCCGGGGGATTGGCACCTCTAAGATAATAGTAGGCCCCTCTAAACTTAGGAGATACAGAAGAGGCCAAAAACAGAAACAGGTAGGGATGCCACCATGCAGTGTGAGTGACACTCAGGCCCCAACAAAAGGAATCTCCCCCGTCTTCCAATTGAGACGGTGTGTGAAGTTGCAGCCTTGGGAGACCCAGAAGGAGAGATGCGGTGTCGCGTGGCAGCATGTAAAAGGGCTGTCTTTCCTTGTGAAAAGCTCCTACTTGCTGAGAGATAGGCTCAGTATGGTATCGGGCCAGATCAGAGAGAACACGTCCGCTGACTGAGGAGATAATCAGAGGAAAATCTTATGAGGAACCACGGGTTGCTGATTGTCGGGAGACAGAGCGGCATCCACTAAATTCCCCCCAGAACCACAGTCCGAGAAAGCTGAAACCTGAATCGGAGTGTGGGTACCGAAACTAATGAGCACAGGAAAAGTCAGGCGTGGAGCTTTGCTCACACCTAGGGATGCTTCTCCCAAGAACAATAGGTACTGTCGTTTCCCGAACGTTGGGGGCGGACAGGACAAGCCCCAATGAAGTGCTTCATATATATGAGCTCTACATATAGAGTTTTTATAGAGGAGATGAGGATATCGCCATTCCTCCAGGCAAGCCTGATGGCCAATAGTTCTCTATCTCCTACGGAGTAATTTTTCTCAGCGCGGGAAAAAGTCCTAGAGAAAAAAACACAAGTGAAAGTTCGGCCTTTAGGCCCTTTATGGGTAAGCACCACCCCAGCAACAATGGAGGATGCGGCAACATCTAGATGAAAGGACTTCTCCATGTCAGGCCTAGTGAGAACTGGAGCCGAGGCAAAGGTGGATTTCAACCTTGAGAAGGCTCTTCAGCGCTCAGGATCAGCAGGCCGGGATTGGCACCTCTAGATAATAGGTAGGCCTATAATACATTAGGAGATACAAAGAGGCCAAAAAGAAGAAACAGGTAGGGATGCACCATGCAGTGAGTGACACTCAGGCCCCAACAAAGGATCTCCCGTCTTCCCATTGAGGCACGAGGCTGCTGTGTGAAGTTGCAGCCTTGGGAGACCGAAGGAGAGATGCGGGCTGTGTGCGTGGCAGCCATGTAAAAGGGCTGTCTTTCCTTGTGAAAACGATCCTACTTGCTGAGAGATAGGCTCAGTATGGGTCGGGCCAGATCAGAGAGAGAAACGTCCGCTGACTGAGGAGATAATCAGAGGATCTTATGAGGAAACCACCGGGTGTGTGATTGTCGGGAGACAGAGCGGCATCCACTAAATTCCCCCCAGAACCACAGTCCGAAGAAAGCTGAAACCTGAATCGGAGTTGGGTACCGAAACTAAATGAGCACAGGAAAGTCAGGCGTGGAGCTTTGCTCACACCTAGGGATGTTCTCCAAGAACAATAGGGTACTTGTCGTTTCCCGAACGTTGGGGGCGGACAGGACAAGCCCCAATGAAGTGCTTCATATATATGAGCTCTACATATAGAGTTCTTTTATATGAGGATGAGGATATCGCCATTCCTCCCAAGGCAAAGTCTGATGGCCAATAGTTCTCATCTCTACGAGAAGTAATTTTTCTCAGCGCGGGAAAAAAGTCCTAGAGAAAAAAACACAAGTGAAAGTTCGGCCTTTAGGCCCTTTATGGGTAAGCACCACCCCAGCAACAATGGAGGATGCGGCAACATCTAGATGAAAGGACTTTCCTAGTCAGGGCCTAGTGAGAACTTGGAGCCGAGGCAAAGGTGGATTTCAACCTGAGAAGAGGCTCTTCAGCCGCTCAGGATCAGAGGCCGGGATTGGCACCTCTAAGATAATAGGTAGGCCCTCTAATACCTTAGGAGATACAGAAGAGGCCAAAACAGAAACAGGTAGGGATGCCACCATGCAGTGTGAGTGACACTCAGGCCCCCAACAAAGGATCTCCCCCGTCTTCCAATTGAGGACCGGTGTGTGAAGTTGCAGCCTTGGGAGACCCAGAAGGAGAGATGCGGTGTCGCGTGGCAGCACGTAAAAGGGCAGTCTTTCCTTGTGAAAAGCTCCTACTTGCTGAGAGATAGGCCTCAGTTATGGTATCGCGACCAGATAGGAGAGAACACGTCCGCTGAATGAGGAGGATAATCAGAGGATTCTGTGAGGAGAACCACCGGGCTGTGATTGTCGGGAGACCAGAGCGGGCATCCACTAATTCCCCAGAACCAGAGTCCGAGAGAGAAGCTGAACCTGACGGAGTAGTGGGAGCTACCGAAACTAATGAGCACAGGAAAAGTCAGGCGTGGAGCTTTGCTCACACCTAGGGACGCTTCTTCCAAGAACACTAGGTATTGTCATTTCCCGAACGTTGGGGGCGGACAGGACAAGCCCCAATGAACTTCGGACTGGCACAATACAGGCAAAGATTCTCCTGGCATCGCCTGGAACGTTCCTGAAGGGAGAGTCGGGCTAAGTCCACCTGCATAGGCTCCTCTGCAGAGGATACGGCCTTTGGAAGGCGGGTGCCAGGTGAGGTAGCCATTGAACCCGGGCTTGTGGATACTCGTGATGTAACTCCTCGGTGCGCTCCATAAGCCGCACATCAATCTGAGTGCATAGTGTGATAAGACCACTCAGAGTAGACGGCAGGTCACGAGTGGCCAAAGCGTCCTTTTCTTGAGACGAGAGTCCTTTTTTAAAGGGACCGCTGGACCACAACGCTTGTAAGATCAGCCAGTTTCGGAAGCAACACCTAGGCGGGGTCCATGGCCGGATCTTACTGTCAGGCTTCTGAAGTAGTGAACCACCTCGGACGATGACACAAGCCGACAGCTGGGACCGGAATCTAAGTGGCACCAAAGTGTTCACAAGAGCCCGCCGCAAAGTGGGTTGGATTTGCTGCGGTGTGGTACCTCCAGGTCGAGGTACAGGAACATAAAGCAGGCTCAAGGTCGGGGACAGGCAGATAGTCAGGGCAAAAGGCAATGGTGTCGAATCAAGAGCAGAGTAGGAGGTCAGGGCTGGCAGCGAAGGATCGAAGACAGTGTCAGGTCCGGGATCACAACGGGAGGTCGGAATACAAGGAATACACACAGGAAGCTTTCTCATAGCCTAGGAGCACTAAGATCCAGCGGGGGTTGATGGGAGCAGCCGGCTTTCCAAGAATCCCAGAAGTGGCCAGCGCCAATCAGTGGCGCGCTGGCCCTTTACATTTATAAGTGTTGGTGCGCGCACCCAAGGGAGCAGGGACAAGCGCGCTGACCAGCCGGGACAGGAGCAGGAATGTGGAGAGGTAAGTGAGCCAGTACAGGTGCGGCCACCAAAGACAGCAGTACAGGTGTGCCTGCGATCCGAAGTGTGGATCACAGGGACACCCATGACAGTTACTCTGTAATGGAAATAGCAAAGCACAATGATGTCTGCCACATATTACACTTCTACCCCTCAAAAGCATGTGACAGTTAGTGACAAGACACTGAATCAGCTGTTATCTGCAGATATCCCGGAATACTTCCCCTCCCCCTTCCTCAGGAAATAAAAATGTTGTTTTATGCTGTATTTTTCCCAGAGCAGAAAAAAATATCCATTCTGCCAAAGTTTTCCCCCGGCGTCATGTCAGGACTGTGCCTGCTGCTGTGTGAGTATTATACACGGAGTATTATAACATAATATATCATGAGCCGATATCTGAGAAAATGTGCAAATATTTTGTATATGTAAGATCATATTATTAATTCATTCTGTTCATTTCTGTTTATTATTATTTTAGAATGTTTTTAGATTTTAGTTCTCTTCTGTACTTTATTCCCCTGTTAGATTTTATTTTCAGTGTTTATTTTTTTCTTGTGTATTTTTATTTTTAGTGTGTATTTCTCTTTTTTTTTTTTGCATATTTTATTCTGTTTATAGGTGTTATAGAGTTTATTTTATTGTGTATTTTTTTTTTCTTTGTCATTTTAAATTAGTCATCTAATAATTTAGGATTAAGTTAATCTCCGGATAACTCAATGACTTGACTTGTATGGAAAGTCCACAAATCAGCGAGCGCGTTGCTAAATTCTATGGATGTTCCATGGAGTTGAGCGATTAGCTAAAAGTGAAACCAGGATTTGAATCTTGGATGGGGATTGTGGTGACCTCCTCTGTGGTGACCTCCTCTGTGGTGACCTCTGCTGTGGTGACCTCCTCTGTGGTGACCTCCTCTGTGGTGACCTCCTCTGTGGTGTCCTCCTCTGTGGTGACCTCCTCTGGGGTGACCTCCTCTGTGGTGACCGACACATCACCGCGGGGGGACCTCCTCTGTGGGACTCCTCTGTGGTGTCCTCCTCTGTGGTGACCTCCTCTGGGGTGACCTCCTCTGTGGTGACCTCCTCTGTGTTGACCTCTGCTGTGGTGACCTCCTCTGGGGTGACCTCCTCTGTGGTGACCTCCTCTGTGGTGACCTCCTCTGCGGTGACCTCCTCTGTGGTGATCATCTTCTTGCGTCTCTGTGTTAGATGATCTGGGTGACCTGTAGAGTCTTGAAATCATTGCCCATCACCTGCTGCACCTACAGGCCTCCCTTTTGGGTTTAGCAGAGGTATCAGCAGTGTTAAAGGACACCTACCACTACGGATCTATCTATTAAGATAGATCCGGTGGTAGATGCATCTAATGTATGTAAGGATAGTCCTTTTTAGGGCTAATCCTTTATTCCCTTCTATCTTTTCTAATCTTTAATCAGGGTAATAGGCAAATTTTCTAAAGATGCTACTGGGGTGTGGAGTAGCTGTAGCTGAGGCTACACGGCACGGCTACTCCACGCCCCAGTAGCCTTTTTGATCCTCCTACCCAGACATCTTCAGAGCGCAGCTACAAGGAGCTGTGCGCACTCATCCGTGAAGCTGGAGTTCTGCGCATGCGCAGTAGCATCGGCTTTGGAGCCGAGACCGCACAGCCACTGGCCTGTGTTTTGCGCATGCGCAGAACTCCGGCTTCGTGGACAAGGGTGCACAGCTATGAAAATATCTGGTAGGAGGATCAAAGAGGCTACTGATTGGCTGTGGTGGTCAGGTGATGTCGCTGGTATTGTAAGCAAACTGACTAGTAGCCATGACAAATGAGCTAGAGCTGGGTGAGAACTCTTCATTTTTTTGTACATCTGTCTGGGCCCACATTTTCACAAAATCCCTGGAGAATCCCTTCAAGGCATCAAGCGGGTTATCTCAGTAGATATCAGTAACCTCCGTGGTGACAAGAAGTGGATATTTTCCATGGGGGGTGATACTTTTATTTAGATTATCTTATGGGCACCCGGTGTAGATATTCAGTAAATTATAAAATATCAACCAAAAATGCAACCAAAAATTTGAGCCTTATCCAAAATTTAAAGTATAATCATAAATTGGGATTTTTTTCATGTTATATGGGGAAAGTCGGGAGTGTGGTCACCATTTTTCCAATATACAATGTTAAGAAATTCTGCTAAGGGCTCATACACATGAACATGTGCCGCCCATGTAAATGGGCCATATGGTGGCCAAATCCTAGGGGCAGAAAATATAATGCAAGGACGTCCCATCTGAGCAGTAGTTCCTGGCACAGCTCTTTGTCTGGCAGACAGAACAACATTGCATATATCTATATAATGCAGGGACTCCCATCCAATGCACTATGCGCAGTCCATGGCATCAGGCCTCCTTACGGCCCATTTACACGCGCTGCACATGTTCATGTACACGAGCCATTAGTTTGTTATAAATCAGGCTTCATTGTTTCCCCTCAGTAACATCTTTTCTCTCTTCATTGTTAAGAAAATCCATATTCCAGCCTGGATTGTGTGCGTCTATGAAGGCTGAATTAGATCTAATTCTCCTGTTATTATTTCTGTTTTTTTCAACTCTGAGCAGTGAGGATTTACCCTTTCTACTCTCTGACCTTTTATAGTATTCTAGGATCTTTTTTTCACAATCCCTACTATGTCAGTCTTTATTTATAATGCACAAATTTAAAGTAAGCAACAAGCAGAGAGACAATTCTGTTAGAAAATATTACTTGTGGAATACCATAGGGATTAAATCACACTGCTCACAGCTGTGTAACAAACACAGAGAGCAGAGATGCCTGTAATCCTTCCTTATCAGCAGAGAGATATGAGCTGTTACTAAGGGGCATTGTACTGTCTGTTCCTTTACAGACTAATCCGAATTAGTTTTAATAAAGTATATAAACAAAAAATTATATTTTAATATTCACACGGGATTAAAAATGATCTAAAGTGACAGATACTATTAAAGAAAAATATAAAGAAACAATTAAAGAAATTATTTGAACATTCCAACCCAAAACTGTCTTGACTGTACTAGTATATACATCCTGCTACTTATGATGGGCGGAGAGGTACCAAATGACAAGTCTGCTAAGGGCAATATTAACCTAAGGCCACCATGACACATTAGATCGGCCGATCTGTCGCCGTATATTGGAAGGCTCATCTCATGTTGGATGATATTTATCACACTGAGATTGTATGACATCTGCTATCTCATCATCCAGGTTATAATACATTATAATATGACACATAACATGTAATGAATTCATAAAATTTCTCCTCTTTTCATGCAGTGATTTTCCCACCCGTTTTTGGTGAGTATCCACAAATTTCTTATAAACAAGCTTCTGCAATCTGCCTTTGCCAGGTGATAGTAGGAGAGGGGGTCATTCACTTTTCATCACATGGATATCACCTGCTTGTAGACAAGCGCCCACGTTTCGTTCTGCTGTACAGAATATTTCGGGAGGGTGCTAGAATTATGGACCAGTACATATCTGGCTCCACACCTAGAAGGGGCTAGTCTTTGTGGCATGAGGTTTTGCCTGAAGGATTCTTCTACCACTCTCTGTAGAATATCTGTAGTCTAGGCAGGAAACAGAGGGAGGGGTAGTGTGATTTTCCTGACCCACTAAGGGTCTATTAGATATTAGCAAGTCAATAGTCAATACAAGTAGCATAGATAAATCCAAGGCACGCATATGGGGATAATTGGATCAAGATTATAAAATAGAAAAAATTTATTTATGTGATTGTCTTAAGAGCACAATAGCCAATAAACGAAAAGTATAAGCAGAGGCCTCTAATTTTACCAGCAAAACTTGGGAAAACCTATTGACTCGAGTATAAGCTGAGGGTGGGAAATGCATTGGTCACAGCCTCCTAGTAGATAGCCAGCCAGCCCCCAGTAGTACACAGCAAGCCAGCCCCCTGTAGTATATAGCCAGCAAGCCCCCTGAAGTATATATCCAGCTCCCTGTAGTATATAGCCAGCCCCTAGTACTATATAGCCAGCCCCCTGTAGTATATAGCCAGCCACCTCCCTTTAGTATATAGCCAGCTATCTGAAGTATATAGCCAGCCCCCAGTAGTATATAGCCTGGCAGTTCCCTGAAGTATATAGCCTGCCAGCCCCCAGTAGTATACAGCCAGCCTCCTGTAGTATATAGCCTGCCAGCCCCCTGTATTATATAGCCTGCCAGCCCCCAGTAGTATATAGCCAGCCAGCGCCCTGAAGTATATAGCCAGCCCCTGTAGTAAATAGCCAACCCCTGTAGTATATAGCCAGTCAGCCCCCTGAAGTTTATAGCCAGCCCTCAGTACTATATAGCCAGACCCCAGTCATATACAGCCAGCCCCCTGTAGTATATAGCCAGCCATCCCCTGTAGTATATAAACAGCCCACTGAAGTATATAGCCAGCCTCCTGTAGTATATAGCAAGCCACCTGTAGTATATAGCCTGCCAGCCACTAGTAGTATACAGCCAGCCACCTGTAGTATATAGCCTTCCAGCCCCCTGTAGTATATAGCCTGCCAGCCCCCATTAGTATACAGCCAGCCCCTGTAGTATATAGCCAGCCATTCCCCTGTAGTATATAGCCAGCCATCCCCCTGAAGTATATAGTAAGCCCACAGTAGTATATAGCCAGCAAGCCACCTGTAGTATGTATACATCCAGCTCCCTGAAGTATATAGCCAGCCCCAATAGTATATAGCCATCCCCAGTAGTATATAGCCAGCCCCCTGTAGTATATAGTCTGCCAGCCCCCTGTAGTATATAGCCTTCCAGCCCCCAACAGTATATAGCCTGCCTGCCCCCTGTAGTATATAACCTGCCAGCCCCTGTAGCATATAGCCTGCCAGCCCTCTGAAGTATATATCTAGCCCCCAGTAGTATATAGCCAGCCACCGGTATTATAAAGCCAGCCCCTGTAGTTTATAGCCACCAAGCCCCCTGAAGTATATAGTAAGCCCTCAGTAGTATATAGACAGCCCCCAGTAGTATATAGCCAGCCATCCCACTGTAGTATATAGCCAGCCAGCCCCCTGAAGTATATAGCCAGCCCCCAGTAGTATATAGCCAGCAAGCCACCTGTAGTATATATCCAGCCAGCCCCTGAAGTATATAGCCTGCCAGCCCTCAATAGTATATAGCCTGCCTTACCTCTGTAGCATATAGCCAGCCAGCCCCTAGTAGTATATAACCTGCCAGCCCTTGTAGCATATAGCCTACCAGCCCCCTGTAGCTTATAGCCAGCCAGCCCCCAGTAGTATATAGCCTGCCAGCTCCCTGTAGTATATAGCCAGCAAGCCCCCTGAAGTATATAGCCAGCCCCCAGTAGTATATAGCCAGCCCCCGGTATTATAATGCCAGCCCCTGTAGTATATAGCCACCCAGCCCCCTGAAGTATATAGTCATCCCTCAGTACTATATAACCAGCCCCCAGTAGTATATAGCCAGCCATCCCACTGTAATATATAGCCAGCCAGCCCCTGAAGTATATAGCCAGCCCCCAGTAGTATATAGCCAGCAAGCTACCTGTAGTATATATCCAGCCAGCCCCTGAAGTATATAGCCAGCCCTCAGGAGTGTATAGCCAGCCCCCAGTAGTATATATCCAGCTCCAGTAGTATATAGCCAGCCCCCTGTAGTATATAGCCTGCCAGCCCCCTGTAGTATATAGCCTGCCAGCCCTCAATAGCATATAGCCTGCCTTACCCCTGTAGCAAATAGCCAGCCAGCCCCCAGTTGTATATAGCCTGCCAGCCCCTGTAGCATATAGCCTGACAGTCTCCAGTAGTAAATAGCCTGCCAGCCCCTGTAGCATATAGCCTGCCAGCCCCCTGTAGCATATAGCCTGCCAGTCTCCAGTAGTATATAGCCTGCCAGCTCCCTGTAGTATATAGCCTGCCAGCGCCTTGTATTATATAGCCTGACAGCCCCCTGTAGAATATAGTCTCCCAGCCCCACCTGTATATAGCCTGTCAGCCCCCTGTAGTATATAGGCAGCCATCCTCATATTTTTGATATTTCTTGATCCCCTATGTGCAAACTCCAATATATTAAAAAATCCACTTCTTTGATAGCTTTCAACTTTTCTCTAGTCCTCTTGCCTACATTCCAACCAATTTACCCCCAAAGTACATCCCATGTCCATGTAAATTCCAGTATATTCTATTTACTGATATCATAAAAAATGTTTTATGTCTCCGAACATATTAATATTTTCCTCTTCCATTTGTCTTGTACAGCTGCAGACACTGACAGCCCGGGTGAGTGGACACGTACATGTGACTAAGTGGGACATTCTGTATATGATGGATACATAATAGAAAGATGTTGTTAACTGTTAGTTTCTCTATTCCGATGGCCACATGGTCACAATAACTAATGCAGTTTAAAAGTTGAGATAATTATCCTTAAAATGACACCAGAAACATAGAAACATAGATCTCTCTCTCTCTCTCTCCTCTCTCTCTCCTCTCTCTCTCTCTCTCTCTCTCTCTCTCTCTCTCTCTCTCTCTCTCTCTATATATATATATATATATATATATATATATATATATGTATATAGATACTAGATATGAGCTAAAGTTTGATAAGGAGATAAATGAAGTCATATGTTCAAAATATACGTATTTTTTTTACATCTCTCTTGACCATTTTTCCATATTTTTGTTTTAGATGGAGACACAGAAAACACAGGTGAGTAGACTAATATTACATTATGTACATCTCAATAAATTAGAATATCAGCCAAATGTTCTTTTTGATAGCACTGCAGAGGTTTTATGGTGTGGAGGGGTCAGTTGATGGTTCTGCAGAGGTGTTATGGCACGGTGGGATCAGCTGATAGCAATGCAGTGGTGTTTCGGCATGGAGGGATCTATTTATTATGCTGCAGAGGTGTTATGGCACGTGGGATCAGCTGATTGCGCTGCAGAGGTGTTATGGCATGGAGGGATCAGCTGATGACGCTGCAGAGGTGTTATGGCATGGGGGAATTAGCTGATGGCGCTGCAGAAATGTTAAGGCATGGAGGGATCAGCTGATAGCGCTGCAGAGATGTTGTGACATGTAAAGATCAATTGATGGTGCTGCAGAGGTGTTATGACATGGAAGGATCAGCTAATGGCGCTACAGAGGTGTTATGTTATGGATGGATCAGTTTATGGTGCTGCAAAAGTTTTATGGCAGGGAGGGATCAGATGATGGTGCTGAAGAGGTGTTATGGCAGGGAGGGATCAGGTGATGGCGCTGCAGAGGTGTTATGTTATTAAAGGATTAGCTAATGGTGCTGCAGAAATATTATGACATAGATCAGGTAATGGCGCTGCATAGGTGTTATGGCATGGAGGGGTCAGTTGATGGTGCTGCAGAGGTGTTATGGATCAGTTGATTGTGCTGCAGAGATGTTATGACATGGAGGAATCAGTTGATGGTGCTGCAAAGGTTTTATGCCATGGAGGGATCATATAATGGTGCTGTAAAGGTGTTATGTCATGGGGGGATCAATTTATGGTGCTGCAGGGGTCTTAAGGCATGGAGGGGTCAGCTGGTGACGTAGCAGAGATGTTATGGCATGGACAGATTAGTTGATGGTGCTGCAAAGGTGTTATGGCATGGAGGGATTAGCTGATGGCGCTGCAGAGGTGTTATAGCATGGAGGGATCCGCTGATGGCGCTATAGAGATGTTAAGGCATGGAGGGATCAGCTGATGGCGGTGCAGGAGTGTTATGTTATGGAGGGATCAGCTGATGGTGCTGCAGAGGTGTTATGGCATGGTGGAAATGGAATAGATTGAGTGCCTTATGGCATCCCAAAAATGTTAAAACAGAGGACAGGGTAGGTGGCCCTCCAGAAAATAATTAAATGCATAAAGTACTATGCTAGAGCCAGTGGGCCCTGTCAAAAAATAGCCAGTTTCCTCGCTTTACTGTACAAGAGGAGGAGAAGGAGGAAAATGAGGAGGAGGAGGAGGAGTGGATAAATTATTCAGGTTGAGCTTCCTTCACCTGGTGGAGATTAGAAATTATGAGAAATCCAGGCTTATTATCATCTTAATAAGCGTCAGCCTGTCAGCGCTGTCAGTCGACAGGCGTGTACGCTTATCGGTGATGATGCCACCAGCTGCGCACTGAAACCGCTCGACAAGACGCTAGCGGCAGGGCAGGCAAGAACCTCCAAGGCGTACAGCGCCAGTTCGTGCCACATGTCCAGCTTTGAAACCAGTAGTTGTAGGAGTGTGTGATCTTTAGGACGGTGGTATGGTCAGCTAAGTACTCCCTCACCATCTTTCTGTAAAGATCAGCCCTACTCTGCCGAGACGGGGACAGGTGACGTGTCTTGCTGGGGTGACATAAAGCTGGCAAAAGCTTGTTAAAGCGTACCCTTGCCAGTGCTGGACAGCTGCGCTGCTACTCTCCCTCGCTACTTGTCCCGCAGAACTACGCACTCTGCCGTAGCGCTGTCAGAAGGGAAATACTGTTTCAGCTTGTGCACCAGGGCCTGCTGGTATTCATGCATTCTCACACTCCTTTCCTCTCCAGGATGAGAGTGGAAAGATTTGCTTGTACCGTGGTCCAGGAGAGTGAACACCAGTAATCGGGGTGGAATAAATTCTTTGAACGCGAGGGTCACGGGATAGGCAGCCTAGCATGAATCTGCCATATGCGCCAGAGTACAACAACGCGTAAGAATTCACTCCCTCACTGGCCTGACGTCCATTTCCTCCTCCCCAACTCCTCCAACTCTCTCTCTTCTGCCCATACGATGAACAGTGAAGGACTCAACAATGGTCCCCTCTCGTGTCTCGCCAACATTCTCCTCCTTTCCCCTCATCCTCCTCCACCTCCACCTCCTCCGATATGCGCTGAGAACAGACCTAAGGTGGCTTGGCTATCAACAAGGGAATCTTCTTCCCCCGTCTCTTGTGACGAGCGCAAAGCTTCCGACTTCATGCTGATCAGAGATTTTTTCAACAGGCAAAGCATGCGGGATGGTGAGGCTGATGATGGCGGCATCGCCACTGACCATCTGTGTTGACTCCTCAAAGTTACTCAGCACCTGACAGATATCAGACATCCACGTCCACCCTCATTGTAGACTTGAGGAAGTGACTGACCTGACTACCAGTTCTGGTGGAAGTTGACATCTGGCAGTCTACATCGCTCTGCGCTGCTGGTAACTCTGGATAACATGATCAGTGTTGAATTCCACCTCGTGGGCACGTCGCACAACAGTCGGTGAGCGGGCAGTTGGAGGCGGCGCTGCGCTGCCCTGAGATGGCAGCATCTGTGCTGGACTTCTGAAATGCGCACAGATGCGGCGCACCTTCGTGAGCAAATCAGACAGATTGGGGTATGTCTTGAGGAAACGCTGAACTATCAGATAAACCATGGGCCAGGCATGGCAATGTGTCAGTCTGCCGAGTTGCAGAGCCGCCACAGGTTACAGCTGTTGTTCACACACAACCATGCTGGCTTCAGGTTCAGCGGTGCCAGCACAGATCAGTCTGCGCCGTGATGCCCTGTAATAGTTCTTGGGCGGTGTGCCTTTATTACGCCTAGGCTCAGAGTTTGAGCACCGCCTGCTGTCGCTTAGCGACGGCACTGCTGCTGTGCCTAGAGCTACCGACAGATGGCGCCATGCCCACGGATGTAGTTCGGAGGAGGAGGTGAGGAGGGGTGGGAGGAGGAGGAGGCATAGTAGGCCTGAAACACTGGACCGAGGTAGGCCCCGCAATCCTTGGGGTCGGCAGTATATGACCAGCGCAGGGTCACTCGGTCCAGCCTCCACCAAGTTAACCCAAGTGCCGCCAGCGATATATAGTGGCCCTGCCGGCAGCAACTCGTCCACGTGTCCGTGGTCAGGTGGAACCGTCAGAAACGTCGTTGGTCAGGCACGGATGATGTTGTCGACACGTGTGGTGCAGGGCTGGGACGGCACATCGGGAAAGTAGTGGCGGCTGGGACCGAATAGAGGGGCGGCCGCCGCCATGAGGTTGCGAAAGGCCTCGGTTCTCTACTAGCCTATAGGGCAGTCATCTCAGGCTGAGCAATCTGGAGATGTGGACATTAAGGGCTTGGCGTGCGGGTGGGTGCACTATATTTGCGTTTCCGCTCAGCGTCTGGGGTATGGAGAGCTGAACGCTGGTGGATGCTGTGTGAGGATCGTGGAGGAGACGATGGGGTTTTGTGGCAGGGTCCTGGCAGGGGGCTGACTATCAGCTGACACATGGAAGGAGCAGTGGTGTGCACGGCCGGAGGTGAAAGGCTTGTTGCCACTGAGTGGGGTGTTTAGCATTCATATGCTGCGCATACTGGTGGTAGTTAAGCTAGTAGTGGTGGAACCCCTGTGATCCTGGTTTGGCAAATGTTGCACACCCAGTCCGTCGGTCATCGGTGTTTCCTTAAAAGAACCTAGGACTTCTGAAAATCTACCCTCGCCGCAGGAGCCCTCGCCTGGGAGCTTCACTAGTTGACACATTGGCGCTGATGCACCAGGTCTGGCCCTGCCTCTCGTCTCTGGCCCACCACTGCCTCTTCCAACCTGTTCTGGTCGAGGACTCTCTCGTCTCAGAAGCACTGTGTTCACCCGGCCTATCAACCCAGCTTGGGTCTGTCACCTCATCATCCTCCGATCCCAGTCTGCTCCCCCTGGATACTGCTCCTCCTGACAACAACTTCCACCACTGTCTGACAAACGTGTCTCCTCATCGTCGGACACCTCTTTACACACTTCTTTCCACTACGTCAAGAAGGTCATCACACCCACACGACTGCGACTGGTGGAAAACCTGGGCATCGGAAAATTGCTCAGCAGCAACGGACAAGTGGTTTGTGACTGTGGGAAGGGTCCAGAAAACAGTTCCTCAGAGTATGCCGGTTCAAATGCCAAATTTTCCTGGGAGGGGGCAGACTGGGGGGAGGAGGATGAGGTGAGGAGTGGAGGAGTGCCGATTTCGGTGACATGGGTGGGTTGCGTGGAAGACTGACTGGTGGACAAATTGCTCGAAGCATTGTCGGCAATCACGACATCAACCTGTTCGCACTGTTTCTGGCCTCAACAGTGCTCTACCACGAGTCCAGTAACTTAGACATGAACCTAGGGAGTGTAGCTGCGGCGTTCCCCTGCTCCTCACAGCAGGTGGTGTCTCAACCCGCCCAGGACCACGGCCTCTGATTTCTGCAGTAGTTGGACGCCCACGTCCCCGCCCTCGTCCTTACCCCTAGCCCTCGGGTTAAACATTTTGAAAATGAAAGTTATAACTTTCATTTTTTTTTTACTTTTTTTTGTGTTTTTTGTGGTTTTTTAGTTTTTTTTTGTGTTTTTTAGTTTTTAAAACCAAACAATGCTATCCTATTGCTATGGCTATTTTCTAGCCAAGTATGAAAGCACACTGCTATGCCAGATGAGATGACCTGAGTTATTAAAAATAAACGTAAAATAAAAAGGAAATGGCGAGACTGTGCCTAATTGAAATCCAAACCGGGCCCTAATAAATTTTCCCACTTCGTTCTTTGCGATGGATATGTGCGTCACTAAGCGCAAAACACAGCGGTCGCAAGTCTCACTCCAAATTGCTCACAATTTTGCTAGTAGATGCACTGCAGCAAACTACAGCACACCAGATCAACAGAAATCAAATATATATAACGCTAATGTAGCGTAAGTAAGAAGTTTGATTCTCCTAGGCTATTTTCTAGCCAAGTATGAAGCACACTACTATGCCAGATGAGATGACATGAGTTAGTGCTAATTGAAACAAACCCCTAATAAATTTTCCCACTTCGGTCTTTGCGATGGATATGTGCGTCACCTAAGCGCAAACACAGCGGTCGCAGTCTCACTACAAATTGCTCACAATTTGCTAGTAGATGCACTGCAGCAAGGACAGCCACCAGCAGATCAACCAGAAATCAAATATATATAACGCTACTGTAGGCGTAAGTAAGCTCTTTGGATTCTCCTATGGCTATTTTCTAGCCAAGTATGAAGCACATGCTATGCAGAGAGAGACGCTGAGTTATTAAAAAAATAAACGTAAATAAAAAAGGAAATGGGCAGACTGTGCCTAATTAAATCCAACATCTAATAAATTTTCCCACTATCGGTCTTTGCGATGGATATGTGCGTCACTAAGCGCAAAACCAGCGTAGGCGCAAGTCTCACTCCAAATGCTCACAATTTGCTAGTAGATGCAATGCAGCACTACAGCCACCAGCAGATCAACCAGAAATCAAAATAAAACGTACTGTAGCGTAGTAAGAACGTTTGGATTCTCCTATGGTATTTCTAGCCAAGTATTAAAGCACACTACTATGCCAGAGAGATGACGCTGAGTATGAAAAAAATAAACGTTAAATAAAAAGGAATGCAGACTGTGCTAATTGAAATCCAACCCCGGGCCCATAAATTTTCCCACTTGTCTTGCGATGGATATGTGCGTCACTAGCGCAAACACAGCGTCGCAAGTCTCACCCAAATTGCTCACAATTTGCTAGTGATGCACTGCCAGCAACTCAGCACCAGAGATCAACCAGAAATCAAATATATATAACGCTATGTAGGCGTAAGTAGACGTTTGGATTCTCCTATGGCTATTTCTAGCCAAGTATGAAAGCACACTACTATGCCAGATGAGATGCCAGAGTTATTAAAAAATAAACGTAAAATAAAAAGTAAATGGCAGACTGTGCTAATTGAAATCAACCCTAATAAATTTTCCCACTTTGGTGTTGAGTGGATATGTGCGTCACTAAGAGCTAAACACAACGGTAGCAAGTCCCCTGCAATTCCTCACAATATGTTCTAGCTGCACTACTAGTTCAGCCAAGCCCAGCCACAAGCCAAATAAAAAAAAAAAGTAGAACGTATTGTAGCCCTAAGAAGCTGTTGGTTCTTGTAGAATCACTCCTGCCGCAAACACTATTCAATAGAACACCTAACGCTTTCCCTGACCAGCAGCAGCTCTCTCCCTATCGGCATCCAGACACAGAATGATCCGAGCACGCAGCAGGGGCTAGTCTATCCCAGGGTCACTATCTGGCCAGCCAACCACTGCTATCGACGTGTAAGGGTACACGTCCTGATGGG
Source organism: Engystomops pustulosus (assembly GCA_019512145.1). NCBI lineage: Eukaryota > Metazoa > Chordata > Amphibia > Anura > Leptodactylidae > Engystomops > Engystomops pustulosus. The sequence goes on from CM033647.1 coordinate 5,450,853, forward strand.
TGGAGTGCAGGTCTCCTGTTGTGATTGGCTCTGTTTCTGGCCGCCAAAAAGCAAACGGGGGAGCTGCCATTCTCGAGCGGGCGAAGTATTGTCCGAGCAACAACGCAGTTTCGAGTCCCGCTAATGCTCGACCGAGCATCAAGCTCGGACGAGTATGTCGCTCATCTCTAGTCTGTTACCATATCTATTACACGTAAGCTTGGTTCTGTTACCATAGCTATACAGTAGGGCTTGGTTGTGTTACTATATCTGATACGTAAGTTTGGTTCTATTATCATATCTATACAATAAGCTTAGTTCTGTTACCATATCTATACAGTAATCTTATTTCTGTACCGTATCTATACAGTAGCTTGGTTCTGTTACCATACTATACAGTAAGCTTGCTTCTGCTTTCATATCTATACAGTAAACTATTCTTTACCATATCTACACAGAAGACGATTATGCTTCATACCTACAGTAAGCTTAGTTCTGTTCCCTATCTACACAGTAAGCTTAGTTCGTACCCTATCTATACAGTAAGAATGCTTCTTCTTCATTCTATACAGTAACTTGATATTAATAGAGTTCTGATGTAGGTTTTGTGTTTTTAAGTCACCAGATTCTTACACAAATGCCAAGTTTGGAAAGACCAAAAATTTTTCCGAATCAACATATTCCATATTTTAACAAAAACTGGTGCCCTCCCAGCAAGTGAATGCATATAATATCATGGGGGTGTTAGACAACTCTTTAGGAAAAAGGCATTAGGGCAGGAAAAAAGTGATAAATATATTCATGGCAATGGATCCAGTCCACTTACCTGGTATAAGTATCGGCAGATGTTATCTACATCTTCCTCACACTGTTCATTATGTTCTGACCTCACAGGAATAATCCCCAGAATCCTCCACTGTAATGGATGGACTTTGATTTATTGGAGGAACCAAATCCTTGGACGTGCCAACCATTCGATAGAAAGCAAATTGTAATTCTGTGTTGCCTTCTTAAAGGATGAGAGACGTCTCACAAGTCAGAGGTCGTCCATCCCCAATGATATCGGGTATGAGCTTAATTTTATCTCCGAGTTGAGAACAAAGCTGGAAGAGAAAGTGAGGGACAAGGTACATGTATCAGTAGGATATGTGGGAGCAGAGAGCAACACATTGGGGCTCACTGAGGGTTGGATGGCACTTTCTTTGGATTGTGCCCCATTTTTGGTTTTAGCAAGTGTCTGCGCTGGGATTGTGGCGACAGCGATCCATTTTTGGCGGCAGCTGCACTGGCTTTCATTCTACACAAATTGTGGCTGTGTCGTCTGATAATCCAACTGATTCGGACTGAGCGCGGGATTTAACATTTAATTGTGTCCCAAGCACTTAGATGCACCGCAAAAAGAATGGCGAACTCAGTTGGACCTGAGCGGGGGGAAGCGACAAATGCAGGCTATCGGGCGCACGATCTTAGTGAATCGCGGCACAGTGCATTGTCGTCAGACAATCACCTTTTGTGAAACTCCAGCAGCCATGGTAAGTAAATGTACCCCACTGAGGGCTGAATCACAATGGTATGGTCCGGGTATCCACATCATACCCTTGTGGACACAAAAATCTTGGGTATATGTTAAATTGTAAGTATATTAGCATCACATGTATTCAGAGTTCCCACCTCCAAAATCAAAGTAATATGCAACCAAAAACAATGTCCATGCAAGCAAATGAGTTTTTATATCCTTTAGTGAAAAATACTGTATAATACAAAAAACTCTTATTTTTTCTTATTATCCAACTTTCATATCGTTATTTTATAGCAATCCACAGTCCATTAGAATCATGCACATAGGAAACACTTTATACTTGTGCTTCTTGGGCTACATTCATACAGCCGACGTCCCCCATAGACGGCAATGGGCACATGTGTGACACCGTACCATTCCGTAGCGAGAGAAAGATGGGATGACCTATCGTTCAGCAGGTTCCGGAACCCCTCCTCCTTTCCCCAGTGCCGTAGCATGCCCGCTGTACTACGGTACAGCAGGCACACATTGTGTGAATATAGCGTAGTTCATCTCTTTGGGAAAAATCTCAGTCTTCCAATAGTTTAGTATATCGACTCAAGGTGGATAATGGGCAGAGACATTACTCCAGACTAGACCAGACGTCTGTTGTGGGAGCTGTCTCTGTGACGTTCGGGGGAACGACCCCTTCTTCAGACTGAGGGGGCGTCCTGTCTGAAGAGGAGGACGTTTCTTCAAAACTAAACAGGACACAGCTCCCACAACAGACGTCAGGTCTGGAGTATGTCTCTGCCCATTATCCTCCTTGTGCCGATATACAGGCGGTCCCCTCTTAAGAACACTCGACATACGACCCCTAGTTACAAACGGACCACTGATATTGGTAATTTATTGTACTTTAGTCCTAGGCTACAATGAATCAGCTGTACACAGTTATCACAGCCGTCTGTAATGAAGCTTTAGTGTTAATCCTGGTTCTTATGACAACCCAACATTTTTAAAATCCAATTGCCACAGAGACCAAAAAAGTTCTGGCTGGGATTACAATGATAAAATATACCGTTCCGACATACATACAAATTCAACTTAAGAACAAACCTACAGACCCTATTCGTATGTACCCGGGACTGCCTGTACTTAACTATTGGAAGACAAGACCTTTTCCCAAAGAAGATGGATTAAGAAGGTATTTACCTATCGAACACAGTTTCAAGTGTTTCCTATATGGACTGTGGATTGCTATAAAATAACGATAGGAAAATTCAAAAATAAGAAAGATATAAAGAGTTTTTGGATTATATAGTATTTTTCACTGAAGGATATGAAAAATCATTTGCTTGCGTGAAGATTGTGTTTGGTTATATCAAGGGCATTACCTGTCACTTGCGATGAAGTTGTCCGCATTAGTTTGCTTCTCTTCGTTATTTTTTATGGCCTTCTTTGACAAGAATATTTCCTTCCAGACTTTTATCTTCACTTGCCCAATAAATAATAAGGCTCCATGGTCATAAATCGTTTTTACTTAGAGTTCTTGAAAAATGAGACTTGAGCCTTGGTTGTATTCACATCTAGACGACTGTCACATGTCAGGTTCAGGATGTCGCCTTCAAAAACGTAGCGTGGTACTCCAATACGCTAAGGTCTGGCGGAGGGAGACATGAAATACGGAGCATGATTATGACAATGCTACATTATTCAGAATTTCCATTGCCTGACCCTCCTTTACCACCATACATGTGTGGACATACGATCACTGCACTATCCTTTAGTTATGGCCTTCAAACTTAGGCTGATGAGAAAAAGCAACAAATGGACAAAATAAATTCCTATATACTCGAGTATAAGCCTAGTTTTTCAGCACAAAATTTCTGCTCAAAAAAGTAAGTTGGCTTATACTCGAGTCAACTAAAAAAATAAAGTCAAAATTCACCTTTCTGACGTCAGCCGCAGGTTCTGTCTCCGATGCTCCGGTGCCAATCGGGTTCTTCGGATCTTCTTCAGGTTCTTCGGCTCCTCTCAGGTCCCTCGCGATGCCAGGGTCACAACAATGACGTCGGCAAGCGGCTGACATCATTTGGTCCGGGCGCCGCCGGCACGGAACCCAAAGGAGCCGAAGATGAGCGGAACAATCTAAAGGGACCGAAGGACCCGAGGCGGCACCGGGCATCAGAGGACAGAAGAGGACTATGGGGAGTGGAAAGGTGAGTACAATGTTATTCTTTTTCGTACTACAGGGGCTGGGCGGAGAGGATATATGTCAAGTCTGGGGCAGACTATATAGTACAGGGGGACTGGCAGACTATATAGTACAGGGGGCTGGCAGACTATATATGGGAGGGTGTGACCAATGCATTTCCACCCTCGGCTTAACTCAAGTCAATAGGTTTTCCCAGTTTTTGTGTGTGAAATTAGGGGGCTTGGCTTATACTCCGGGTCGGCTTTACTCGATCCTCGTAGTATATACAGTATTAATTATCCAAATTTACTATAATGATGATAAAAATAATTATCAATAAAATTTTACAAATAAATGTTTGGTATACGTAAACGCTCAAGGCAGAGGCAGCACATACAACATCTCAAGTCATTTTGACCCATTTTATCCCATGTCTTTAGAGAGATGAAAATTTAGTCAGGTCAGCACCAAACGATGGAGGGGGGTATAGTAACATACACATGAGTGAGCATTGATAAATGCTTTTATCTTTAATGATCTTTTCATGCTTAAGATATCATTACTCTAAACCGCTGTGGGATCAACTCCCCTAGACCTCGAGGAGGACATCACAATTTTCAAGTTGTCAGAAGTTAGGAGCATCTCATTGTCCAGTATACCTAGTCATATATGGTAGATTCCTTTAATTCCCGAGCTTGCTATAGATATTTTACAGCATATTCCAACTGTTAAACAGGTAAGTGACTTACTCGTTATACTAGCATAGTAGGAGTACTGGGTCACTTTTCACACTGCTGCTGGTCTTGCACTGGTAATTGCTCGATGATAACTGAGGGAGGAGATAGTGAAAAGTTCTGAGCATGTACATCCATCTGACATTGTTCCTGTACCACGTATAGTCTCATCCTCCGGAGCCTTAGGTGACTGGAGACAGGATATTGTAATTGTCTCATGTAGAGAAGAGTTCTCCAGTCGCTGGGGTGAAGGAGACCACCGTATGTCTGCATTATGAGGAGGAGGAAAAATACCAACATTACCATCAAGGTATACCAGTCGTCTGAAAAAAATTATAATATTACCAAAAATTTATTTTTTTTTGTAATTCATTTTTAAAAAAAGTAATACTCATAAATTACAAAGAGTCATTGCAAACATAGTGAACTTTAAAAGGGAACCTGTTACCAGGTAGCTCATTTTCACTACAGACAGGTTATAGAAACCCATCACACCTGAAGTGCAAATCTGCCTTTCTGCCTTCTCTAAGCATTTGCATTACAATATAATTGTGTGTTGTAACTTTCATTGCACCCTGGCAAAATCCTCTGTGTAGTTCCAGGGGTTGTGCTTTGGTTTGGTTTGGGGGCTGATAGCTGAGGAGTTTGCAGCACAGACAAGTCACATGTTTTTTTTTTAAATGAATCGAAAAACAAAGCCCAACCCTGGGATACACATAGGATTCTGTCAGGGTGCAAGGTAAGTTATAAACACACAATTATATTGTAATGCAAATGCTCAGAGAAGGCATAAGGCATCTGTGCAATGCAGCTGTATTGTGCTTTTGCTACCTGTCTTTAGTGAAAATTAGGTCCCTGGTGACAGGTTCCTTTAATGTCATGATCCTGGGCTCAAAACCCAAAAGTCATTATCCCAGAAAATATAAATATTATATAAGACTAACTATGAAAACATTTTTGAATGTTGTGGCCAAATGAAAAAGTCTGCACAGTAAATACCCTCAATACATGGTTTGGGCTCTTTTGCATAATTGATGGCATTATATGGCGCAGCATGAGGGATCAGCTGATGGTGCTACGAGGTGTTTGTGGCATGGAGGGATAGCTGATGGTGCTACAGAGGTGTTGTGGCATGGAGGGATCAGCTGATGGTGCTGCAGAGGTGTTGTGGCATGGAGGGATCAGCTGTGGTGTGCAGAGGTGTGTGGCAGGAGGTCAGATGTGGTGCTGCAGAGGTGTTGTGGCATGTAGGGATCAGCTGATGGTGCTGCAGAGGTGTTATGGCAGGGAGGGATCAGCTGATGGTGCTGCAGAGATGTTATGGCATGGAGGGATCAGCTGATGGTGCTGCAGAGGTGTTATGTCATGTAGGGATCAGCTGATGGCGCTGCAGAGGTGTTATAGCATGGAGGGATCAGCTGATGGTGCTGCAGAGATGTTATGGCATGGAGGGATCAGCTGATGGTGCTGCAGAGGTGTTGTGGCATGGAGGGATCAGCTGATGGTGCTACAGAGTTTGTGGCATGGAGGGATCAGTGATGGTGCGACAGAGGTGTTGTGGCATGGAGGGATCGCTGATGGTGCTGCAGAGGGTGTTGTGGCATGGAGGGATCCGCTGATGGTGTGCAGAGGTGTGTGTGGCATGGAGGGATCAGTGATGGTGCTGCAGAGGTGTTGTGGCATGTAGGGATCATGAGTTGATGGCGCTGCAGAGGTGTGATGGCAGGGAGGGATCAGCTGATGGTGTGCAGAGATGTTATTGCATGGAGGGATCAGCCTGATGGTGCTGCAGAGGTGTTGTCATGTAGGGATCAGTGATGGCGCTGCGAGTGTTATGGCAGGAGGGATCAGCTGATGGGGCTGCAGAGGTGTTTGTGGATGGAGGGATCAGCTGATGGTGCTGCAGAGGTGTTGTGGCATGGAGGGCACCTGATGGTGCTGCAGTGATGTATGGCATGGAGGGATCAGCTGATTGCGCTTGCAGAGTTATTATTATGGAAGGATCAGCTGATGGGGCTGCAGAGATGTTATGGCAGGGGGGGATCAGCTGATGGGGCTACAAAGGATTATGGCATGGAGGGATCAGCTGATGGCACTGTAGAAGTGTTGTGGCATGGAGGGATCAGCTGATGGCTCTGAAGAGGTGCTGTGGCATAGAGGGATCAGCTGATGGCGCTTCAGAGGTGTTTTGGCATGGAGGGATCAGCTGGTGGTGCTGCAGGGGTATTATAGCATGGAAGGATCAACAGGTGGCTCTCCAGAGGTGTTATGGCACGGAGGGATCAGCTGATGGTGCTACAGAGGTGTTGTGGCATGGAGGGATCAGCTGATGGCACTGCAGAGTTGTTGTGGCATGGAAGGGGCAGCTGATGACGCTGCAGAGGTGTTTTGGCATGGAGGAATCCCTCAATACATAAAAACCTCTGCTACACCATCAGCTGACCCCTCCAGCCATAACATCTCTGCAGTGTCATCAGCTGATCCCTCCATGCCATAACACCTCTGAAGTCCATCAAATGATTCCTCAATGCTGTAACACCTCTGCAGTGCATCAGCTGATCCCTCAAACAATAACATCTCTGCTACACATCAGCTGACCCCACCATGCCTAAACACCTCTGCAGCACCATCAGCTGATCCCCATGCCAAACACCTCTGAAGCTCCATCAAATGATTCCTCAATGCTGTAACATCTCTGCTACACCATCATCAGCTGACCCCCCATGCATAACACCTTGCAGCACCATCAGCTGACCCCACCATGCCATAACACCTTCTGCAGCACCATCAGCTGACCCCACATGCCATAACACCTCTGCAGCACCATCAGCTGATCCTCCATAAACACAACACACGGGAGAGGACTAATATTACATTATGTACATCTCAATAAATTAGAATATCAGCCAAATGTTTTTTTGATAGCACTGCAGGGTTTTTGGTGGAGGGGTCAGTTGAGGTTCTGCAGAGGTGTTATGGCACGGGGGATCAGCTGATAGCAATGCAGTGGTGTTTCGGCATGGAGGGATCTATTTATTATGCTGCAGAGGTGTTATGGCACGTGGGATCAGCTGTTGCGCTGCAGAGGTGTTATGGCATGGAGGGATCAGCTGATGACGCTGCAGAGGTTGTTATGGCAGGGGGAATTAGCGATGGTGGCGGCAGAAATGTTAAGGCATGGAGGGATCAGCTGATAGCGCTGCAGGATGTTGTGCATGTAAAGATCAATTGATGGTGCTGCAGAGGTGTTATGACATGGAAGGATCAGCTAATGGCGCTACAGAGGTGTTATTTATGGATGGATCAGTTTATGGTGCTGCTGCAAAAGTTTTATGGCAGGGAGGGATCAGATGATGGTGCATGAAGAGGGTTGTGTATGGCAGGAGGGATCAGGTGATGGCGCTGCAGAGGTGTTATGTTATTAAAGGATTAGCTAAGGGTCTGCAGAAATATTATGACATAGATCAGGTAATGGCGCTGCATAGGTGTGTATGGGGAGGGGTCAGTTGATGGTGCTGCAGAGGTGTTATGGATCAGTTGATTGTGCTGCAGAGATGTTATGAATGGAGGAATCAGTTGATGGTGCTGCAAAGGTTTTATGCCATGGAGGGATCATATAATGGTGCTGTAAAGGTGTTATGGCATGGGGGATCAATTTATGGTGCTGCAGGGGTCTTAAGGCATGGAGGGGTCAGCTGGTGACGTAGCAGAGATGTTATGGCATGGACAGATTGTTGATGGTGCTGCAAAGGTGTTATGGCATGGAGGGATTAGCTGATGGCGCTGCAGGGTGTTATAGCATGAGGGATCCGCTGATGGCTATAGAGATGTTAAGGCATGGAGGATCAGCTGATGGCGGTGCAGGAGTGTTATGTTATGGAGGGATCAGCTGATGGTGCTGCAGAGGTGTTATGTTATGGAGGGATCAGCTGATGGTGCTGCAGATGTGTAGGCATGTGGGGTCAGCTGATGGTGCTGCAGAGGTGTTATGGCATGGTGGGGTCAGCTGATGGTGCTGCAGAGGTGTTATGGCATGGTGGGGTCAGCTGATGGTGTAGCAGAGATGTTACAGCATTGAGGAATCATTTGATGGAGCTTCAGAGGTGTTATGGCATGGAGGGATCAGCTGATGGTGCTGCAGAGGTGTTATGGCATGGTGGGGTCAGCTGATGGTGTAGCAGAGATGTTATTGTATTGAGGGATCAGCTGATGCAGCTGCAGAGGTGTTACAGCATTGAGGAATCATTTGATGGAGCTTCAGAGGTGTTATGGCATGGAGGGATCAGCTGATGACACTGCAGAGATGTTATGGCATGGAGGGGTCAGCTGATGGTGTAGCAGAGGTGTTATTGTATTGAGGGATTCCTCCATGCCAAAACACCTCTGCAGCGTCATCAGCTGACCCTTCCATGCCACAACAACTCTGCAGTGCCATCAGCTGATCCCTCCATGCCACAACACCTCTGTAGCACCATCAGCTGATCCCTCCGTGCCATAACACCTCTGGAGAGCCACCTGTTGATCCTTCCATGCTATAATACCCCTGCAGCACCACCAGCTGATCCCTCCATGCCAAAACACCTCTGAAGCGCCATCAGCTGATCCCTCTATGCCACAGCAACTCTGCAGAGCCATCAGCTGATCCCTCCATGCCACAACACTTCTACAGTGCCATCAGCTGATCCCTCCATGCCATAATGCCTTTGTAGCCCCATCAGCTGATCCCCCCCTGCCATAACATCTCTGCAGCCCCATCAGCTGATCCTTCCATGATATAATAACTCTGCAGCGCAATCAGCTGATCCCTCCATGCCATAACATCACTGCAGCACCATCAGGTGGTCCCTCCATGCCACAACACCTCTGCAGCACCATCAGCTGATCCCTCCATGCCACAACACCTCTGCAGCACCATCAGCTGATCCCTCCCTGCCATAACACCTCTGCAGCGCCATCAGCTGATCCCTACATGCCACAACACCTCTGCAGCACCATCAGCTGATCCCTCCATGCCAATAACATCTCTGCACACCATCAGCTGATCCCTCCCTGCCATCACACCTCTGCAGCGCCATCAACTCATGATCCCTACATGCCACAACAACCTCTGCAGCACCATCAGCTGATCCCTCCATGCCACACACACCTCTGCACACCATCAGCGATCCCTCCATGCCACAACACCCTCTGCAGCACCATCAGCTGATCCCTCCATGCCACAACACCTCTGTAGCACCATCAGCTGATCCCTCCATGCCACAACACCTCTGTAGCACCATCAGCTGATCCCTCCATGCCACAACACCTCTGCAGCACCATCAGCTGATCCCTCCATGCCATAACATCTCTGCAGCACCATCAGCTGATCCCTCCATGCTATAACACCTCTGCAGCGCCATCAGCTGATCCCTACATGACATAACACCTCTGCAGCACCATCAGCTGATCCCTCCATGCCATAACATCTCTGCACGCACCATCAGCTGATCCCTCCCTCCATAACACCTCTGCAGCACCATCAGCTGATCCCTACATGCCACAACACCTCTGCAGCACCATCATCTGACCTCCTGCCACAACACCTCTGCACACCATCAGCTGATCCCTCCATGCCACAAACCTCTGCAGCACCATCAGCTGATCCCTCCATGCCACAACACCTCTGTAGCACATCAGCTTATCCCTCCATGCCACAAACACCTCGTAGCACCATCAGCTGATCCCTCATGCTGCGCCATATAATGCCATCAATTATGCAAAAGAGCCCAAACCATGTATTGAGGGTATTTACTGTGCAGACTTTTTCATTTGGCCACAACATTCAAAAATGTTTTCATAGTTAGTCTTATATAATATTTATATTTTCTGGGATAATGACTTTTGGGTTTTGAGCCCAGGATCATGACATTAAAGGAACCTGTCACCAGGGACCTAATTTTCACTAAAGACAGGTGCAAAAGCACAATACAGCTGCATTGCACAGATGCCTTATGCCTTCTCTGAGCATTTGCATTACAATATAATTGTGTGTTTATAACTTACCTTGCACCCTGACAGAATCCTATGTGTATCCCAGGGTTGGGCTTTGTTTTTTCGATTCATTTAAAAAAAAAACATGTGACTTGTCTGTGCTGCAAACTCCTCAGCTATCAGCCCCCAAACCAAACCAAAGCACAACCCCTGGAACTACACAGAGGATTTTGCCAGGGTGCAATGAAAGTTACAACACACAATTATATTGTAATGCAAATGCTTAGAGAAGCAGAAAGGCAGATTTGCACTTCAGGTGTGATGGGTTTCTATAACCTGTCTGTAGTGAAAATGAGCTACCTGGTAACAGGTTCCCTTTTAAAGTTCACTATGTTTGCAATGACTCTTTGTAATTTATGAGTATTACTTTTTTTAAAATGAATTACAAAAAAAAATAAATTTTTGGTAATATTATAATTTTTTTCAGACGGACTGGTATACCTTGATGGTAATGTTGGTATTTTTCCTCCTCCTCATAATGCAGACATACGGTGGTCTCCTTCACCCCAGACGACTGGAGAACCTTCTCTACATGAGACAATTACAATATCCTGTCTCCAGTCACCTAAGGCTCCGGAGGATGAGACTATACGTGGTACAGGAACAATGTCATCATGGATGTACATGCTCAGAATTTTCACTATCTCCTCCCTCAGTTATTCATCGAGCAATTACCAGTGCAAGACCAGCAGCAGTGTGAAAAGTGACCCAGTACTCCTACTAGTAGTATAACGAGTAAGTCACTTACCTGTTTAACAGTTGGAATATGCTGTAAAATATCTATAGCAAGCTCGGAATTAAGGAATCTACCATATATGACTAGGTATACTGGACAATGAGATGCTCCTAACTTCTGACAACTTGAAAATTGTGATGTCCTCCTCGAGGTCTAGGGGAGTTGATCCCACCAGCGGTTTAGAGTAATGATATCTTAAGCATGAAAAGATCATTAAAGATAAAAGCATTTATCATGCTCACTCATGTGTATGTTACTATACCCCCCTCCATCGTTTGGTGCTGACCTGACTAAATTTTCATCTCTCTAAAGACATGGGATAAAATGGGTCAAAATGACTTGAGATGTTGTATGTGCTGCCTCTGCCTTGAGCGTTTACGTATACCAAACATTTATTTGTAAAATTTTATTGATAATTATTTTTATCATCATTATAGTAAATTTGGATATTAATACTGTATATACTACGAGATCGAGTAAAGCCGACCCGGAGTATAAGCCAAGCCCCCTAATTTCACACACAAAAACTGGGAAAACCTATTGACTTGAGTAAGCCGAGGGTGGAAATGCATTGGTCACACCCTCCCATTATATAGATCTGCCAGCCCCCTGTATATATGTCTGCCATCCCCCTGTACTATATAGTCTGCCCCGACTTGACATATATCCTCCGCCCAGCCCCTGTAGTACGAAAAAGATAACATTGTACTCACCTTTCCACTCCCCATAGTCCTCTTCTGTCCTCTGATGCCCGGTGCCGCCTCGGGTCCTTCGGTCCCTTTAGATTGTTTCCGCTCATCTTCGGCTCCTCTTTGGGTTCCGTGCCGGCGGCGCCCGGACCCAAATGATGTCAGCCGCTTGCCGACGTCATTGTTTGTGACCCTGGCATCGCGAGGGACCTGAGAGGAGCCGAAGAACCTGAAGAAGATCCGAAGAACCCGAGTTGCACCGGAGCATCGGAGACAGAACCTGCGGCTGACGTCAGAAAGGTGAATTTTGACTTTATTTTTTTAGTTGACTCGAGTATAAGCCAAGCTTACTTTTTTGAGCAGAAATTTTTGTGCTGAAAAACTAGGCTTATACTCGAGTATATAGGAATTTATTTTGTCCATTTGTTGCTTTTTCTCATCAGCCTAAGTTTGAAGGCCATAACTAAAGGAATAGTGCAGTGATCGTATGTCCACACTGTATGGTGGTAAAGGAGGGTCAGGCAATGGAAATTCTGAATAATGTAGCATTGTCATAATCATGCTCCGTATTTCATGTCTCCCTCCGCCAGACCTTAGCGTATTGGAGTACCACGCTACGTTTTTGAAGGCGACATCCTGAACCTGACATGTGACAGTCGTCTAGATGTGAATACAACCAAGGCTCAAGTCTCATTTTTCAAGAACTCTAAGTAAAAACGATTTATGACCATGGAGCCTTATTATTTATTGGGCAAGTGAAGATAAAAGTCTGGAAGGAAATATTCTTGTAAAGAAGGCCATAAAAAATAACGAAGAGAAGCAAACTAATGCGGACAACTTCATCGCACAGTGACAGGTAATGCCCTGATATAACCAAACACAAATCTTCACGCAAGCAAATGATTTTTCATATCCTTCAGTGAAAAATACTATATAATCCAAAAACTCTTTATATCTTTCTTATTTTTGAATTTTCCTATCGTTATTTTATAGCAATCCACAGTCCATATAGGAAACACTTGAAACTGTGTTCGATAGGTAAATACCTTCTTAATCCATCTTCTTTGGGAAAAGGTCTTAGTCTTCCAATAGTTAAGTACAGGCAGTCCCGGGTACATACGAATAGGGTCTGTAGGTTTGTTCTTAAGTTGAATTTGTATGTATGTCGGAACGGTATATTTTATCATTGTAATCCCAGCCAGAACTTTTTTGGTCTCTGTGGCAATTGGATTTTAAAAATGTTGGGTTGTCATAAGAACCAGGATTAACACTAAAGCTTCATTACAGACGGCTGTGATAACGTGTACAGCTGATCATTGTAGCCTAGGACTAAAGTACAATAAATTACCAATATCAGTGGTCCGTTTGTAACTAGGGGTCGTATGTCGAGTGTTCTTAAGAGGGGACCGCCTGTATATCGCACAAGGAGGATAATGGGCAGAGACATAACTCCAGACCTGACGTCTGTTGTGGGAGCTGTGTCCTGTTTAGTTTTGAAGAAACGTCCTCCTCTTCAGACAGGACGCCCCCTCAGTCTGAAGAAGGGTCGTTCCCCCGAACGTCACAGAGACAGCTCCCACAACAGACGTCTGGTCTAGTCTGGAGTAATGTCTCTGCCCATTATCCACCTTGAGTCGATATACTAAACTATTGGAAGACTGAGATTTTTCCCAAAGAGATGACTACGCTATATCACACAATGTGTGCCTGCTGTACCGTAGTACAGCGGGCATGCTACCGGCACTGGGGAAAGGAGGAGGGGTTCCGGAACCCTGCTGAACGATAGTCATCCCATCTTTCTCTCGGCTACGGAATGGTACGGTGTCACACATGTGCCCATTGCCGTCTATGGGGGCGTCGGCTGTATGAATGTAGCCCAAGAAGCAAAGTATAAAGTGTTTCCTATGTGCATGATTCTAATGGACTGTGGATTGCTATAAAATAACGATTGAAAGTTGGATAATAAGAAAAAATAAGAGTTTTTTGTATTATACAGTATTTTTCACTAAAGGATATAAAAACTCATTTGCTTGCATGGACATTGTTTTTGGTTGCATATTACTTTGATTTTGGAGGTGGGAACTCTGAATACATGTGATGCTAATATACTTACAATTTACATATCCCCAGATTTTTGTGTCCACAAGGGTATGATGTGGATACCCGGGACCATACCATTGTGATTCAGCCCTCAGTGGGGTACATTTACTTACCATGGCTGCTGGAGTTTCACAAAAGGTGATTGTCTGACGACAATGCACTGTGCCGCGATTCACTAAGATCGTGCGCCCGATAGCCTGCATTTGTCGCTTCCCCCCGCTCAGGTCCAACTGAGTTCGCCATTCTTTTTGCGGTGCATCTAAGTGCTTGGGACACAATTAAATGTTAAATCCCGCGCTCAGTCCGAATCAGTTGGATTATCAGACGACACAGCCACAATTTGTGTAGAATGAAAGCCAGTGCAGCTGCCGCCAAAAATGGATCGCTGTCGCCACAATCCCAGCGCAGACACTTGCTAAAACCAAAAATGGGGCACAATCCAAAGAAAGTGCCATCCAACCCTCAGTGAGCCCCAATGTGTTGCTCTCTGCTCCCACATATCCTACTGATACATGTACCTTGTCCCTCACTTTCTCTTCCAGCTTTGTTCTCAACTCGGAGATAAAATTAAGCTCATACCCGATATCATTGGGGATGGACGACCTCTGACTTGTGAGACGTCTCTCATCCTTTAAGAAGGCAACACAGAATTACAATTTGCTTTCTATCGAATGGTTGGCACGTCCAAGGATTTGGTTCCTCCAATAAATCAAAGTCCATCCATTACAGTGGAGGATTCTGGGGATTATTCCTGTGAGGTCAGAACAATAATGAACAGTGTGAGGAAGATTAGGTAACATCTGCCGATACTTATACCAGGTAAGTGGACTGGATCCATTGCCATGAATATATTTATCACTTTTTTCCTGCCCTAATGCCTTTTTCCTAAAGAGTTGTCTAACACCCCCATGTATATTATATGCATTCACTTGCTGGGAGGGCACCAGTTTTTGTTAAAATATGGAATATGTTGATTCGGAAAAATTTTTGGTCTTTCCAAATTGGCATTGTGTAAGAATCTGGTGACTTAAAAACACAAAACCTACATCAGACTCTATTAATATCAAGTTACTGTATAGAATGAAGAAGAAGCTTCTTACTGTATAGATAGTGGTACGAACTAGCTTACTGTGTAGATAGGGAACAGAACTAAGCTTACTGTAGGTATGAGCATAATCAGTCTTCTGTGTAGATATGGTAAAGAAATCAGTTTACTGTATAGATATGAAAGCAGAAGCAAGCTTACTGTATAGTATGGTAACAGAACCAAGCTACTGTATAGATACGGTACAGAATAAGATTCTGTATAGATATGGTAACAGAACTAAGCTATTGTATAGATATGATATAGAACCAAACTTACTGTATCAGATATAGTAACAAACCAAGCCCTACTGTATAGCTATGGTAACAGAACCAAGCTTACTGTATAGATATGGTAACAGACTAGAGATGAGCGACATACTCGTCCGAGCTTGATGCTCGGTCGAGCATTAGCGGGACTCGAAACTGCGTTGTTGCTCGGACAATACTTCGCCCGCTCGAGAATGGCAGCTCCCGCCGTTTGCTTTTTGGCGGCCAGAAACAGAGCCAATCACAACAGGAGACCTGCACTCCACCCATCAGGACGTGTACCCTTACACGTCGATAGCAGTGGTTGGCTGGCCAGATAGTGACCCTGGGATAGACTAGCCCCTGCTGCGTGCTCGGATCATTCTGTGTCTGGATGCCGATAGGGAGAGAGCTGCTGCTGGTCAGGGAAAGCGTTAGGTGTTCTATTGAATAGTGTTTGCGGCAGGAGTGATTCTACAAGAACCAACAGCTTCTTAGGGCTACAATACGTTCTACTTTTTTTTTTTATTTGGCTTGTGGCTGGGCTTGGCGAACTAGTAGTGCAGCTAGAACATATTGTGAGGAATTGCAGGGGACTTGCTACCGTTGTGTTTACTCTTAGTGACGCACATATCCACTCAACACCAAAGTGGGAAAATTTATTAGGGTTGATTTCAATTAGCACAGTCTGCCATTTACTTTTTATTTTACGTTTATTTTTTAATAACTCTGGCATCTCATCTGGCATAGTAGTGTGCTTTCATACTTGGCTAGAAATAGCCATAGGAGAATCCAAACGTCTACTTACGCCTACATAGCGTTATATATATTTGATTTCTGGTTGATCTCTGGTGCTGAGTTGCTGGCAGTGCATCACTAGCAAATTGTGAGCAATTTGGGTGAGACTTGCGACGCTGTGTTTGCGCTAGTGACGCACATATCCATCGCAAGACAAGTGGGAAAATTTATGGGCCCGGGGTTGGATTTCAATTAGCACAGTCTGCATTCCTTTTTATTTAACGTTTATTTTTTTCATACTCAGCGTCATCTCTCTGGCATAGTAGTGTGCTTTAATACTTGGCTAGAAATACCATAGGAGAATCCAAACGTTCTTACTACGCTACAGTACGTTTTATTTTGATTTCTGGTTGATCTGCTGGTGGCTGTAGTGCTGCATTGCATCTACTAGCAAATTGTGAGCATTTGGAGTGAGACTTGCGCCTACGCTGGTTTTGCGCTTAGTGACGCACATATCCATCGCAAAGACCGATAGTGGGAAAATTTATTAGATGTTGGATTTAATTAGGCACAGTCTGCCCATTTCCTTTTTTATTTTACGTTTATTTTTTTAATAACTCAGCGTCTCTCTCTGCATAGCATGTGCTTCATACTTGGCTAGAAAATAGCCATAGGAGAATCCAAAGAGCTTACTTACGCCTACAGTAGCGTTATATATATTTGATTTCTGGTTGATCTGCTGGTGGCTGTCCTTGCTGCAGTGCATCTACTAGCAAATTGTGAGCAATTTGTAGTGAGACTGCGACCGCTGTGTTTGCGCTTAGGTGACGCACATATCCATCGCAAAGACCGAAGTGGGAAAATTTATTAGGGGTTTGTTCAATTAGCACTAACTCAGTGTCATCTCATCTGGCATAGTAGTGTGCTTCATACTTGGCTAGAAAATAGCCTAGGAGAATCAAACTTCTTACTTACGCTACATTAGCGTTATATATATTTGATTTCTGGTTGATCTGGTGTGCTGTAGTTTGCTGCAGTGCATCTACTAGCAAAATTGTGAGCAATTTGGAGTGAGACTTGCGACCGCTGTGTTTTGCGCTTAGTGACGCACATATCCATCGCAAAGAACGAAGTGGGAAAATTTATTAGGGCCCGGTTTGGATTTCAATTAGGCACAGTCTCGCCATTTCCTTTTTATTTTACGTTTATTTTTAATAACTCAGGTCATCTCATCTGGCATAGCAGTGTGCTTTCATACTTGGCTAGAAAATAGCCATAGCAATAGGATAGCATTGTTTGGTTTTAAAAACTAAAAAACACAAAAAAAAACTAAAAAACCACAAAAAACACAAAAAAAAGTAAAAAAAAAATGAAAGTTATAACTTTCATTTTCAAAATGTTTAACCCGAGGGCTAGGGGTAAAGGACGAGGGCGGGGACGTGGGCGTCCAACTACTGCAGAAATCAGAGGCCGTGGTCCTGGGCGGGTTGAGACACCACCTGCTGTGAGGAGCAGGGGAACGCCGCAGCTCACTCCCTAGGTTCATGTCTAAGTTACTGGACTCGTGGTAGAGCACTGTTGAGGCCAGAAACAGTGCGAACAGGTTGATGTCGTGATTGCCGACAATGCTTCGAGCAATTTGTCCACCAGTCAGTCTTCCACGCAACCCACCCATGTCACCGAAATCGGCACTCCTCCACTCCTCACCTCATCCTCCTCCCCCCAGTCTGCCCCCTCCCAGGAAAATTTGGCATTTGAACCGGCATACTCTGAGAACTGTTTTCTGGACCCTTCCCACAGTCACAAACCACTTGTCCGTTGCTGCTGAGCAATTTTCCGATGCCCAGGTTTTCCACCAGTCGCAGTCTGTGGGTGTGATGACCTTCTTGACGTAGTGGAAAGAAGTGTGTAAAGAGGTGTCCGACGATGAGGAGACGCGTTTGTCAGACAGTGGTGGAAGTTGTTGTCAGGAGGAGCAGTATCCAGGGGGAGCAGACTGGGATCGGAGGATGATGAGGTGACAGACCCAAGCTGGGTTGATAGGCCGGGTGAACACAGTGCTTCTGAGACGAGAGAGTCCTCGACCAGAACAGGTTGGAAGAGGCAGTGGTGGGCCAGAGACGAGAGGCAGGGCCAGACCTGGTGCATCAGCGCCAATGTGTCAACTAGTGAAGCTCCCAGGCGAGGGCTCCTGCGGCGAGGGTAGATTTTCAGAAGTCCTAGGTTCTTTTAAGGAAACACCGATGACCGACGGACTGGGTGTGCAACATTTGCCAAACCAGGATCACAGGGGTTCCACCACTACTAGCTTAACTACCACCAGTATGCGCAGCATATGAATGCTAACACCCCACTCAGTGGCAACAAGCCCTTTCACCTCCGGCCGTGCACACCACTGCTCCTTCCATGTGTCAGCTGATAGTCAGCCCCCTGCCAGGACCCTGCCACAAAACCCCATCGTCTCCTCCACGATCCTCACACAGCATCCACCAGCGTTCAGCTCTCCATACCCCAGACGCTGAGCGGAAACGCAAATATAGTGCACCCACCCGCACGCCAAGCCCTTAATGTCCACATCTCCAGATTGCTCAGCCTGAGATGCTGCCCTATAGGCTAGTAGAGAACCGAGGCCTTTCGCAACCTCATGGCGGCGGCCGCCCCTCTATTCGGTCCCAGCCGCCACTACTTTCCCGATGTGCCGTCCCAGCCCTGCACCACACGTGTCGACAACATCATCCGTGCCTGACCAACGACGTTTCTGACGGTTCCACCTGACCACGGACACGTGGACGAGTTGCTGCCGGCAGGGCCACTATATATCGCTGGCGGCACTTGGGTTAACTTGGTGGAGGCTGGACCGAGTGACCCTGCGCTGGTCATATACTGCCGACCCCAAGGATTGCGGGGCCTACCTCGGTCCAGTGTTTCAGGCCTACTATGCCTCCTCCTCCTCCCACCCCTCCTCACCTCCTCCTCCGAACTACATCCGTGGGCATGGCGCCATCTGTCGGTAGCTCTAGGCACAGCAGCAGTGCCGTCGCTAAGCGACAGCAGGCGGTGCTCAAACTCTGAGCCTAGGCGTAATAAAGGCACACCGCCCAAGAACTATTACAGGGCATCACGGCGCAGACTGATCTGTGCTGGCACCGCTGAACCTGAAGCCAGCATGGTTGTGTGTGAACAACAGCTGTAACCTGTGGCGGCTCTGCAACTCGGCAGACTGACACATTGCCATGCCTGGCCCATGGTTTATCTGATAGTTCAGCGTTTCCTCAAGACATACCCCAATCTGTCTGATTTGCTCACGAAGGTGCGCCGCATCTGTGCGCATTTCAGAAGTCCAGCACAGATGCTGCCATCTCAGGGCAGCGCAGCGCCGCCTCCAACTGCCCGCTCACCGACTGTTGTGCGACGTGCCCACGAGGTGGAATTCAACACTGATCATGTTATCCAGAGTTACCAGCAGCGCAGAGCGATGTAGACTGCCAGATGTCAACTTCCACCAGAACTGGTAGTCAGGTCAGTCACTTCCTCAAGTCTACAATGAGGAGTGGACGTGGATGTCTGATATCTGTCAGGTGCTGAGTAACTTTGAGGAGTCAACACAGATGGTCAGTGGCGATGCCGCCATCATCAGCCTCACCATCCCGCATGCTTTGCCTGTTGAAAAAATCTCTGATCAGCATGAAGTCGGAAGCTTTGCGCTCGTCACAAGAGACGGGGGAAGAAGATTCCCTTGTTGATAGCCAAGCCACCTTAGGTCTGTTCTCAGCGCATATCGGAGGAGGTGGAGGTGGAGGAGGATGAGGGGAAAGGAGGAGAATGTTGGCGAGACACGAGAGGGGACCATTGTTGAGTCCTTCACTGTTCATCGTATGGGCAGAAGAGAGAGAGTTGGAGGAGTTGGGGAGGAGGAAATGGACGTCAGGCCAGTGAGGGAGTGAATTCTTACGCGTTGTTGTACTCTGGCGCATATGGCAGATTCATGCTAGGCTGCCTATCCCGTGACCCTCGCGTTCAAAGAATTTATTCCACCCCGATTACTGGTGTTCACTCTCCTGGACCACGGTACAAGCAAATCTTTCCACTCTCATCCTGGAGAGGAAAGGAGTGTGAGAATGCATGAATACCAGCAGGCCCTGGTGCACAAGCTGAAACAGTATTTCCCTTCTGACAGCGCTACGGCAGAGTGCGTAGTTCTGCGGGACAAGTAGCGAGGGAGAGTAGCAGCGCAGCTGTCCAGCACTGGCAAGGGTACGCTTTAACAAGCTTTTGCCAGCTTTATGTCACCCCAGCAAGACACGTCACCTGTCCCCGTCTCGGCAGAGTAGGGCTGATCTTTACAGAAAGATGGTGAGGGAGTACTTAGCTGACCATACCACCGTCCTAAAGATCACACACTCCTACAACTACTGGTTTCAAAGCTGGACATGTGGCACGAACTGGCGCTGTACGCCTTGGAGGTTCTTGCCTGCCCTGCCGCTAGCGTCTTGTCGAGCGGTTTCAGTGCGCACTGGTGGCATCATCACCGATAAGCGTACACGCCTGTCGACTGACAGCGCTGACAGGCTGACGCTTATTAAGATGATAATAAGCCTGGATTTCTCATAATTTCTAATCTCCACCAGGTGAAGGAAGCTCAACCTGAATAATTTATCCACTCCTCCTCCTCCTCCTCATTTTCCTCCTTCTCCTCCTCTTGTACAGTAAAGCCGAGGAAACTGGCTATTTTTTGACAGGGCCCTGGTCTTAGCATAGTACTTTATGCATTTAATTATTTTTCTGGAGGGCCACCTACCCGTCTCTGTTTTAAACATTTTTGGGACTGCCACTAAGGCACTCAATCTATTCCATTTTCCCTCCATGCCATAACATCTCTGCAGCACCATCAGCTGATCCCTCCCTGCCATAACACCTCTGCAGCGCAATCACAATGATCCCTCCATGCCACAACACCTCTGTAGCACCATTGCTGAGGTAGGCTCAGTATGGTATCGGGCCCCCAGATCAGAGAGCAACACGTCGCGACTGAGGAGATAATCAGAGGTTCTGGTGAAGGAAACCCAGGGTTGTGATTGTCGGGAGACCAGAGCAGGCATCCACTAAATTCCCCGCGAACCAGGAGTCCGAGGAAAGCTGAACCGAATCGGAGATGTGGGGTACGAACTAATAGAGCACAGGAAAAGTCAGGCGTGGAGCTTTGCTCCACCTAGGGACTTATTTCCCAGAACAATATGGTACTGTCGTTTCCCAAACGTGGGAGGCGGACAGGACAAGCCCCAAGAAGTGCGTTACATATATATTGAGTTTCTAATATGAGTTTTCTTTCTATATGAGGATGAGGATATCGCCATTCCTCCAAGGCAAGCCTGATGGCCAAATTTTCTCTATCTTACGGAGTAATTTTTATAGAGCGGGAAAAAAGTCGCTAGAGAAAAAAAACAAAGTGAAAGTTCGGCCTTTAGGCCCTTTATGGGTAAGCACCACCCCAGCAACAATGGAGGATGCGGCAACATCTAGATGAAAAGGACTTCTCCATGTCAGGCTAGTGAGAACTGGAGCCGGGCAAAGGTGGCATTCAACCTTGAGAGAAGGATTCTTCAGACGCTCAGGATCAGAGGCCGGGCATTGGCACCTCTAGATAATAGGTAGGCCCTCTAATACTTAGAGATACAGAAGCGGCCAAAACAGAAAAAGGTAGGGATGCCACCATGCAGTGTGAGTGACACTCAGGGCCCCAAACAAAGGAATTCTCCCCCGCTTCCAATGCGACCGGTGTGTGAGTTGCAGCCATTGGGAGACCCGAGAGAGATGTCGGTGTCGCGTGGCAGAATGTTAAAAGGGCTGTCTTCCTTGTGAAAAGCTCCTACTTGCTGAGAGATAGGCTCAGTATGGGTATCGGGCCAGATCAGTGAGAGAACACGTCCGCTGACTGAGGAGATAATCAGAGGATCTTTGAGGAACCACGGGGTTTGTGATTGTCGGGAGACCAGAGCGGCATCCACTAAATTTCCCCCAGAAACCAGAGTCGAGAAAGCTGAAACGTGATCGAGTGTGTGTACGAAACTAATGAGCACAGGAAAGTCAGCGGGGAGCTTTGCTCACACCTAGGGATGCTTCTCCCAAGAACAAAGGTACTGTCGTTTCCCGAACGTTGGGGGCGGACAGGACAGCCCCAATGAAGTGCTTCATATATATGAGCTCTACCTATAGAGTTTCTTTAGATGAGGATGAGGATATCGCCATTCCTCCAAGGCAAGCCTGATGGCCCAATAGTTCTCTATCTCCTACGGAGTAATTTTTCTCAGCGCGGGAAAAAGTCCTAGAGAAAAAAACACAAGTGAAAAGTTCGGCCTTTAGGCCCTTTATGGGGTAAGCACCACCCCAGCAACAATGGAGGATGCGGCAACATCTAGATGAAAGGACTTCTCCATGTCAGGCCTAGTGAGAACTGGAGCCGAGGCAAAGGTGGATTTCAACCTTGAGAAGGCTTCTTCAGCCGCTCAGGATCAGAGGCCGGGATTGGCACCTCTAAGATAATAGGTAGGCCCTCTAATACCTTAGGAGATACAGAAGAGGCCAAAACAGAAACAGGTAGGGATGCCACCATGCAGTGTGAGTGACACTCAGGCCCCCAACAAAGGATTCCCCCCCCGTACTTCCAATTAGGACCGGTGTGTGAAGTTGCAGCCTTGGGAGAAAAGGAGAGATGCGGGGTTGGTGCGTGGCAGCATGTAAAAGGGCTGTCTTTCCTTGTGAAAAGCTCCTACTTGCTGAGAATAGGCTCAGTATGGGTATCGGGCCAGATCAGAGAACACGTCCGCTGACTGAGGAGATAATCAGAGGATTCTTTTATGAGGAAACACGGGTTGGATTGTCGGGAGACCAGAGCGGCATCCACTAAATTCCCCCCAGAACCACAGTCCTGAGAAAGCTGAAACCTGAATCGGAGTGGGGGTACGAAACTATGAGCACAGGAAAAGCAGGCGTGGAGCTTTGCTCACACCTAGGGATGCTTTCCAAGAACAATAGGTACTGTCGTTTCCCGAACGTTGGGGGCGGACAGGACAAGCCCCAATGAAGTGCTTCATATATATGAGCTCTACATATAGAGTTCTTTTATATGAGGATGAGGATATCGCCATTCCTCCAAGGCAAGCCTGATGGCCAATAGTTCTCTATCTCCTACGGAGTAATTTTTCTCAGCGCGGGAAAAAGTCCTAGAGAAAAAAACACAAGTGAAAGTTCGGCCTTTAGGCCTTTATGGGTAAGCACCACCCCAGCAACATGGAGGATGCGGCAACATCTAGATGAAAGGACTTTCCATGTCAGGCTAGTGAGAAACTGGAGCCGAGGCAAAGGTGGATTTCAACCTTGAGAAGGTTCTTCAAGCGCTCCGGATCACGGGCCGGGATTGGCACCTCAAGATAATAGGTAGGCCCTCTAATGCCTTAGGAGATACAGAAGAGGCCAAAACAGAAAACAGGTCGGTGATGCCACAATGCAGTGTGGTGACACTCAGGCCCCAACAAAGGATCTCCCCCGTCTTCCAATTGAGGACAGTGTGTGAAGTTGCAGCCTGGGAGACCCAGAAGGAGAGATGCGGTGTCGCGTGGCAGCACGTTAAAAGGGCAGATCTTCCTTGTGAAAAAGCTCCTACTGCTGAGAGATAGGCCTCAGTATGGTATCGGACCAGATAGGAGAGAACACGTCCGCTGACTGAGGAGGATAATCAGAGGATTCTTGTGAGGAACCACCGGGCTGTGATTGTCGGGAGACCAGAGCGGCATCCACTAAATTCCCCCAGAACCAGAGTCCGAGAAAGCTGAAACCTGAATCGGAGTGTGGGTACCGAAACTAATGAGCACAGAAAAGTCAGGCGTGGAGCTTTGCTCACACCTAGGGACGCCTTCTTCCAAGAACACTAGGTATTGTTCATTTCCGAACGTTGGGGGCGGACAGGACAAGCCCCAATGAACTTCGGACTGGCACAATACAGGCAAAGATTCTCCTGGCATCGCCTGGAACGTTCCTGAAGGGAGAGTCGGGCTAAGTCACCTGCATAGGCCTCCTTGCAGGAACGGCTTTGAAGGCGGGTGCCAGGTGAGGTAGCCATTGAAACCGGGCCTTGTGGATACTCGTGATGTAACTCCTCGGTGCGCTCCATAAGCCGCACATCAATCTGAGTGGCCTAGTGTGATAAGACCACTCAGAGTAGACGGCAGGTCACGAGTGGCCAAAGCGTCCTTTTGAGACGAGAGTCCTTTTTTAAAGGGACGCTGGACCACAACGTTGTAAGATCAGCCAGTTTCGGAAGGCAACACCTAGGCGGGGTCCATGGCCGGATCTTACTGTAGGGCTCTGAAGTAGTGAAACACCGACGATGACACAAGCGACAGCTGGGACCGGAATCTAAGTGGCACCAAAGTGTTCACCAAGAGACCGCCGCAAAGGGGTTGGATTTGCTGCGTGTGGTACTCCAGGTCGAGGTACAGGAACAAAAGCAGGCTCAAGGTCGGGGGACAGGCAGATAGTCAGGGCAAAGGCCAATGGTGTCGAATAAGAGCAGAAGTAGGAGGTCAGGGGCTGGCCAGCGAAGGATCGAAGACAGTGTCAGGTCGGGATCACAACGGGAGGTCGGAATACAAGGAATAACACAGGAAGCTTTCTCATAGCCTAGGACTCACTAAGATCCAGCGGGGGTTGAGGGAGCAGCCGGCTTTCCAAGAATCCCAGAAGTGGCCAGCGCCAATCAGTGGCGCGTGGCCCTTTACATTTATAAGTGTGGTGCGCGCACCCAAGGGGCAGGGACAGAGCGCTGACCAGCGGGACAGGAGCAGGAATGTGGAGAGGTAAGTGAGCCAGTACAGGTGCGGCCACCAAAGACAGCAAGTACAGGTGTGCCTTCGATCCGAGTGTGGATCACAGGGACACCCATGACGGTATCTGTAATGGAAATAGCAAAGCACAATGATGTCTGCCACATATTACACTTCTACCCCTCAAAACATGTGACAGTTAGTGACAAGACACTGATCAGCTGTTATCTGCAGAATCGGAAATACTTCCCTCCCCTTCCTCAGGAAATAAAAATGTTGTTTTATGCTGTATTTTTTTCCCAGAGCAGAAAAAATATCCATTCTGCCAAGTTTTCCCCCGGCGTCATGTCAGGACTGTGCCTGCTGCTGTGTGAGTATTATACACGAGTATTATAACATTAATATATCATGAGCGATATCTGAGAAAAAGTGCAAATATTTTGTATATGTAAGATCATATTATTAATTCATTCTGTTCATTTCTGTTATTATATATTTTAGAATGTTTTTGATTTAGTTCTCTTCTGTACTTATTCCCCTGTTAGATTTATTTTCAGTGTTTATTTTTTTCTTGTGTATTTTATTTTTTAGTGTGTATTTCTCTTTTTTTTTTTTGCATATTTTATCTGTTTAGAGTGTTATAGAGTTTATTTATTGTGTATTTTTTTTTTCTTTGTCATTTTAAATTAGTCATCTAATAATTTAGGATTAAGTAATCTCCGGATAAACTCAATGACTGACTTGTATGGAAAGTCCACAAATCAGCGGAGCGCGTTGCTAAATTCTATGGATTCCATGGAGTTGAGCGATTAGCTAAAAGTGAACCAGGTTTGAATCTTGGATGGAGTGTGTGACCTCCTCTGGTGACCTCCTCTGTGGTGACTTGCTGTGGTGACCTCTCTGTGGTGACCTCCTCTGTGGTGACCTCCTCTGTGGTGTACTCCTCTGTGGTGACCTCCTCTGGGGGTGACCCCTCTGTGGTGACTCCTCTGTGTTGACCTTGCTGTGGTGACTCGGGTGACCTCCCCGGGGACCTCCTCTGTGGGACCTCCTCTGCGGTGACCTCCTCTGTGGTGACCTCCTCTGGGGCTGACCTCCTCTGTGGTGACCTCCTCGCGGTGACCTCCTTGTGGTGATCTCCTTGTGGTGAATCCTCTGTGGTGATTCGCTATTATCCTCCTCTGTGGTGACCATTCTGTGTGATCTCCTCTGCGGTGACCTCCTCGTGGTGATCTCCTCTGTGGTGACCTCCTCTATGGTGACCTCCGTGTGGTGATGTTCTCTGCGGTGACCTCCTCTGGGGTGACCTCCTCTGCGGTGACCTCCTCTGTGGTGACTCTCTGTGGTGACCTCCTCTGCGGTGACCTCCTCTGTGGTGATCATTTCTTGCGTCTCGTGTTAGATGATCTGGGTGACCTGTAGAGTCTTGAAATCATTGCCCATCACCTGCTGCAACCTACAGGCCTCCCTTTGGGTTTAGCAGAGGTATCAGCAGTTTAAGGACACCTACACTACGGATCTATTATTAAGATAGATCCGGTGGTAGATGCATCAATGTATGTAAGGATAGTCCTTTTAGGGCTAATCCTTTATTACCCTTCTATCTTTTTAAATTTAACAGGGTAATAGGCAAATTTTCTAAAGATGCTACTGGGGTGTGGAGTAGCTGTAGCTGAGGCTACACGGCACGGCTACTCCACGCCCCAGTAGCCTTTTTGATCCTCCTACCCAGACATCTTCAGGCGCAGACAAGGAGCTGTGCGCACTCATCCGTGAAGCGGAGTTTCGCGCATGCGAAGTAGCATCGGCTTTGGAGCCGAGGACCGCACAGCCACTGGCCTGTGTTTTGCGCATGCGCAGAACTCGGCTTCGTGGACAAGGGTGCACAGCTATGAAAATATCTGGTAGGAGGATCAAAGAGGCTACTGATTGGCTGTGGTGGTCAGGTGATGTCGCTGGTATGTAAGCAAACTGACTAGTAGCCATGACAAATGAGCTAGAGCTGGGTTAGAACTCTTCATTTTTTTGTACATCTGTCTGGGCCCACATTTTCACAAAAACCCTGGAGAATCCCTTCAAGAGCATCAAGCGGGTTATCTCAGTAGATATCAGTAACCTCCGTGGTGGACAAGAAGTGGATATTTTCCATGGGGGGTGATACTTTTATTTAGATTATCTTATGGGCACCCGGTGTAGATATTCGTAAAATTATAAAATATCAACCAAAAATGCAACCAAAAATTTGAGCCTTACAAAAATTTAAAGTATAATCATAAATTGGGATTTTTTTTCATGTATATGGGGAAAGTGGAGTGTGGTCACCATTTTCCAATATACAATGTTAAGAAATTCTGCTAAGGGCTCATACACATGAACATGTGCCGCCCATGTAAATGGGCCATATGGTGGCCAAATCCTAGGGGCGAAAATATAATGCAAGGACGTCCCATCTGAGCAGTAGTTCCTGGCACGCTCTTTGTCTGGCAGAACAGAACAACATTGCAAATCTATATAATGCAGGACTCCCATCCAATGCACTATGCGCAGTCCATGGCATCAGGCCTCCTTACGGCCCATTTACACGCGCTGCACATGTTCATGTACACGAGCCATTAGTTTGTATAAATCAGGGTTCATGTTTCCCCAGTAACATCTTTCTCTCTTCATTGTTAAGAAAATCCATATCCAGCCTGGATGTGTGCGTCTATGAAGGCTGAATTAGATCTAATTCTCCGTTTATTATTTCTGTTTTTTCAACTCTGAGCAGTGAGATTTACCCTTTCTACTCTCTGACCTTATAGTATTATGGATTTTTTTCACAATCCCTACTATGTCAGTCTTTATTTATAATGCACAAATTTAAAGTAAGCAACAAGCAGAGAGACAATTCTGTTAGAAAATATTACTTGTGGAATACCAAGGGATTAAATCACACTGCTCACAGCTGTGTAACAAACACAGAGAGCAGAGATGCCTGTAATCCTTCCTTTAGCAGCAGAGAGATATGCTGTTACTAGGGGCATGTACTGTCTGTTCCTTTACAGACTAATCCGAATTAGTTTTAATAAAGTAATAAACAAAAAAAATTATATTTTATATTCACACGGGATTAAAAATGCATCTAAAGTGACAGATATATTAAGAAAAATTAAGAACAATTAAAGAAATTATTTGAACATTCCAACCCAAAAACTGTCTTGACTGTACTAGTATTACATCCTGCTACTTATGATGGCGGAGAGGTACCAAATGACAAGTCTGTAAGGGCAATATTAACCTAAGGCCACCATGACACATTAGATCGGCCGATCTGTCGCCGTATATTTGGAAGGCTCATTCATGTTGGATGATATTTATCACACATGAGATTGTATGACATCTGCTATCTCATCATCCAGGTGATAATACATTATAATATGACACATAACATGTAATGAATTCATAAAATTCTCCTCTTTTCATGCAGTGATTTTCCACCGTTTTTTGGTGAGTTCCACAAATTTCTTATAAACAAGCTTCTGCAATCTGCCTTGCCAGGTGATAGTAGGAGAGGGGGTCATTCACTTTTCATCACATGGATATCACCTGCTTGTAGACAAGCGCCCACGTTCGTTCTGCTGTACAGAATATTTCGGGAGGTGTCTAGATTATGGACCAGTACATATCTGGTCCACACCTAGAAGGGGCAGTCTTTGTGGCATGAGGTTTTGCCTGAAGGATTCTTCTACCACTCTCTGTAGAATATCTGTAGTCTAGGCAGGAAACAGAGGGAGGGGTAGTGTGATTTCCTGACCCACTAAGGGTCTATTAGATTAGCACAATAGTCAATACAAGTAGCATAGATAAATCCAAGGCAAGCATATGGGGATAATTGGATCAAGATATAAAAAGAAAAAAATTTATATGTGATTGTCTTAAGAGCACAATAGCCAATACAACGAAAGTATAAGCAGAGGCCTCTAATTTACCAGCAAAACTTGGAAAAACCTATGACTCGAGATTAAGCTGAGGGTGGGAAATGCATTGGTCACAGCCTCCTAGTAGATAGCCAGCCAGCCCCCAGTAGTACACAGCAAGCCAGCCCCCTGTAGTATATAGCAGCAAGCCCCCTGAAGTATATATCCAGCTCCTGTAGTATATAGCCAGCCCCTAGTACTATATAGCCAGCCCCCTGTAGATAAGCCAGCCACTCCCTTTAGTATATAGCCAGCTATCTGAAGTATATAGCCAGCACCCAGTAGTATATAGCCTGGCAGTTCCTGAAGTATATAGCCTGCCAGCCCCCAGTGTATACAGCCAGCCTCCTGTAGATTATAGCCGCCAGCCCTGTATTATATAGCCTGCCAGCCCCCAGTAGTATATAGCCAGCAGCGCCTGAAGTATATAGCCAGCCCCTGTAGTAAATAGCAACCCCTGTAGTATATAGCCAGTCAGCCCCCTGAAGTTTATAGCCAGCCCTCAGTACTATATAGCCAGACCAGTCATATACAGCAGCCCCCTGTAGTATATAGCCAGCCCATTCCCCTGTAGTATATAAACAGCCACTGAAGTATATAGCCAGCTCCTGTAGTATATAGCAAGCCACCTGTAGTATATAGCCTGCCAGCCACTAGTAGTAAACAGCCAGCCACCTGTAGTATATAGCCTTCCAGCCCCCTGTAGTATTAAGCCTGCCAGCCCCCATTAGTATACAGCCAGCCCCTGTAGTATATAGCCAGCCATTCCTGTAGTATATAGCCAGCCATCCCCCTGAAGTATATAGTAAAGCCCACAGTAGTATATAGCCAGCAAGCCAATTAGTATGTATACATCCAGCTCCTGAAGTTATAGCCAGCCCCAAGTATATAGCCACCCCAGTAGTATATAGGCCAGCCCCCTGATAGTATATAGTCTGCCAGCCCCCTGTAGTTATAGCCTCCAGCCCCCAACGTATAGCCCCGCCCCCTGTAGTATAAACCTGCCAGCCCCTGTAGCATATAGCCTGCCAGCCCTCTGAAGTATATATCTAGCCCCCAGTAGTATATAGCCAGCCACCGGTATTATAAAGCCAGCCCCTGTAGTTTATAGCCACCAAGCCCCCTGAAGTATATAGTAAGCCCTCCGTAGTATATAGACAGCCCCCAGTAGTATATAGCCAGCCATCCCACTGTAGTATATAGCCAGCCAGCCCCTGAAGTATATAGCCAGCCCCACAGTAGTATATAGCAGCAGCCACCTGTAGTATATATCCAGCAGCCCGAAGTATATAGCCTGCCAGCCCTCATAGTATATAGCCTGCCTTACCTCTGTCGCATAAGCCAGCGCCCCTAGTAGGATATAACCTGCCAGCCCTTGTAGCATAAGCTACCCACCCCTGTAGCTCTAGCCAGACGCCCCAGTAGTATATAGGCTGCCAGCTCCTGTAGTATATAGCAGCAAGCCCCTGAAGTATATAGCCAGCCCCCAGTAGTATTATGCCAGCCCCCGGTATATAATGCCAGCCCTGGTAGTATATAGCCACCCAGCCCCCTGAAGTATATAGTCATCCCTCAGTACTATATAACCAGCCCCGTCGTATATAGCCAGCCATCCACTGTAATATATAGCCAGCCAGCCCCTGAAGTATATAGCCAGCCCCCAGTAGTATATAGCCAGCAAGCTACCTGTAGTATATACCAGCCAGCCCCTGAAGTATATAGCCAGCCCTCAGGAGTGTATAGCCAGCCCCCCGAGTATATATCCAGCTCCAGTAGTATATAGCCAGCCCCCTGTAGTATTAGCTGCCAGCCCCCTGTAGTATATAGCCTGCCAGCCTCAATAGCATATAGCCTGCCTTACCCTGTAGCAAAAGCCAGCCAGCCCCCAGTTGTATATAGCACTGCAGCCCCTGTAGCATATAGCCTGACAGTCTCCAGTAGTAAAATAGCCTGCCAGCCCCTGTAGCATATAGCCTGCCAGCCCCTGTAGCATATAGCCTGCCAGTCTCCAGTAGTATATAGCCTGCCAGCTCCCTGTAGTATTGCCTGCCAGCGCCTTGTAATTATATAGCTGACAGCCCCCTGTAGAAATATAGTCTCCCAGCCCACTGTGTATATAGCCTGTCAGCCCCCGTAGTATATAGGCAGCATCCTCATATTTTTGAATTTCTTGATCCCTATGTGCAAAACTCCAATATATTAAAAAATCCACTTCTTTGATAGCTTTCAACTTTCTTAGTCCTCTTTCCTACATTCCAACCAATTACCCCCAAAGTACATCCCATGTCCATGTAAATCAGTATATTCTATTTACATGATATCATAAAAATGTTTATGTCTCCGAACAATTAATATTTTCTCTCCATTTGTCTTGTACAGCTGCAGACACTGACAGCCCGGGTGAGTGGACACGTACATGTGACTAAGGGGACATTCTGTATATGATGGATACATAATAGAAAGATGTTGTAACTGTTAGTTCCTCTATTCCGATGGCCACATGACAATAACTAATGCAGTTTAAAAGTTGAGATAATTATCCTTAAAATGACACCAGAAACATAGAAACATAAGATATACTCTCTCTCTCTCTCTCTCTCTTCTCCTTTCTCTCTCATCTCTCTCATCTATATATATCTCTGCGATATATATATAATATATATATATTATATATATAATATATATATATGTATATAAGATACTAGATATGAGCTAAAGTTTGATAAGAGATTAAATGAAGTCATAGTTCAAAATATAGGATTTTTTTTACATCTCTCTTGACCATTTTCCATATTTTTGTTTAGATGGAGACACAGAAAACACAGGTGAGTAGACTAATATTACATTATGTACATCTCAAAAATTAGAATATCAGCCAAATGTTCTTTTTGATAGCACTGCAGAGGTTTTATGGTGGGAGGGGTCAGTTGTGGTTCTGCAGAGGTGTTATGGCACGGTGGGATCAGCTGATAGAATGCAGTGGTGTTTCGGCATGGAGGGATCTATTTATTATGCTGCAGAGGTGTTATGGGCACGTGGGATCAGCTGATTGCGCGCAGAGGTGTTATGGCATGGAGGGATCAGCTGATGACGCTGCAGAGGTGTTATGGCATGGGGGAATTAGCTGATGGCGCTGCAGAAATGTTAAGGCATGGAGGGATCAGCGATAGCGCTGCAGAGATGTTGTGACATGTAAAGATCAATTGATGGTGCTGCAGAGGTGTTTATGAAATGGAAGGATCAGCTAATGGCGCTACAGAGGTGTTATGTTATGGGGGATCAGTTTATGGTGCTGCAAAAGTTTTATGGCAGGGAGGGATCAGATGATGGTGTGAAGAGGTGTTATGGCAGGGAGGGATCAGGTGATGGCGCTGCAGAGGTGTTATGTTATTAAAGGATTAGCTAATGGTGCTGCAGAAATATTATGACATAGATCAGGTAATGGCGCTGCATAGGTGTTTGGCATGGAGGGGTCAGTTGATGGTGCTGCAGAGGTGTTATGGATCAGTTGATTGTGCGCAGAGATGTATGAAATGGAGGAATCAGTTGATGGTGCTGCAAAGGTTTTATGCCATGGAGGGATCATTAATGGTGCTGTAAAGGTGTTAGTCATGGGGGGATCAATTTATTGGTGCTGCAGGGGTCTTAAGGCATGGAGGGGTCAGCTGGTGACGTAGCAGAGAGTGTATGGCATGGACAGATTAGTTGATGGTGCTGCAAAGGTGTTATGGCATGGAGGGATTAGTGATGGCGCTGCAGAGGTGTTATAAAGGAGGGATCGCGGTGGCGCTATAGAGATGTTAAGGCATGGAGGGATCAGCTGATGGCGGTGCAGGAGTGTTATGGTATGGAGGGCAGCTGATGGTGCTGCAGAGGTGTTATGTTATGGAGGGATCAGCTGATGGTGCTGCAGAGGTGTTATGGCATGGTGGGGTCAGCTGATGGTGCTGCAGAGGTGTTATGGCATGGTGGGGTCAGCTGATGGTGTGCAGAGGGTATGCATGTGGGGCAGCTGATGGTGTAGCAGAGAGTTACAGCATTGAGGAATCATTTGATGGAGTTCAGAGGTGTTATGGCATGGAGGATCAGCTGATGGGGCTGCAGAGGTGTTATGGCATGGTGGGGTCAGCTGATGTGTAGCAGAGATGTTATTGTTTGAGGGATCAGCTGATGCAGCGCAGAGGTGTTACAGCATTGAGGAATCATTTGATGGAGCTTCAGAGGTGTTATGGCATGGAGGGATCAGCTGATGACCATGCAGAGATGTTATGGCATGGAGGGGTCAGCTGTGGTCTGTGAGCAGAGGTGTTATTGTTATTGAGGGGATTCCTCCTGCCAAAACACCTCTGCAGCGTCATCAGCTGACCCTTCCCATGCCACAACAACTCTGCAGTGCCATCAGTGATCCCTCCATGCCACAACACCTCGTAGCACCATCAGCTGATCCCTCCGTGCCAAAAACCTCTGGAGACCACCTGTTGATCCTTCCATGCTATAATACCCCTGAGCACCACCAGCTGATCCCTCCATGCACAAAACACCTCTGAAGCGCATCAGCTGATCCTCCTATGCCACAGCAACTCTGCAGCAGCCATCAGCTGATCCCTCCATGCCACAACACTTCTACAGTGCCATCAGCTGATCCCTCCATGCCATAATGCCTTTGTAGCCCCATCAGCTGATCCCCCCTGCCATAACATCTCTGCAGCCCCATCAGCTGATCCTTCCATGATATATAACTCTGCAGCGCAATCAGCTGATCCCTCATGCCACAACATCACTGCAGCACCATCAGGTGTCCCTCCATGCCACAACACCTCTGCAGCACCATCAGCTGATCCGCCATGCCACAACACCTCTGCAGCACCATCAGCTGATCCCTCCCTGCCATAACACCTCTGCAGCGCCATCAGCTGACCCTAAGACATAAAACCTCTGCAGCACCATCAGCTGATCCCTCCATGCCATAACATCTCTGCAGCACCATCAGCTGACCCTCCCTGCCATAACACCTCTGCAGCGCATCAGCTGATCCCTACATGCCACAACACCTCTGCAGCACAATCAGCTGACCCTCCATGCCACAACACTCTGCAGCACCATCAGGGATCCCTCCATGCCACAACACCTCTGCAGCACCATCAGCTGATCCCTCCATGCCATAACATCTCTGCAGCACCATCAGCTGATC
This sequence comes from Engystomops pustulosus, assembly GCA_019512145.1. Lineage (NCBI taxonomy): Eukaryota > Metazoa > Chordata > Amphibia > Anura > Leptodactylidae > Engystomops > Engystomops pustulosus. The sequence goes on from CM033647.1 coordinate 5,484,852, forward strand.
CCTCCATGCTATAACACCTCTGCAGCGCCATCAGCTGATCCCTACATGACATAACACCACAACACACAGGGAGTAGGACCTAATATTACATTATGTACATCTCAATAAATTAGAATATCAGCCAAATGTTCTTTTTGATAGCACTGCAGGGTTTTATGGTGGAGGGGTCAGTTGAGGTTCTGCAGAGGTGTTATGGCACGGTGGGATCAGCTGATAGCAATGCAGTGGGTGTTTCGGCATGGAGGGATCTATTTATTATGCTGCAGAGGTGTTATGGCACGTGGGATCAGCTGTTGCGCTGCAGAGGTGTTATGGCATGGAGGGATCAGCTGATGACGCTGCAGAGGTGTTATGGCAGGGGGAATTAGCGTGATGGCGGCAGAAATGTTAAGGCATGGAGGGATCAGCTGATAGCGCTGCAGAGATGTTGTGCATGTAAAGATCAATTGATGGTGCTTGCAGAGGTGTTATGACATGGAAGGATCAGCTAATGGCGCTACAGAGGTGTTATTGTATGGATGGATCAGTTTATGGTGTGCTGCAAAAGTTTTATGGCAGGGAGGGATCAGATGATGGTGCTGAAGAGGGTTGTAGTTATGGCAGGGAGGGATCAGGTGATGGCGCTGCAGAGGTGTTATGTTATTAAAGGATTAGCTAAGTGGTCTGCAGAAATATTATGACTAGATCAGGTAATGGCGCTGCATAGTGTGTATGGCAGGAGGGGTCAGTTGATGGTGCTGCAGAGGTGTTATGGATCAGTTGATGTGCTGCGAGATGTTATGAATGGAGAATCAGTTGATGGTGCTGCAAAGGTTTTATGCCATGGAGGGATCATATAATGGTGCTGTAAAGGTGTTATGGCATGGGGGATCAATTTATGGTGCTGCGGGGTCTTAAGGCATGGAGGGGTCAGCTGGTGACGTAGCGAGATGTTATGGCATGGACAGATTGTTGATGGTGCTGCAAAGGTGTTATGGCATGGAGGGATTAGCTGATGGCGCTGCAGGGTGTTATAGCATGAGGGATCCGCTGATGGCTATAGAGATGTTAAGGCATGGAGGGATCAGCTGATGGCGGTGCAGGAGTGTTATGTTATGGAGGGATCAGCTAGGTGCTGCAGAGGTGTTATTGTTATGGAGGGATCAGCTGATGGTGCTGCAGATGTGTAGGCATGTGGGGTCAGCTGATGGTGCTGCAGAGTGTTATGGCATGGTGGGGTCAGCTGATGGTGCTGCAGAGTGTTATGGCATGGTGGGGTCAGCTGATGGTGTATCAGAGAGATGTTACAGCATTGAGGAATCATTTGATGGAGCTTCGAGGTGTTAGGCATGGAGGGATCAGCTGATGGTGCTGCAGAGTGTTATGGCATGGTGGGGTCAGCTGATGGTGTAGCAGAGATGTTATTGTATTGAGGGATCAGCTGATGCAGCTGCAGAGGTGTTACAGCATTGAGGAATCATTTGATGGAGCTTCAGAGGTGTTATGGCATGGAGGGATCAGCTGATGACACTGCAGAGATGTTATGGCATGGAGGGGTCACTGATGGTGTAGCAGAGGTGTTATTGTATTGAGGGATTCCTCCATGCCAAAACACCTCTGCAGACGTCATCAGCTGACCCTTCCATGCCACAACAACTCTGCAGTGCCATCAGCTGATCCCTCCATGCCACAACACCTCTGTAGCACCATCAGCTGATCCCTCCGTGCCATAACACCTCTGGAGAGCCACCTGTTGATCCTTCCCATGCTATAATACCCCTGCAGCACACACAGCTGATCCCTCCATGCCAAACACACCTCTGAAGCGCCATCAGCTGATCCCTCTATGCCACAGCACTCTGCAGAGCCATCAGCTGATCCCTCCATGCCACAACATTCTACAGTGCCCATCAGCTGATCCCTCCATGCCATAATGCCTTTGTAGCCCCATCAGCTGATCCCCCCCTGCCATAACATCTCTGCAGCCCCATCAGCTGATCCTTCCATGATATAATAACTCTGCAGCGCAATCAGCTGATCCCTCCATGCCATAACATCACTGCAGCACCATCAGGTGGTCCCTCCATGCCACAACACCTCTGCAGCACCATCAGCTGATCCCTCCATGCCACAACACCTCTGCAGCACCATCAGCTGATCCCTCCATGCCACAACACCTCTGCAGCACCATCAGCTGACCCTCCTTGCCAAACACCTCTGCAGCACCATCAGCTGATCCCTCCCTGCCATAACACCTCTGCAGCGCCATCAACTGATCCCTACATGCCACAACACCTCTGCAGCACCATCAGCTGATCCTTGCTGAGGTAGGCTCGTATGGTATCGGGCCCAGACAGAGAGACACGTCGCTGACTGAGGAGATAATCAGAGGAATTCTGTGAGGAAACCACGGGTGGATTGTCGGGGACCAGAGCGGCCATCCACTAAATTCCCCGCGAACCAGAGTCGAGGAAAGCTGAAACCTGAATCGGAGTGGGGGTACGAATAATGAGCACAGGAAAAGTCAGGCGTGGAGTTTGCTCACCACCTAGGGAGTTATTCCCAAGAACAATATGGTACTGTCGTTCCGCAAACGTTGGGAGGCGGGACAGGACAAGCCCCAGAAGTGCTTACTATATATGATGTTCTAATTATAGAGTTTTTTCTTTTATATGAGGATGAGGATATCGCCATTCCTCCAAGGCAAGCCTGATGGCCAAATTTTCTCTATCTTACGGAGTAATTTTTATAGCAGCGGGAAAAAAGTCTCTAGAGAAAAAAAACAAAGTGAAAGTTCGGCCTTTAGGCCCTTTATGGGTAAGCACCACCCCAGCAACAATGGAGGATGCGGCAACATCTAGATGAAAAGGACTTCTCCATGTCAGGCTAGTGAGAACTGGAGCCGGGCAAAGGTGGCATTCAACCTTGAGAGAAGGATTCTTCAGACGCTCAGGATCAGAGGCCAGGGCATTGGCACCTCTAGATAATAGGTAGGCCCTCTAATACTTAGAGATACAGAAGCGGCCAAAACAGAAAAAGGTAGGGATGCCACCATGCAGTGTGAGTGACACTCAGGGCCCCAAACAAAGGAATTCTCCCCCGCTTCCAATGCGACCGGTGTGTGAGTTGCAGCCATTGGGAGACCCGAGAGAGATGCGGTGTCGCGTGGCAGAATGTTAAAAGGGCTGTCTTCCTTGTGAAAAGCTCCTACTTGCTGAGAGATAGGCTCAGTATGGGTATCGGGCCAGATCAGAGAGAGAACACGCCGCTGACTGAGGAGATAATCAGAGGATCTTTGAGGAACCACGGGGTTTGTGATTGTCGGGAGACCAGAGCGGCATCCACTAAATTTCCCCCAGAAACCAGAGTCGAGAAAGCTGAAACGTGATCGAGTGTGTGTACGAAACTAATGAGCACAGGAAAGTCAGCGGGGAGCTTTGCTCACACCTAGGGATGCTTCTCCCAAGAACAAGAGGTACTGTCGTTTCCCGAACGTTGGGGGCGGACAGGACAGCCCCAATGAAGTGCTTCATATATATGAGCTCTACCTATAGAGTTTCTTTAGATGAGGATGAGGATATCGCCATTCCTCCAAGGCAAGCCTGATGGCCCAATAGTTCTCTATCTCCTACGGAGTAATTTTTCTCAGCGCGGGAAAAAGTCCTAGAGAAAAAAACACAAGTGAAAAGTTCGGCCTTTAGGCCCTTTATGGGGTAAGCACCACCCCAGCAACAATGGGAGGTGCGGCAACATCTAGATGAAAGGACTTCTCCATGTCAGGCCTAGTGAGAACTGGAGCCGAGGCAAAGGTGGGATTTCAACCTTGAGAAGGCTTCTTCAGCCGCTCAGGATCAGAGGCCGGGATTGGCACCTCTAAAATAGGTAGGACCTCCTAATACTTAGGAGATACAAAGAGGCCAAAACAGAAACAGGTAGGGATGCCACCTGCAGTGGGAGTGACACTCAGGCCCCCAACAAAGGATTCCCCCCCCCGTACTTCCAATTGAGGAACCGGTGTGTGAAGTTGCAGCCTTGGGAGAAAAGAGGAGAGAGCGCGGTTGGTGCGTGGCAGCATGTAAAAGGGCTGTCTTTCCTTGTGAAAAGCTCCTACTTGCTGAGAATAGGCTCAGTATGGTATCGGGCCAGATCAGAGAACACGTCCGCTGACTGAGGAGATAATCAGAGGATTCTTATGAGGAAACACGGGTTGTGATTGTCGGGAGACCAGAGCGGCATCCACTAAATTCCCCCCAGAACCACAGTCCGAGAAAGCTGAAACCTGAATCGGAGTGGGGGTACGAAAACTATGAGCACAGGAAAAGCAGGCGTGGAGCTTTGCTCACACCTAGGGATGCTTTCCAAGAACAATAGGTACTGTCGTTTTTCCCGAACGTTGGGGGCGGGAAAAGACAAGCCCCAATGAAGTGCTTCATATATATGAGCTCTACATATAGAGTTCTTTTATATGAGGAGAGGATATCGCCATTCCTCCAAGGCAAGCCTGATGGCCAATAGTTCTCTATCTCCTACGGAGTAATTTTTCTCAGCCGGGAAAAAGTCCTAGAGAAAAAAAACAAGTGAAAGTTCGGCCTTTAGGCCTTTATGGGTAAGCACCACCCCAGCAACATGGAGGATGCGGCAACATCTAGATGAAAGGACTTTCCATGTCAGGCCTAGTGAGAAACTGGAGCCGAGGCAAAGGTGGATTTCAACCTTGAGAAGGTTCTTCAAGCGCTCCGGATCACGGGCCGGGATTGGCACCTCAAGATAATAGGTAGGCCCTCTAATGCCTTAGGAGATACAGAAGAGGCCAAAACAGAAAACAGGTCGGTGATGCCACAATGCAGTGTGGTGACACTCAGGCCCCAACAAAGGATCTCCCCCGTCTTCCAATTGAGGACAGTGTGTGAAGTTGCAGCCTGGGAGACCCAGAAGGAGAGATGCGGTGTCGCGTGGCAGCACGTTAAAAGGGCAGATCTTCCTTGTGAAAAAGCTCCTACTGCTGAGAGATAGGCCTCATATGGTATCGGACCAGATAGGAGAGAACACGTCCGCTGACTGAGGAGGATAATCAGAGGATTCTTGTGAGGAACCACCGGGCTGTGATTGTCGGGAGACCAGAGCGGCATCCACTAAATTCCCCCAGAACCAGAGTCCGAGAAAGCTGAAACCTGAATCGGAGTGTGGGTACCGAAACTAATGAGCACAGAAAAGTCAGGCGTGGAGCTTTGCTCACACCTAGGGACGCCTTCTTCCAAGAACACTAGGTATTGTTCATTTCCGAACGTTGGGGGCGGACAGGACAAGCCCCAATGAACTTCGGACTGGCACAATACAGGCAAAGATTCTCCTGGCATCGCCTGGAACGTTCCTGAAGGGAGAGTCGGGCTAAGTCACCTGCATAGGCCTCCTTGCAGGAACGGCTTTGAAGGCGGGTGCCAGGTGAGGTAGCCATTGAAACCGGGCCTTGTGGATACTCGTGATGTAACTCCTCGGTGCGCTCCATAAGCCGCACATCAATCTGAGTGGCCTAGTGTGATAAGACCACTCAGAGTAGACGGCAGGTCACGAGTGGCCAAAGCGTCCTTTTGAGACGAGAGTCCTTTTTTAAAGGGACGCTGGACCACAACGTTGTAAGATCAGCCAGTTTCGGAAGGCAACACCTAGGCGGGGTCCATGGCCGGATCTTACTGTAGGGCTTCTGAAGTAGTGAAACACCGACGATGACACAAGCGACAGTGGGACCGGAATCTAAGTGGCACCAAAGTGTTCACCAAGAGACCGCCGCAAAGGGGTTGGATTTGCTGCGGTGTGGTACTCCAGGTCGAGGTACAGGAACAAAAGCAGGCTCAAGGTCGGGGGACAGGCAGATAGTCAGGGCAAAGGCCAATGGTGTCGAATAAGAGCAGAGTAGGAGGTCAGGGCTGGCAGCGAAGGATCGAAGACAGTGTCAGGTCGGGATCACAACGGGAGGTCGGAATACAAGGAATAACACAGGAAGCTTTCTCATAGCCTAGGACACTAAGATCCAGCGGGGGTTGATGGGGAGCAGCCGGCTTTCCAAGAATCCCAGAAGTGGCCAGCGCCAATCAGTGGCGCGTGGCCCTTTACATTTATAAGTGTTGGTGCGCGCACCCAAGGGGCAGGGACAGAGCGCTGACCAGCGGGACAGGAGCAGGAATGTGGAGAGGTAAGTGAGCCAGTACGGTGCGGCCACCAAAGACAGCAAGTACAGGTGTGCCTTCGATCCGAGTGTGGATCACAGGGACACCCATGACGTACTCTGTAATGGAAATAGCAAAGCACAATGAGTCTGCCACATATTACACTTCTACCCCTCAAAACATGTGACAGTTAGTGACAAGACACTGATCGCTGTTATCTTGCAGAATACGGACAATACTTCCCTCCCCTTCCTCAGGAAATAAAAATGTTGTTTTATGCTGTATTTTTTTCCCAGAGCAGAAAAAATATCCATTCTGCCAAGTTTCCCCCGGCGGTCATGTCAGGACTGTGCCTGCTGCTGTGTGAGTATTATACACGAGTATTATAACATTAATAATCATGAGCGATATCTGAGAAAAATGTGCAAATATTTTGTAATGTAAGATCATATTATTAATTCATTCTGTTCATTTCTGTTATTAATATTTTAGAATGTTTTTGATTTAGTTCTCTTCTGTACTTATTCCCCTGTTAGATTTTATTTTCAGTGTTTATTTTTTTCTTGTGTATTTTATTTTTTAGTGTGTATTTCTCTTTTTTTTTTTGCATATTTTATCTGTTTAGAGTGTTATAGAGTTTATTTATTGTGTATTTTTTTTTTCTTTGTCATTTTAAATTAGTCATCTAATAATTTAGGATTAAGTAATCTCCGGATAAACTCAATGACTGACTTGTATGGAAAGTCCACAAATCAGCGGAGCGCGTTGCTAAATTCTATGGATTCCATGGAGTTGAGCGATTAGCTAAAAGTGAAACCAGGATTTGAATCTTGGATGGATGTGGACTCCTCTGGGTGACCCTCTGGGTGACTTGTGTGGGACCTCTCTGTGGTGACCTCCTCTGTGGTGACCTCCTCTGTGGTGTCTCCTCTGTGGTGACCTCCTCTGGGGGTGACCCCTCTGTGGTGACTCCTCTGTGTTGACCTATGCTGTGGTGACTCGGGTGACCTCCCGGGGACCTCCTCTGTGGGACCTCCTCTGCGGTGACCTCCTCTGTGGTGACCTCCTCTGGGGTGACCTCCTCTGTGGTGACCTCCTCGCGGTGACCTCCTTGTGGTGATCTCCTTGTGGGAATCCTCTGTGGTGATATCGCTTCATCTCCTCTATGTGGTGACCATCTCTGTGTGATCTCCTCTGCGGTGACCTCCTCGTGGTGATCTCCTCTGTGGTGACCTCCTCTATGGTGACCTCCGTGTGGTGATGTTCTCTGCGGTGACCTCCTCTGGTGGTGACCTCCTCTGCGGTGACCTCCTCTGTGGTGACTCTCTGTGGTGACCTCCTCTGCGGTGACCTCCTCTGTGGTGATCATTTCTTGCGTCTCGTGTTAGATGATCTGGGTGACCTGTAGAGTCTTGAAATCATTGCCCATCACCTGCTGCACCTACAGGCCTCCCTTTGGGTTTAGCAGAGGTATCAGCAGTTTAAGGACACCTACACTACGGATCTATTATTAAGATAGATCCGGTGGTAGATGCATTCAATGTATGTAAGGATAGTCCTTTTAGGGCTAATCCTTTATTACCCTTCTATCTTTTCTAATTTAACAGGGTAATAGGCAAATTTTCTAAAGATGCTACTGGGGTGTGGAGTAGCTGTAGCTGAGGCTACACGGCACGGCTACTCCACGCCCCAGTAGCCTTTTTGATCCTCCTACCCAGACATCTTCAGGCGCAGTACAAGGAGCTGTGCGCACTCATCCGTGAAGCGGAGTTTCGCGCATGCGACAGTAGCATCGGCTTTGGAGCCGAGGACCGCACAGCCACTGGCCTGTGTTTTGCGCATGCGCAGAACTCGGCTTCGTGGACAAGGGTGCACAGCTATGAAAATATCTGGTAGGAGGATCAAAGAGGCTACTGATTGGCTGTGGTGGTCAGGTGATGTCGCTGGTATGTAAGCAAACTGACTAGTAGCCATGACAAATGAGCTAGAGCTGGGTTAGAACTCTCATTTTTTTGTACATCTGTCTGGGCCCACATTTTCACAAAAACCCTGGAGATCCCTTCAGGCATCAAGCGGGTTATCTCAGTAGATATCAGTAACCTCCGTGGTGGACAAGAAGTGGATATTTTCCATGGGGGGTGATACTTTTATTTAGATTATCTTATGGGCACCCGGTGTAGATATTCCGTAAAATTATAAAATATCAACCAAAAATGCAACCAAAAATTTGAGCCTTACAAAAATTTAAAGTATAATCATAAATGGGATTTTTTTCATGTTATATGGGGAAAGTCGGAGTGTGGTCACCATTTTCCAATATACAATGTTAAGAAATTCTGCTAAGGGCTCATACACATGAACATGTGCCGCCCATGTAAATGGGCCATATGGTGGCCAAATCCTAGGGGCGAAAATATAATGCAAGGACGTCCCATCTGAGCAGTAGTTCCTGGCACGCTCTTTGTCTGGCAGAACAGAACAACATTGCAAATCTATATAATGCAGGACTCCCATCCAATGCACTATGCGCAGTCCATGGCATCAGGCCTCCTTACGGCCCATTTACACGCGCTGCACATGTTCATGTACACGAGCCATTAGTTTGTATAAATCAGGGTTCATGTTTCCCCAGTAACATCTTTCTCTCTTCATTGTTAAGAAAATCCATATCCAGCCTGGATGTGTGCGTCTATGAAGGCTGAATTAGATCTAATTCTCCGTTTATTATTTTGTTTTTTCAACTCTGAGCAGTGAGATTTACCCTTTCTACTCTCTGACCTTATAGTATTATGGATTTTTTTCACAATCCCTACTATGTCAGTCTTTATTTTAATGCACAAATTTAAAGTAAGCAACAAGCAGAGAGACAATTCTGTTAGAAAATATTACTTGTGGAATACCAAGGGATTAAATCACACTGCTCACAGCTGTGTAACAAACACAGAGAGCAGAGATGCCTGTAATCCTTCCTTTAGCAGCAGAGAGATATGCTGTTACTAGGGGCATGTACTGTCTGTTCCTTTACAGACTAATCCGAATTAGTTTTAATAAAGTAATAAACAAAAAAAATTATATTTATATTCACACGGGATTAAAAATGCATCTAAAGTGACAGATATATTAAGAAAAATTAAGAAACAATTAAAGAAATTATTTGAACATTCCAACCAAAAACTGTCTGACTGTACTAGTATTACATCCTGCTACTTATGATGGCGGAGAGGTACCAAATGACAAGTCTGCTAAGGGCAATATTAACCTAAGGCCACCATGACACATTAGATCGGCCGATCTGTCGCCGATATTGGAAGGCTCATTATGTTGGATGATATTTATCACACATGAGATTGTATGACATCTGCTATCTCATCATCCAGGGATAATACATTATAATATGACACATAACATGTAATGAATTCATAAAATTCTCCTCTTTTCATGCAGTGATTTTCCACCCGTTTTTTGGTGAGTTCCACAAATTTCTTATAAACAAGCTTCTGCAATCTGCCTTGCCAGGTGATAGTAGGAGAGGGGGTCATTCACTTTTCATCACATGGATATCACCTGCTTGTAGACAAGCGCCCACGTTCGTTCTGCTGTACAGAATATTTCGGGAGGGTGCTAGATTATGGACCAGTACATATCTGGTCCACACCTAGAAGGGGCAGTCTTTGTGGCATGAGGTTTTGCCTGAAGGATTCTTCTACCACTCTCTGTAGAATATCTGTAGTCTAGGCAGGAAACAGAGGGAGGGGTAGTGTGATTTCCTGACCCACTAAGGGTCTATTAGATTAGCACAATAGTCAATACAAGTAGCATAGATAAATCCAAGGCAAGCATATGGGGATAATTGGATCAAGATATAAAATAGAAAAAAATTTATATGTGATTGTCTTAAGAGCACAATAGCCAATACAACGAAAGTATAAGCAGAGGCCTCTAATTTACCAGCAAAACTTGGAAAAACCTATTGACTCGAGATTAAGCTGAGGGTGGGAAATGCATTGGTCACAGCTCCTAGTAGATAGCCAGCCAGCCCCCAGTAGTACACAGCAAGCCAGCCCCCTGTAGTATATAGCAGCAAGCCCCCTGAAGTATATATCCAGCTCCTGTAGTATATAGCCAGCCCCTAGTACTATATAGCCAGCCCCCTGTAGATAAGCCAGCCACTCCCTTTAGTATATAGCCAGCTATCTGAAGTATATAGCCAGCACCCAGTAGTATATAGCCTGGCAGTTCCTGAAGTATATAGCCTGCCAGCCCCCAGTGTATACAGCCAGCCTCCTGTAATTATAGCCTGCCAGCCCCTGTATTATATAGCCTGCCACGCCCCCAGTAGTATATAGCCAGCAGCGCCTGAAGTATATAGCCAGCCCCTGTAGTAAATAGCCAACCCCTGTAGTATATAGCCAGTCAGCCCCCTGAAGTTTATAGCCAGCCCTCAGTACTATATAGCCAGACCAGTCATATACAGCAGCCCCCTGTAGTATATAGCCAGCCCATCCCCTGTAGTATATAAACAGCCACTGAAGTATATAGCCAGCTCCTGTAGTATATAGCAAGCCACCTGTAGTATATAGCCTGCCAGCCACTAGTAGTAAACAGCCAGCCACCTGTAGTATATAGCCTTCCAGCCCCCTGTAGTATTAGCCTGCCAGCCCCCATTAGTAATACAGCCAGCCCCTGTAGTATATAGCCAGCCATTCCTGTAGTATATAGCCAGCCATCCCCCTGAAGTATATAGTAGAACCCACAGTAGTATATAGCCAGCAAGCCAATGTAGTATGTATACATCCAGCTCCTGAAGTATATAGCCAGCCCCAATGTATATAGCCACCCCAGTAGTATATAGGCCCAGCCCCCTGATAGTATATAGTCTGCCAGCCCCCTGTAGTTATAGCCTCCAGCCCCCAACGTATAGCCGCCGCCCCCTGTAGTATATAACCTGCCAGCCCCTGTAGCATATAGCCTGCCAGCCCTCTGAAGTATATATCTAGCCCCCAGTAGTATATAGCCAGCCACCGGTATTATAAAGCCAGCCCCTGTAGTTTATAGCCACCAAGCCCCCTGAAGTATATAGTAAGCCCTCCGTAGTATATAGACAGCCCCCAGTAGTATATAGCCAGCCATCCCACTGTAGTATATAGCCAGCCAGCCCCTGAAGTATATAGCCAGCCCCACAGTAGTATATAGACAGCAGCCACCTGTAGTATATATCCAGCAGCCCGAAGTATATAGCCTGCCAGCCCTCATAGTATATAGCCTGCCTTACCTCTGTCGCATAAGCCAGCCGCCCCTAGTAGGATATAACCTGCCAGCCCTTGTAGCATAAGCTACCCACCCCTGTAGCTCTAGCCAGACGCCCCAGTAGTATATAGGCTGCCAGCCCTGTAGTATATAGCCAGCAAGCCCCTGAAGTATATAGCCAGCCCCCAGTAGTATTATGCCAGCCCCCGGTATATAATGCCAGCCCCTGGTAGTATATAGCCACCCAGCCCCCTGAAGTATATAGTCATCCCTCAGTACTATATAACCAGCCCCGTAGTATATAGCCAGCCATCCACTGTAATATATAGCCAGCCAGCCCCTGAAGTATATAGCCAGCCCCCAGTAGTATATAGCCAGCAAGCTACCTGTAGTATATACCAGCCAGCCCCTGAAGTATATAGCCAGCCCTCAGGAGTGTATAGCCAGCCCCCCGAGTATATATCCAGCTCCAGTAGTATATAGCCAGCCCCCTGTAGTATTAGCCTGCCAGCCCCCTGTAGTATATAGCCTGCCAGCCTCAATAGCATATAGCCTGCCTTACCCTGTAGCAAAAGCCAGCCAGCCCCCAGTTGTATATAGCACTGCAGCCCCTGTAGCATATAGCCTGACAGTCTCCAGTAGTAAATAGCCTGCCAGCCCCTGTAGCATATAGCCTGCCAGCCCCTGTAGCATATAGCCTGCCAGTCTCCAGTAGTATATAGCCTGCCAGCTCCCTGTAGTATTGCCTGCCAGCGCCTTGTATTATATAGCTGACAGCCCCCTGTAGAAATATAGTCTCCCAGCCCACTGTGTATATAGCCTGTCAGCCCCCGTAGTATATAGGCAGCCATCCTCATATTTTTGAATTTCTTGATCCCTATGTGCAAAACTCCAATATATTAAAAAATCCACTTCTTTGATAGCTTTCAACTTTCTTAGTCCTCTTCCTACATTCCAACCAATTACCCCCAAAGTACATCCCATGTCCATGTAAATCAGTATATTCTATTTACATGATATCATAAAAATGTTTTATGTCTCCGAACAATATAATATTTTCTCTCCATTTGTCTTGTACAGCTGCAGACACTGACAGCCCGGGTGAGTGGACACGTACATGTGACTAAGTGGGACATTCTGTATATGATGGATACATAATAGAAAGATGTTGTAACTGTTAGTTCCTCTATTCCGATGGCCACATGACAATAACTAATGCAGTTTAAAAGTTGAGATAATTATCCTTAAAATGACACCAGAAACATAGAAACATAGAGATATACTCTCTCTCTCTCTCTCTCTCTTCTCCTCTTCTCTCTCATCTCTCTCTCTATATTATCTCTACGATATATATATAATATATATATATTATATATATATATATATATATGTATATAAGATACTAGATATGAGCTAAAGTTTGATAAGAGATTAAATGAAGTCATAGTTCAAAATATAGGATTTTTTTTACATCTCTCTTGACCATTTTCCATATTTTTGTTTAGATGGAGACACAGAAAACACAGGTGAGTAGACTAATATTACATTATGTACATCTCAAAAATTAGAATATCAGCCAAATGTTCTTTTTGATAGCACTGCAGAGGTTTTATGGTGGGAGGGGTCAGTTGTGGTTCTGCAGAGGTGTTAGGCACGGTGGGATCAGCTGATAGAATGCAGTGGTGTTTCGGCATGGAGGGATCTATTTATTATGCTGCAGAGGTGTTATGGGCACGTGGGATCAGCTGATTGCGCGCAGAGGTGTTATGGCATGGAGGGATCAGCTGATGACGCTGCAGAGGTGTTATGGCATGGGGGAATTAGCTGATGGCGCTGCAGAAATGTTAAGGCATGGAGGGATCAGCGATAGCGCTGCAGAGATGTTGTGACATGTAAAGATCAATTGATGGTGCTGCAGAGGTGTTTATGAAATGGAAGGATCAGCTAATGGCGCTACAGAGGTGTTATGTTATGGGGGATCAGTTTATGGTGCTGCAAAAGTTTTATGGCAGGGAGGGATCAGATGATGGTGTGAAGAGGTGTTATGGCAGGGAGGGATCGGGTGATGGCGCTGCAGAGGTGTTATGTTATTAAAGGATTAGCTAATGGTGCTGCAGAAATATTATGACATAGATCAGGTAATGGCGCTGCATAGGTGTTTGGCATGGAGGGGTCAGTTGATGGTGCTGCAGAGGTGTTATGGATCAGTTGATTGTGCGCAGAGATGTATGACAATGGAGGAATCAGTTGATGGTGCTGCAAAGGTTTTATGCCATGGAGGGATCATTAATGGTGCTGTAAAGGTGTTATGTCATGGGGGGATCAATTTATTGGTGCTGCAGGGGTCTTAAGGCATGGAGGGGTCAGCTGGTGACGTAGCAGAGAGTGTATGGCATGGACAGATTAGTTGATGGTGCTGCAAAGGTGTTATGGCATGGAGGGATTAGTGATGGCGCTGCAGAGGTGTTATAAAGGAGGGATCGCGGTGGCGCTATAGAGATGTTAAGGCATGGAGGGATCAGCTGATGGCGGTGCAGGAGTGTTATGTTATGGAGGGATCAGCTGATGGTGCTGCAGAGGTGTTATGTTATGGAGGGATCAGCTGATGGTGCTGCAGAGGTGTTATGGCATGGTGGGGTCAGCTGATGGTGCTGCAGAGGTGTTATGGCATGGTGGGGTCAGCTGATGGTGCTGCAGAGGTGTATGCATGTGGGGTCAGCTGATGGTGTAGCAGAGAGTTACAGCATTGAGGAATCATTTGATGGAGTTCAGAGGTGTTATGGCATGGAGGGATCAGCTGATGGTGCTGCAGAGGTGTTATGGCATGGTGGGGTCAGCTGATGGTGTAGCAGAGATGTTATTGTATTGAGGGATCAGCTGATGCAGCTGCAGAGGTGTTACAGCATTGAGGAATCATTTGATGGAGCTTCAGAGGTGTTATGGCATGGAGGGATCAGCTGATGACCATGCAGAGATGTTATGGCATGGAGGGGTCAGCTGTGAGTCTGGAGCAGAGGTGTTATTGTTATTGAGGGGATTCCTCCTGCCAAAACACCTCTGCAGCGTCATCAGCTGACCCTTCCCATGCCACAACAACTCTGCAGTGCCATCAGTGATCCCTCCATGCCACAACACCTCGTAGCACCATCAGCTGATCCCTCCTGCCAAACACACCTCTGGAGACCACCTGTTGATCCTTCCATGCTATAATACCCTGAGCACCACCAGCTGATCCCTCCATGCACAAAACACCTCTGAGCGCATCAGCTGATCCTCCTATGCCACAGCAACTCTGCAGAGCCATCAGCTGATCCCTCCATGCCACCAACACTTCTACAGTGCCATCAGCTGACCCTCCATGCCATAATGCCTTTGTAGCCCCATCAGCTGATCCCCCCTGCCAAACACTCTGCAGCCCCATCAGCGATCCTTCCATGAATATAACTCTGCAGCGCAATCAGCTGATCCCTCATGCCACAACATCCTGCAGCACCATCAGGTGTCCCTCCATGCCACAACACCTCTGCAGCACCATCAGCTGGATCCGTCCATGCCACAACACCTCTGCAGCACCATCAGCTGATCCCTCCCTGCCATAACACCTCTGCAGCGCCATCAGCTGACCCTACAGACATAAAACCTCTGCAGCACCATCAGCTGATCCCTCCATGCCATAACATCTCTGCAGCACCATCAGCTGACCCTCCCTGCCATAACACCTCTGCAGCGCATCAGCTGATCCCTACATGCCACAACACCTCTGCAGCACATCAGCTGATCCTCCATGCCACAACACTCTGCAGCACCATCAGGGATCCCTCCTGCCACAACACCTCTGCAGCACCATCAGCTGATCCCTCCATGCCACACACACTCTGTAGCACCATCAGCTGATCCCTCCATGCCACAAACACCTCTGTAGCACCATCAGCTGATCCCTCCATGCCACAACACCTCTGCAGCACCATCAGCTTATCCTCCAGCCATAACATCTCTGCAGCACCATCAGCTGATCCCTCCATGCTATAAACACCTCTGCAGCGCCATCAGCTGATCCCTACATGAATCAACACTCTGCAGCACCATCAGCTGATCCACTCCATCATAACATCTCTGCAGCACCATCAGCTGTCCCTCCCTGCCATCATGCCACAACACCTCTGCAGCACCATCAGCTGATCCCTCCATGCCACAACACCTCTGCAGCACCATCAGCTGATCCCTCCTTGCTGAGGTAGGCTCGTATGGTATCGGGCCAGACAGAGAGAACACGTCGCTGACTGCAGGAGATAATCAGAGGAATTCTGTGAGGAAACCCGGGTTGTGATTGTCGGGGACCAGAGCGGCCATCCACTAAATTCCACCGCAGAACAGAGTCCGAGAAAGCTGAAACCTGAATCGGAGATGTGGGGTACGGAATAATAGAGCACAGGAAAAGTCAGGCGTGGAGTTTGTCACCACCTAGGGAGTTGATTTCCACAAGAACATAGTGGTACTGTCGTTTCCCAACGTGGGGGCGGGACAGGACAAGCCCCACTGAAGTGCGTTCATATATATGAGTTCTACATTATGAGCTTTCTTTTATATGAGGATGAGGATATCGCCATTCCTCCAAGGCAAGCCTGATGGCCAAATTTCTCTATCTTACGGAGTAATTTTTATAGAAGCGGGAAAAAAGTCTCTAGAGAAAAAAAACAAAGTGAAAGTTCGGCCTTTAGGCCCTTTATGGGTAAGCACCACCCCAGCAACAATGGAGGATGCGGCAACATCTAGATGAAAAGGACTTCTCCATGTCAGGCTAGTGAGAACTGGAGCCGGGCAAAGGTGGCATTCAACCTTGGAGAAGGATTCTTCAGACGCTCAGGATCAGAGGCCAGGGCATTGGCACCTCTAGATAATAGGTAGGCCCTCTAATACTTAGAGATACAGAAGCGGCCAAAACAGAAAAAGGTAGGGATGCCACCATGCAGTGTGAGTGACACTCAGGGCCCCAAACAAACGAATTCTCCCCCGCTTCCAATGCGACCGGTGTGTGAGTTGCAGCCATTGGGAGACCCGAGAGAGATGCGGTGTCGCGTGGCAGAATGTTAAAAGGGCTGTCTTCCTTGTGAAAAGCTCCTACTTGCTGAGAGATAGGCTCAGTATGGGTATCGGGCCAGATCAGTGAGAGAACACGCCGCTGACTGAGGAGATAATCAGAGGATCTTTGAGGAACCACGGGGTTTGTGATTGTCGGGAGACCAGAGCGGCATCCACTAAATTTCCCCCAGAAACCAGAGTCGAGAAAGCTGAAACGTGATCAGAGTGTGTGTACGAAACTAATGAGCACAGGAAAGTCAGCGGGGAGCTTTGCTCACACCTAGGGATGCTTCTCCCAAGAACAAAGGTACTGTCGTTTCCCGAACGTTGGGGGCGGACAGGACAGCCCCAATGAAGTGCTTCATATATATGAGCTCTACCTATAGAGTTTCTTTAGATGAGGATGAGGATATCGCCATTCCTCCAAGGCAAGCCTGATGGCCCAATAGTTCTCTATCTCCTACGGAGTAATTTTTCTCAGCGCGGGAAAAAGTCCTAGAGAAAAAAACACAAGTGAAAAGTTCGGCCTTTAGGCCCTTTATGGGGTAAGCACCACCCCAGCAACAATGGGAGGTGCGGCAACATCTAGATGAAAGGACTTCTCCATGTCAGGCCTAGTGAGAACTGGAGCCGAGGCAAAGGTGGGATTTCAACCTTGAGAAGGCTTCTTCAGCCGCTCAGGATCAGAGGCCGGGATTGGCACCTCTAAGAATAGGTAGGCCTCCTAATACATTAGGAGATCACAGAAGAGGCCAAAACAGAAACAGGTAGGGATGCCACCATGCAGTGTGAGTGACACTCAGGCCCCCAACAAAGGATCTCCCCCCCCCCCGTTTCCAATTGAGGACCGGTGTGTGAAGTTGCAGCCTTGGGAGAAAGGAGAGAGCGCGGTTGGTGCGTGGCAGCATGTAAAAGGGCTGTCTTTCCTTGTGAAAAGCTCCTACTTGCTGAGAATAGGCTCAGTATGGTATCGGGCCAGATCAGAGAACACGTCCGCTGACTGAGGAGATAATCAGAGGATTCTTTTATGAGGAAACACGGGTTGGATTGTCGGGAGACCAGAGCGGCATCCACTAAATTCCCCCCAGAACCACAGTCCTGAGAAAGCTGAAACCTGAATCGGAGTGGGGGTACGAAAACTATGAGCACAGGAAAAGCAGGCGTGGAGCTTTGCTCACACCTAGGGATGCTTTCCAAGAACAATAGGTACTGTCGTTTTTCCCGAACGTTGGGGGCGGGAAAAGACAAGCCCCAATGAAGTGCTTCATATATATGAGCTCTACATATAGAGTTCTTTTATATGAGGAGAGGATATCGCCATTCCTCCAAGGCAAGCCTGATGGCCAATAGTTCTCTATCTCCTACGGAGTAATTTTTCTCAGCCGGGAAAAAGTCCTAGAGAAAAAAAACAAGTGAAAGTTCGGCCTTTAGGCCTTTATGGGTAAGCACCACCCCAGCAACATGGAGGATGCGGCAACATCTAGATGAAAGGACTTTCCATGTCAGGCCTAGTGAGAAACTGGAGCCGAGGCAAAGGTGGATTTCAACCTTGAGAAGGTTCTTCAAGCGCTCCGGATCACGGGCCGGGATTGGCACCTCAAGATAATAGGTAGGCCCTCTAATGCCTTAGGAGATACAGAAGAGGCCAAAACAGAAAACAGGTCGGTGATGCCACAATGCAGTGTGGTGACACTCAGGCCCCAACAAAGGATCTCCCCCGTCTTCCAATTGAGGACAGTGTGTGAAGTTGCAGCCTGGGAGACCCAGAAGGAGAGATGCGGTGTCGCGTGGCAGCACGTTTAAAAGGGCAGTCTTCCTTGTGAAAAAGCTCCTACTGCTGAGAGATAGGCCTCAGTATGGTATCGGACCAGATAGGAGAGAACACGTCCGCTGACTGAGGAGGATAATCAGAGGATTCTTGTGAGGAACCACCGGGCTGTGATTGTCGGGAGACCAGAGCGGCATCCACTAAATTCCCCCAGAACCAGAGTCCGAGAAAGCTGAAACCTGAATCGGAGTGTGGGTACCGAAACTAATGAGCACAGAAAAGTCAGGCGTGGAGCTTTGCTCACACCTAGGGACGCCTTCTTCCAAGAACACTAGGTATTGTTCATTTCCGAACGTTGGGGGCGGACAGGACAAGCCCCAATGAACTTCGGACTGGCACAATACAGGCAAAGATTCTCCTGGCATCGCCTGGAACGTTCCTGAAGGGAGAGTCGGGCTAAGTCACCTGCATAGGCCTCCTTGCAGGAACGGCTTTGAAGGCGGGTGCCAGGTGAGGTAGCCATTGAAACCGGGCCTTGTGGATACTCGTGATGTAACTCCTCGGTGCGCTCCATAAGCCGCACATCAATCTGAGTGGCCTAGTGTGATAAGACCACTCAGAGTAGACGGCAGGTCACGAGTGGCCAAAGCGTCCTTTTGAGACGAGAGTCCTTTTTTAAAGGGACGCTGGACCACAACGTTGTAAGATCCAGCCAGTTTCGGAAGGCAACACCTAGGCGGGGTCCATGGCCGGATCTTACTGTAGGGCTTCTGAAGTAGTGAAACACCGACGATGACACAAGCGACAGTGGGACCGGAATCTAAGTGGCACCAAAGTGTTCACAAGAGACCGCCGCAAAGGGGTTGGATTTGCTGCGTGTGGTACTCCAGGTCGAGGTACAGGAACAAAAGCAGGCTCAAGGTCGGGGGACAGGCAGATAGTCAGGGCAAAGGCCAATGGTGTCGAATAAGAGCAGAGTAGGAGGTCAGGGCTGGCAGCGAAGGATCGAAGACAGTGTCAGGTCCGGGATCACAACGGGAGGTCGGAATACAAGGAATAACACAGGAAGCTTTCTCATAGCTAGGAGTCACTAAGATCCAGCGGGGGTTGATGGGAGCAGCCGGCTTTCCAAGAATCCCAGAAGTGGCCAGCGCCAATCAGTGGCGCGTGGCCCTTTACATTTATAAGTGTTGGTGCGCGCACCCAAGGGGCAGGGACAAAGCGCTGACCAGCCGGGACAGGAGCAGGAATGTGGAGAGGTAAGTGAGCCAGTACAGGTGCGGCCACCAAAGACAGCAAGTACAGGTGTGCCTTCGATCCGAGTGTGGATCACAGGGACACCCATGACGGTACTCTGTAATGGAAATAGCAAAGCACAATGAGTCTGCCACATATACACTTCTACCCCTCAAAAGCATGTGACAGTTAGTGACAAGACACTGAATCAGCTGTTATCTGCAGAATCGGACAATACTTCCCTCCCCTTCCTCAGGAAATAAAAATGTTGTTTTATGCTGTATTTTTTTCCCAGAGCAGAAAAAATATCCATTCTGCCAAGTTTCCCCCGGCGGTCATGTCAGGACTGTGCCTGCTGCTGTGTGAGTATTATACACGAGTATTATAACATAATATATCATGAGCGATATCTGAGAAAATGTGCAAATATTTTGTAATGTAAGATCATATTATTAATTCATTCTGTTCATTTCTGTTATTAATATTTTAGAATGTTTTTGATTTAGTTCTCTTCTGTACTTTATTCCCCTGTTAGATTTATTTTCAGTGTTTATTTTTTTCTTGTGTATTTTATTTTTTAGTGTGTATTTCTCTTTTTTTTTTTTGCATATTTTATCTGTTTAGAGTGTTATAGAGTTTATTTATTGTGTATTTTTTTTTTCTTTGTCATTTTAAATTAGTCATCTAATAATTTAGGATTAAGTAATCTCCGGATAAACTCAATGACTGACTTGTATGGAAAGTCCACAAATCAGCGAGCGCGTTGCTAAATTCTATGGATTCCATGGAGTTGAGCGATTAGCTAAAAGTGAACCAGGTTTGAATCTGGATGGATGTGGTGACTCCTCTGGTGACCCTCTGGGTGGACTCTGCTGTGGGACCTCCTCTGTGGTGACCTCCTCTGTGGTGACCTCCTCTGTGGTGTACTCCTCTGTGGTGACCTCCTCTGGGGTGGACCCCTCGTGGTGACTCCTCTGTGTTGACCTATGCTGTGGTGACTCGGGTGACACTCCCGGGGGACCTCCTCTGTGGGACCTCCTCTGCGGTGACCTCCTCTGTGGTGACCTCCTCTGGGGTGACCTCCTCTGTGGTGACCTCCTCGCGGTGACTCCTTGTGGTGATCTCCTTGTGGTGATCTCTGTGGTGATATCGCATTTATGCTCCCGTGGTGACCATTCTGTGTGATCTCCTCTGCGGTGACCTCCTCGTGGTGATCTCCTCTGTGGTGACCTCCTCTATGGTGACCTCCGTGTGGTGATGTTCTCTGCGGTGACCTCCTCTGGTGGTGACCTCCTCTGCGGTGACCTCCTCTGTGGTGACTCTCTGTGGTGACCTCCTCTGCGGTGACCTCCTCTGTGGTGATCATTTCTTGCGTCTCTGTGTTAGATGATCTGGGTGACCTGTAGAGTCTTGAAATCATTGCCCATCACCTGCTGCACCTACAGGCCTCCCTTTTGGGTTTAGCAGAGGTATCAGCAGTGTTAAGGGACACCTACACTACGGATCTATTATTAAGATAGATCCGGTGGTAGATGCATTCAATGTATGTAAGGATAGTCCTTTTAGGGCTAATCCTTTATTACCTTCTATCTTTTCTAATTTAACAGGGTAATAGGCAAATTTTCTAAAGATGCTACTGGGGTGTGGAGTAGCTGTAGCTGAGGCTACACGGCACGGCTACTCCACGCCCCAGTAGCCTTTTTGATCCTCCTACCCAGACATCTTCAGGCGCAGTACAAGGAGCTGTGCGCACTCATCCGTGAAGCGGAGTTTCGCGCATGCGAAGTAGCATCGGCTTTGGAGCGAGGACCGCACAGCCACTGGCCTGTGTTTTGCGCATGCGCGCAGAACTCGGCTTCGTGGACAAGGGTGCACAGCTATGAAAATATCTGGTAGGAGGATCAAAGAGGCTACTGATTGGCTGTGGTGGTCAGGTGATGTCGCTGGTATGTAAGCAAACTGACTAGTAGCCATGACAAATGAGCTAGAGCTGGGTGTAGAACTCTCATTTTTTGTACATCTGTCTGGGCCCACATTTTCACAAAAACCCTGGAGATCCCTTCAAGGCATCAAGCGGGTTATCTCAGTAGATATCAGTAACCTCCGTGGTGACAAGAAGTGGATATTTTCCATGGGGGGTGATACTTTTATTTAGATTATCTTATGGGCACCCGGTGTAGATATTCCGTAAAATTATAAAATATCAACCAAAAATGCAACCAAAAATTTGAGCCTTACAAAAATTTAAAGTATAATCATAAATGGGATTTTTTTCATGTATATGGGGGAAAGTCGGAGTGTGGTCACCATTTTCCAATATACAATGTTAAGAAATTCTGCTAAGGGCTCATACACATGAACATGTGCCGCCCATGTAAATGGGCCATATGGTGGCCAAATCCTAGGGGCGAAAATATAATGCAAGGACGTCCCATCTGAGCAGTAGTTCCTGGCACGCTCTTTGTCTGGCAGAACAGAACAACATTGCAAATCTATATAATGCAGGACTCCCATCCAATGCACTATGCGCAGTCCATGGCATCAGGCCTCCTTACGGCCCATTTACACGCGCTGCACATGTTCATGTACACGAGCCATTAGTTTGTATAAATCAGGGTTCATGTTTCCCCAGTAACATCTTTCTCTCTTCATTGTTAAGAAAATCCATATCCAGCCTGGATGTGTGCGTCTATGAAGGCTGAATTAGATCTAATTCTCCGTTTATTATTTCTGTTTTTTCAACTCTGAGCAGTGAGATTTACCCTTTCTACTCTCTGACCTTATAGTATTATGGATTTTTTTCACAATCCCTACTATGTCAGTCTTTATTTATAATGCACAAATTTAAAGTAAGCAACAAGCAGAGAGACAATTCTGTTAGAAAATATTACTTGTGGAATACCAAGGGATTAAATCACACTGCTCACAGCTGTGTAACAAACACAGAGAGCAGAGATGCCTGTAATCCTTCCTTTAGCAGCAGAGAGATATGCTGTTACTAGGGGCATGTACTGTCTGTTCCTTTACAGACTAATCCGAATTAGTTTTAATAAAGTAATAAACAAAAAAAATTATATTTATATTCACACGGGATTAAAAATGCATCTAAAGTGACAGATATATTAAGAAAAATTAAGAAACAATTAAAGAAATTATTTGAACATTCCAACCAAAAACTGTCTGACTGTACTAGTATTACATCCTGCTACTTATGATGGCGGAGAGGTACCAAATGACAAGTCTGTAAGGGCAATATTAACCTAAGGCCACCATGACACATTAGATCGGCCGATCTGTCGCCGTATATTGGAAGGCTCATCTATGTTGGATGATATTTATCACACATGAGATTGTATGACATCTGCTATCTCATCATCCAGGGATAATACATTATAATATGACACATAACATGTAATGAATTCATAAAATTCTCCTCTTTTCATGCAGTGATTTTCCACCACGTTTTTTGGTGAGTTCCACAAATTTCTTATAAACAAGCTTCTGCAATCTGCCTTGCCAGGTGATAGTAGGAGAGGGGGTCATTCACTTTTCATCACATGGATATCACCTGCTTGTAGACAAGCGCCCACGTTCGTTCTGCTGTACAGAATATTTCGGGAGGTGTCTAGATTATGGACCAGTACATATCTGGTCCACACCTAGAAGGGGCAGTCTTTGTGGCATGAGGTTTTGCCTGAAGGATTCTTCTACCACTCTCTGTAGAATATCTGTAGTCTAGGCAGGAAACAGAGGGAGGGGTAGTGTGATTTCCTGACCCACTAAGGGTCTATTAGATTAGCACAATAGTCAATACAAGTAGCATAGATAAATCCAAGGCAGCATATGGGGATAATTGGATCAAGATATAAAATAGAAAAAAATTTATATGTGATTGTCTTAAGAGCACAATAGCCAATAAACGAAAGTATAAGCAGAGGCCTCTAATTTACCAGCAAAACTTGGAAAAACCTATGACTCGAGATTAAGCTGAGGGTGGGAAATGCATTGGTCACAGCTCCTAGTAGATAGCCAGCCAGCCCCCAGTAGTACACAGCAAGCCAGCCCCCTGTAGTATATAGCAGCAAGCCCCCTGAAGTATATATCCAGCTCCTGTAGTATATAGCCAGCCCCTAGTACTATATAGCCAGCCCCCTGTAGATAAGCCAGCCACTCCCTTTAGTATATAGCCAGCTATCTGAAGTATATAGCCAGCACCCAGTAGTATATAGCCTGGCAGTTCCTGAAGTATATAGCCTGCCAGCCCCCAGTGTATACAGCCAGCCTCCTGTAATATAGCCGCCAGCCCTGTATTATATAGCCTGCCACGCCCCCAGTAGTATATAGCCAGCAGCGCCTGAAGTATATAGCCAGCCCCTGTAGTAAATAGCAACCCCTGTAGTATATAGCCAGTCAGCCCCCTGAAGTTTATAGCCAGCCCTCAGTACTATATAGCCAGACCAGTCATATACAGCAGCCCCCTGTAGTATATAGCCAGCCCATTCCCCTGTAGTATATAAACAGCCACTGAAGTATATAGCCAGCTCCTGTAGTATATAGCAAGCCACCTGTAGTATATAGCCTGCCAGCCACTAGTAGTAACAGCCAGCCACCTGTAGTATATAGCCTTCCAGCCCCCTGTAGTATAGCCTGCCAGCCCCCATTAGTATACAGCCAGCCCCTGTAGTATATAGCCAGCCATTCCTGTAGTATATAGCCAGCCATCCCCCTGAAGTATATAGTAAAGCCCACAGTAGTATATAGCCAGCAAGCCAATTAGTATGTATACATCCAGCTCCTGAAGTATATAGCCAGCCCCAATGTATATAGCCACCCCAGTAGTATATAGGCCCAGCCCCCTGATAGTATATAGTCTGCCAGCCCCCTGTAGTTATAGCCTCCAGCCCCCAACGTATAAGCCCCGCCCCCTGTAGTATAAACCTGCCAGCCCCTGTAGCATATAGCCTGCCAGCCCTCTGAAGTATATATCTAGCCCCCAGTAGTATATAGCCAGCCACCGGTATTATAAAGCCAGCCCCTGTAGTTTATAGCCACCAAGCCCCCTGAAGTATATAGTAAGCCCTCCGTGTATATAGACAGCCCCCAGTAGTATATAGCCAGCCATCCCACTGTAGTATATAGCCAGCCAGCCCCTGAAGTATATAGCCAGCCCCAAGTAGTATATAGACAGCAGCCACCTGTAGTATATATCCAGCAGCCCGAAGTATATAGCCTGCCAGCCCTCATAGTATATAGCCTGCCTTACCTCTGTCGCATAAGCCAGCGCCCCTAGTAGGATATAACCTGCCAGCCCTTGTAGCATAAGCTACCCACCCCTGTAGTCTAGCCAGACGCCCCAGTAGTATATAGGCTGCCAGCCCTGTAGTATATAGCAGCAAGCCCCTGAAGTATATAGCCAGCCCCCAGTAGTATTATGCCAGCCCCCGGTATATAATGCCAGCCCTGGTAGTATATAGCCACCCAGCCCCCTGAAGTATATAGTCATCCCTCAGTACTATATAACCAGCCCCGTCGTATATAGCCAGCCATCCACTGTAATATATAGCCAGCCAGCCCCTGAAGTATATAGCCAGCCCCCAGTAGTATATAGCCAGCAAGCTACCTGTAGTATATACCAGCCAGCCCCTGAAGTATATAGCCAGCCCTCAGGAGTGTATAGCCAGCCCCCCGAGTATATATCCAGCTCCAGTAGTATATAGCCAGCCCCCGTAGTATTAGCCTGCCAGCCCCCTGTAGTATATAGCCTGCCAGCCTCAATAGCATATAGCCTGCCTTACCCTGTAGCAAAAGCCAGCCAGCCCCCAGTTGATATAGCCTGCAGCCCCTGTAGCATATAGCCTGACAGTCTCCAGTAGTAAAATAGCCTGCCAGCCCCTGTAGCATATAGCCTGCCAGCCCCTGTAGCATATAGCCTGCCAGTCTCCAGTAGTATATAGCCTGCCAGCTCCCTGTAGTATTGCCTGCCAGCGCCTTGTATTATATAGCTGACAGCCCCCTGTAGAAATATAGTCTCCCAGCCCACTTTATATAGCCTGTCAGCCCCCGTAGTATATAGGCAGCATCCTCATATTTTTGAATTTCTTGATCCCTATGTGCAAAACTCCAATATATTAAAAAATCACTTCTTTGATAGCTTTCAACTTTCTTAGTCCTCTTTCCTACATTCCAACCAATTACCCCCAAAGTACATCCCATGTCCATGTAAATCAGTATATTCTATTTACATGATATCATAAAAATGTTTATGTCTCCGAACAATATAATATTTTCTCTCCATTTGTCTTGTACAGCTGCAGACACTGACAGCCCGGGTGAGTGGACACGTACATGTGACTAAGGGGACATTCTGTATATGATGGATACATAATAGAAAGATGTTGTAACTGTTAGTTCCTCTATTCCGATGGCCACATGACAATAACTAATGCAGTTTAAAAGTTGAGATAATTATCCTTAAAATGACACCAGAAACATAGAAACATAGAGATATACTCTCTCTCTCTCTCTCTCTCTTCTCCTTTCTCTCTCATTCTCTCTCTATATATATCTCTAGCGATATATATATAATATATATATATATATATATAATATATATATATGTATATAAGATACTAGATATGAGCTAAAGTTTGATAAGAGATTAAATGAAGTCATAGTTCAAAATATAGGATTTTTTTTACATCTCTCTTGACCATTTTCCATATTTTTGTTTAGATGGAGACACAGAAAACACAGGTGAGTAGACTAATATTACATTATGTACATCTCAAAAATTAGAATATCAGCCAAATGTTCTTTTTGATAGCACTGCAGAGGTTTTATGGTGGGAGGGGTCAGTTGTGGTTCTGCAGAGGTGTTAGGCACGGTGGGATCAGCTGATAGAATGCAGTGGTGTTTCGGCATGGAGGGATCTATTTATTATGCTGCAGAGGTGTTATGGGCACGTGGGATCAGCTGATTGCGCGCAGAGGTGTTATGGCATGGAGGGATCAGCTGATGACGCTGCAGAGGTGTTATGGCATGGGGGAATTAGCTGATGGCGCTGCAGAAATGTTAAGGCATGGAGGGATCAGCGATAGCGCTGCAGAGATGTTGTGACATGTAAAGATCAATTGATGGTGCTGCAGAGGTGTTTATGAAATGGAAGGATCAGCTAATGGCGCTACAGAGGTGTTATGTTATGGGGGATCAGTTTATGGTGCTGCAAAAGTTTTATGGCAGGGAGGGATCAGATGATGGTGTGAAGAGGTGTTATGGCAGGGAGGGATCAGGTGATGGCGCTGCAGAGGTGTTATGTTATTAAAGGATTAGCTAATGGTGCTGCAGAAATATTATGACATAGATCAGGTAATGGCGCTGCATAGGTGTTTGGCATGGAGGGGTCAGTTGATGGTGCTGCAGAGGTGTTATGGATCAGTTGATTGTGCGCAGAGATGTATGACAATGGAGGAATCAGTTGATGGTGCTGCAAAGGTTTTATGCCATGGAGGGATCATTAATGGTGCTGTAAAGGTGTTAGTCATGGGGGGATCAATTTATTGGTGCTGCAGGGGTCTTAAGGCATGGAGGGGTCAGCTGGTGACGTAGCAGAGAGTGTATGGCATGGACAGATTAGTTGATGGTGCTGCAAAGGTGTTATGGCATGGAGGGATTAGTGATGGCGCTGCAGAGGTGTTATAAAGGAGGGATCGCGGTGGCGCTATAGAGATGTTAAGGCATGGAGGGATCAGCTGATGGCGGTGCAGGAGTGTTATGGTTATGGAGGGCAGCTGATGGTGCTGCAGAGGTGTTATGTTATGGAGGGATCAGCTGATGGTGCTGAGAGGTGTTATGGCATGGTGGGGTCAGCTGATGGTGCTGCAGAGGTGTTATGGCATGGTGGGGTCAGCTGATGGTGCTGCAGAGGTGTATGCATGGTGGGGTCAGCTGATGGTGTAGCAGAGATGTTACAGCATTGAGGAATCATTTGATGGAGCTTCAGAGGTGTTATGGCATGGAGGGATCAGCTGATGGGGCTGCAGAGGTGTATGGCATGGTGGGGTCAGCTGATGGTGTAGCAGAGATGTTATTGTTTGAGGGATCAGCTGATGCAGCTGCAGAGGTGTTACAGCATTGAGGAATCATTTGATGGAGCTTCAGAGGTGTTATGGCATGGAGGGATCAGCTGATGACCATGCAGAGATGTTATGGCATGGAGGGGTCAGCTGATGGTTGTGAGCAGAGGTGTTATTGTATTGAGGGATTCCTCCTGCCAAAACACCTCTGCAGCGTCATCAGCTGACCCTTCCCATGCCACAACAACTCTGCAGTGCCATCAGTGATCCCTCCATGCCACAACACCTCTGTAGCACCATCAGCTGATCCCTCGCTGCCATAAAACCTCTGGAGAGCCACCTGTTGATCCTTCCATGCTATAATACCCCTGAGCACCACCAGCTGATCCCTCCATGCAAAACACCTCTGAAGCGCCATCAGCTGATCCTCCTATGCCACAGCAACTCTGCAGAGCCATCAGCTGATCCCTCCATGCCACAACACTTCTAAGTGCCATCAGCTGATCCCTCCATGCCATAATGCCTTTGTAGCCCCATCAGCTGATCCCCCCTGCCATAACATCTCTGCAGCCCCATCAGCTGATCCTTCCATGAATAATAACTCTGCAGCGCAATCAGCTGATCCCTCATGCCACAACATCACTGCAGCACCATCAGGTGTCCCTCCATGCCACAACACCTCTGCAGCACCATCAGCTGATCCCTCCATGCCACAACACCTCTGCAGCACCATCAGCTGATCCCTCCCTGCCATAACACCTCTGCAGCGCCATCAGCTGACCCTACATGACATAACACCTCTGCAGCACCATCAGCTGATCCCTCCATGCCATAACATCTCTGCAGCACCATCAGCTGATCCCTCCCTGCCATAACACCTCTGCAGCGCCATCAACTGATCCCTACATGCCACAACACCTCTGCAGCACCATCAGCTGATCCCTCCATGCCACAACACATCTGCAGCACCATCAGGGATCCCTCCTGCCACAACACCTCTGCAGCACCATCAGCTGATCCCTCCATGCCACCACACCTCTGTAGCACCATCAGCTGATCCCTCCATGCCCAAAACACCTCTGTAGCACCATCAGCTGATCCCTCCATGCCACAAACCTCTGCAGCACCATCAGCTGTCTACCTCCATGCCATAACTCTCTGCAGCACCATCAGCTGATCCCTCCATGCTATAAACACCTCTGCAGCGCCACAGCTGATCCCTACATGACAAACACCTCTGCAGCACCATCAGCTGATCCACCATCATAACATCTCTGCAGCACCATCAGCTGATCCCTCCCTGCCATAACACCTCTGCAGCACCATCAGCTGATCCCTACATGCCACAACACCTCTGCAGCACCATCAGCTGATCCCTCCATGCCACAACACCTCTGCAGCACCATCAGCTGATCCCTCCATGCCACAACACCTCTGCAGCACCATCAGCTGATCCCTCCATGCCACACAACACAGAGGGAGAGACCTAATATTACATTATGTACATCTCAATAAATTAGAATATCAGCCAAATGTTTTTTTGATAGCACTGCAGGGTTTTTGGTGGAGGGGTCAGTTGAGGTTCTGCAGAGGTGTTATGGCACGGGGATCAGCTGATAGCAATGCAGTGGTGTTTCGGCATGGAGGGATCTATTTATTATGCTGCAGAGGTGTTATGGCACGTGGGATCAGCTGTTGCGCTGCAGAGGTGTTATGGCATGGAGGGATCAGCTGATGACGCTGCAGAGGTTGTTATGGCAGGGGGAATTAGCGATGGTGGCGGCAGAAATGTTAAGGCATGGAGGGATCAGCTGATAGCGCTGCAGGATGTTGTGCATGTAAAGATCAATTGATGGTGCTGCAGAGGTGTTATGACATGGAAGGATCAGCTAATGGCGCTACAGAGGTGTTATTTATGGATGGATCAGTTTATGGTGCTGCTGCAAAAGTTTTATGGCAGGGAGGGATCAGATGATGGTGCATGAAGAGGGTTGTGTATGGCAGGAGGGATCAGGTGATGGCGCTGCAGAGGTGTTATGTTATTAAAGGATTAGCTAAGGGTCTGCAGAAATATTATGACATAGATCAGGTAATGGCGCTGCATAGGTGTGTATGGGGAGGGGTCAGTTGATGGTGCTGCAGAGGTGTTATGGATCAGTTGATTGTGCTGCAGAGATGTTATGAATGGAGGAATCAGTTGATGGTGCTGCAAAGGTTTTATGCCATGGAGGGATCATATAATGGTGCTGTAAAGGTGTTATGGCATGGGGGATCAATTTATGGTGCTGCAGGGGTCTTAAGGCATGGAGGGGTCAGCTGGTGACGTAGCGAGATGTTATGGCATGGACAGATTGTTGATGGTGCTGCAAAGGTGTTATGGCATGGAGGGATTAGCTGATGGCGCTGCAGGGTGTTATAGCATGAGGGATCCGCTGATGGCTATAGAGATGTTAAGGCATGGAGGATCAGCTGATGGCGGTGCAGGAGTGTTATGTTATGGAGGGATCAGCTGAGGTGCTGCAGAGGTGTTATTGTTATGGAGGGATCAGCTGATGGTGCTGCAGATGTGTAGGCATGTGGGGTCAGCTGATGGTGCTGCAGAGTGTTATGGCATGGGGGGGTCAGCTGATGGTGCTGCAGAGGTGTTATGGCATGGTGGGGTCAGCTGATGGTGTAGCAGAGATGTTACAGCATTGAGGAATCATTTGATGGAGCTTCAGAGGTGTTATGGCATGGAGGGATCAGCTGATGGTGCTGCAGAGGTGTTATGGCATGGTGGGGTCAGCTGATGGTGTAGCAGAGATGTTATTGTATTGAGGGATCAGCTGATGCAGCTGCAGAGGTGTTACCGCATTGAGGAATCATTTGATGGAGCTTCAGAGGTGTTATGGCATGGAGGGATCAGCTGATGACACTGCAGAGATGTTATGGCATGGAGGGGTCAGCTGATGGTGTAGCAGAGGTGTTATTGTATTGAGGGATTCCTCCATGCCAAAACACCTCTGCAGCGTCATCAGCTGACCCTTCCATGCACAACAACTCTGCAGTGCCATCAGCTGATCCCTCCATGCCACAACACCTCTGTAGCACCATCAGCTGATCCCTCCGTGCCATAACACCTCTGGAGAGCACACCTGTTGATCCTTCCCTGCTATAATACCCCTGCAGCACACAGCTGATCCCTCCATGCCAAACAACCTCTGAAGCGCCATCAGCTGATCCCTCTATGCCACAGCACTCTGCAGAGCCATCAGCTGATCCCTCCATGCACAACATTCTACAGTGCCCATCCATGATCCCTCCATGCCATAATGCCTTTGTAGCCCATCAGCTGATCCCCCCCTGCCATAACATCTCTGCAGCCCCATCAGCTGATCCTTCCATGATAATAAATCTGCAGCGCAATCAGCTGATCCCTCACATGCAATCACATCACTGCAGCACCATCAGGTGGTCCTCCATGCCACAACACCTCTGCAGCACCATCAGCTGATCCCTCCATGCCACAAACCTCTGCCAGCACCATCAGCTGATCCCTCATGCCATAACATCTCTGCAGCACCATCAGCTGACCCTCCTTGCCAAACACATCTGCAGCACCATCAGCTGATCCCTCCTGCCACAAACACCTCTGCAGCACCATCAGCTGATCCCTCTCAATGCCACAAAACCTCTGCAGCACCATCAGCTGATCCCTCCATGCCACAAAACATCTGTAGCACCATCAGCTGATCCCTCCATGCACAACACCTCTGTAGCACCATCAGTGATCCCTCCATGCCACAACACCTCTGCAGCACCATCAGCTGATCCCTCCATGCCATAACACCTCTGCAGCACCACAGCTGATCCCTCCATGCCTATAACACCCTCTGCAGCGCCCATCAGCTGATCCCTACATGACATAACACCTTGCAGCACCATCAGCTGATCCTCCATGCCATAACATCTCGCAGCACCATCAGCTGATCCCTCCTGCCAAACACCTCTGCAGCACCATCAGCTGATCCCTCCATGCCATAACACCTCTGCAGCACCATCAGCTGATCCCTCCATGCCACAACACCTCTGCAGCACCATCAGCTGATCCCTCCATGCCACAACACCTCTGCAGCACCATCAGCTGATCCCTCCATGCCACAACACCTCTGTCGCACCATCAGCTGATCCCTCCATGCCACAACACCTCTGTAGCACCATCAGCTGATCCCTCATGCTGCGCCATATTAATGCCATCAATTATGCAAAAGGAGCCCAAACCATGTATTGAGGGTATTTACTGTGCAGACTTTTTCATTTGGCCACAACATTCAAAAATGTTTTCATAGTTAGTCTTATATAATATTTATATTTTCTGGGATAATGACTTTTGGGTTTTGAGCCAGGATCATTGACATTAAAGGGAACCTGTCACCAGGGACCTAATTTTCACTAAAGACAGGTAGCAAAAGCACAATACAGCTGCATTGCACAGATGCCTTTATGCCTTCTCTGAGCATTTGCATTACAATATAATTGTGTGTTATAACTTACCTTGCACCCTGACAGAATCCTATGTGTAGTCCCAGGGGTTGGGCTTTGGTTTTCGATTCATTTAAAAAAAAAAACATGTGACTTGTCTGTGCTGCAAACTCCTCAGCTATCAGCCCCCCAAACCAAACCAAAGCACAACCCCTGGAACTACACAGAGGATTTTGCCAGGGTGCAATGAAAGTTACAACACACAATTATATTGTAATGCAAATGCTTAGAGAAGGCAGAAAGGCAGATTTGCACTTCAGGTGTGATGGGTTTCTATAACCTGTCTGTAGTGAAAATGAGCTACCTGGTAACAGGTTCCCTTTTAAAGTTCACTATGTTTGCAATGACTCTTTGTAATTTATGAGTATTACTTTTTTTAAAATGAATTACAAAAAAAAATAAAATTTTTGGTAATATTATAATTTTTTCAGACGGACTGGTATATACCTTGATGGTAATGTTGGTATTTTTTCCTCCTATCATTAATGCAGACATAACGGTGGTCTCCTTCACCCCAGACTGGAGAACCTTCTTCTACAATGAGACAATTACAATATCCTGTCTCCAGTCACCTAAGGCTCCGGAGGATGAGACATATACGTGGTACAGGAACAATGTTCAGATGGATGTACATGCTCAGAACTTCACTATCTCCTCCATCCAGTTATATCATCGAGCAAATTACCAGTGCAAGACCAGCAGCAGTGTGAAAAGTGACCCAGTACTGCCTCTAGTTATAACAGGTAAGTCACTTACCTGTTTAACAGTTGGAATATGCTGTAAAATATCTATAGCAAGCTCTGGAATATAAAGGAATCTACCATATATGACTAGGTATACTGGACAATGAGATGCTCCTAACTTCTGACAACTTGAAAATTGTGATGTCCTCCTCAGAGGTCTAGGGGAGTTGATCCACCAGCGGTTTAGAGTAATGATATCATTAAAGCATGAAAAGATCATTAAAGATAAAAGCATTTATCAATGCTCACTCATGTGTATGTTTACTATACCCCTCTCCATCGTTTGGTGCTGACCTGACTAAATTTTCATCTCTCTAAAGACATGGGATAAAAGTTGGTCAAAATGGACTTGAGATGTTGTATGTGCTGCCTCTGCCTTGAGCGTTTACGGTATACCAAACATTTATTTGTAAAATTTTATTTGATAATTATTTGTATCAGTCATTATAGTAAATTTGGAATTAAATTACTGTATATACTCGAGTATAAGCCGACCCGAGTATAAGCCAAGACCCCTAATTTCAACACAAAAACTGGGAAAACCTATTGACTTGAGTGTAAGCCGAGGGTGGGAAATGCATTGGTCACAGCCTCCCAGTATATAGTCTGCCAGCCCCCTGTACTATATAGTCTGCCAGCCCCCTGTACTATATAGTCTGCCAGCACCTGTAACATATATCCTGCCCAGCCCCTGTAGTACGAAAAAGAATAACATTGTACTCACCTTTCCGACATCCCCCATAGGTCCTCTTCTGTCTCTGATGCTCCGGTGCCGCCTCGGGTCCTTCGGTCCTCTTTAGATTGTTCCGCTCATCTTCGGCTCCTCTTTGGGTATCCGTGCTCGGCCGGCCCACAGAATGATGTCAGCCGCTTGCCGACGTCATTGTTTGTGAGCCGCTGGCATCGCGAGGGGACCTGAAGAGGAGCCGAAGAACCTGAAGAAGATCCGAAGAACCCGAGTTGGCACCGGAGCATCGGAGACAGAACCTGCGGCTGACGTCAGAAAGGTGAATTTTGACTTTATTTTTTTAGTTGACTCGAGTATAAGCCAAGTTACTGTTTTTGAGCAGAAATTTTGTGCTGAAAAACTAGGCTTATACTCGAGTATATATGGAATTTATTTTTGTCCAATTTGTTGCTTTTTCTCATCAGCCTAAGTTTGAAGGCCATAACTAAAGGATAAGTAGCAGTGATCGTATGTCCACATGTATGGTGGTAAAGGAGGGTCAAGGCAATGGAAATTCTGAATAATGTAGCATTGTGCATAAGTCATGCTCCGTATTTCATGTCTCCCTCCGCCAGACCTTAGCGTATTGAGAGTACCACGCTACGTTTTTGAAGGCGACATCCTGAACCTGACATGTGACAGTCGTCTAGATGTGAATACAACCAAGGCTCAAGTCTCATTTTTCAAGAACTCTAAAGTACAACGAATTATGACCATGGAGCCTTATTTATTTATTGGGCAAGTGGATAAAAGTCTGGAAGGGAAATATTCTTGTACAAAGAAGGCCATACAAAATAACGAAGAGAAGCAAACTAATGCGGACAACTTCATCGCAGTGACAGGTAATGCCCTGATATAACCAAACACAAATCTTCACGCAAGCAAATGATTTTTCATATCCTTCAGTGAAAAATACTATATAATCCAAAAACTCTTTATATCTTTCTTATTTTTGAATTTTCCTATCGTTATTTTATAGCAATCCACAGTCCATATAGGAAACACTTGAAACTGTGTTCGATAGGTAAATACCTTCTTAATCCATCTTCTTTGGGAAAAGTCTTAGTCTTCCAATAGTTAAGTACAGGCAGTCCCCGGGTTACATACGAGATAGGGTCTGTAGGTTTGTTCTTAAGTTGAATTTGTATGTATGTCGGAACTGTATATTTTATCATTGTAATCCCAGCCAGAACTTTTTTGGTCTCTGTGGCAATTGGATTTTAAAAATGTTGGGTTGTCATAAGAACCAGGATTAACACTAAAGCTTCATTACAGACGGCTGTGATAACTGTTACAGCTGATCATTGTAGCCTAGGACTAAAGTACAATAAATTACCAATATCCAGTGGTCCGTTTGTAACTAGGGGTCGTATGTCGAGTGTTCTTAAGTAGGGGACCGCCTGTATATCGGCACAAGGAGGATAATGGGCAGAGACATAACTCCAGACCTGACGTCTGTTGTGGGAGCTGTGTCCTGTTTAGTTTTGAAGAAACGTCCTCCTCTTCAGACAGGACGCCCCCTCAGTCTGAAGAAGGGGTCGTTCCCCCGAAACGTCACAGGAGACAGCTCCCACAACAGACGTCTGGTCTAGTCTGGAGTAATGTCTCTGCCCATTATCCACCTTGAGTCGATATACTAAACTATTGGAAGACTGAGATTTTTCCCAAAGAAGATGAACTAAGCCTATATTCACACAATGTGTGCCTGCTGTACCGTAGTACAGCGGGCATGCTACGGCACTGGGGAAAGGAGGAGGGGTTCCGGAACCCTGCTGAACGATAGGTCATATCCCATCTTTCTCTCGGCTACGGAATGGTACGGTGTCACACATGTGCCCATTGCCGTCTATGGGGGACGTCGGCTGTATGAATGTAGCCCAAGAAGCACAGTATAAAGTGTTTCCTATAGTGCATGATTCTAAATGGACTGTGGATTGCTATAAAATAACGATATGAAAGTTGGATAATAAGAAAAAAGTAAAGAGTTTTTGTATTATACAGTATTTTTCACTAAAGGATATAAAAACTCATTTGCTTGCATGGACATTTGTTTTTGGTTGCATATTGACTTTGATTTTGGAGGTGGGGAACTCTGAATACATGTGATGCTAATATACTTACAATTTCACATATACCCAAGATTTTGTGTCCCACAAGGGTATGATGTGGATACCCTGGACCATACCATTGTGATTCAGCCCTCAGTGGGGTACATTTACTTACCTGGCTGCTGGAGTTTCACAAAAGTGAATTGTCTGACGACAATGCACTGTGCCGCGATTCACTAAGATCGTGCGCCCGATAGCCTGCATTTGTCGCTTCCCCGCTCAGGTCCAACTGAGTTCGCCATTCTTTTTGCGGTGCATCTAAGTGCTTGGGACACAATTTAAATGTTAAATCCCGCGCTCAGTCCGAATCAGTTGGATTATCAGACGACACAGCCAACAATTTGTGTAGAATGAAAGCCAGTGCAGCTGCGCCAAAAATGGATCGCGTGCGCCACAATCCCAGCGCAGACACTTGCTAAAGCCAAAAATGGGGCACAATCCAAAGAAAGTGCCATCCACAACCCTCAGTGAGCCCCAATGTGTTGCTCTCTGCTCCCACATATCCTACTGATACATGTACCTTGTCCCTCACTTTCTCTTCCAGCTTTGTTCTCAACTCCGGAGATAAAATTAAGCTCATACCCGATATCATTGGGGATGGACATGACTCTGACGTGTGAGACGTCTCTTCATCCTTTAAGGGCAGACACAGAATTACAATTTGCTTTCTATAGAAATGGTTGGCACGTCCAAGGATTTGGTTCCTCCAATAAATACAAAGTCCAATCCATTACAGTGGAGGATTCTGGGGATTATTCCTGTGAGGTCAGAACAATAATGAACAGTGTGAGGAAGATGAGTAAACAGCTGCCGATACTTATACCAGGTAAGTGGACTGGATCCATTGCCAGGAATATATTTATACTTTTTTCCTGCCCTAATGCCTTTTCCTTAAAGAGTTGTCCTAACACCCCCATGTATATGCAATCACTTTGCTGGGAGGGCACCAGTTTTTGTTAAAAATATGGAAATATGTTGATTCAGGAAACAATTTTTGGTCTTTCCAAAATTGGCAATTGTGTAAGAATCTGGTGACTTAAAACACACAAAACCTAAATCAGAACTCTATTAATGATCAAGTTTACTGTATAGATATGAAAGAAGAAGCATTCTTACTGTATAGATATGGTAACAGAACTAAGCTTACTGTGTAGATATGGTAACAGAACTAAGCTTACTGTATAGATATGAAAGCAGAAGCATTCTTACTGTGTAGATATGGTAACAGAAATAAGTTTACTGTATAGATATGAAAGCAGAAGCAAGCTTACTGTATAGATATGGTAACAGAACCAAGCTTACTGTATAGATACGGTAACAGAAATAAGATTACTGTATAGATATGGTAACAGAACTAAGCTTATTGTATAGATATGATAATAGAACCAAACTTACTGTATAGATATAGTAACATAACCAAGCCTACTGTATAGCTATGGTAACAGAACCAAGCTTACTGTATAGATATGGTAACAGAACTAGAGATGAGCGAACATACTCGTCCGAGCTTGATGCTCGGTCGAGCATTAGCGTACTCGAAACTGCTCGTTGCTCGGACGAATACTTGGCTTACTTACGCCTACAGTAGCGTTATATATATTTGATTTCTGGTTGATCTGCTGGTGGCTGTAGTTGCTGCAGTGCATCTACTAGCAAATTGTGAGCAATTTGGAGTGAGACTTGCGACCGCTGTGTTTTGTGCTTAGTGACGCACATATCCATCGCAAAGACCGAAGTGGGAAAATTTATTAGGGCCCGGGGTTGTATTTCAATTAGGCACAGTCTGCCATTTCCTTTTTTATTTTACGTTTTGATGACCATGCAGAGGATGTTATGGCATGGAGGGAGTTCAGCTGATGGTCTGTGAGCAGAGGTGTTATTGTATTGAGGGATTCCTCCATGCCAAAACACCTCTGCAGCGTCATCAGCTGACCCTTCCCATGCCACAACAACTCGCAGTGCCATCAGTGATCCCTCCATGCCACAACACCTCTGTAGCACCATCAGCTGATCCCTCGCTGCCAAAAACCTCTGGAGAGCCACCTGTTGATCCTTCCATGCTATAATACCCCTGAGCACCACCAGCTGATCCCTCCATGCAAAACACCTCTGAAGCGCCATCAGCTGATCCTCTATGCCACAGCAACTCTGCAGAGCCATCAGCTGATCCCTCCATGCCACAACACTTCTAAGTGCCATCAGCTGATCCCTCCATGCCATAATGCCTTTGTAGCCCCATCAGCTGATCCCCCCTGCCATAACATCTCTGCAGCCCCATCAGCTGATCCTTCCATGATATAATAACTCTGCAGCGCAATCAGCTGATCCCTCCATGCCACAACATCACTGCAGCACCATCAGGTGTCCCTCCATGCCACAACACCTCTGCAGCACCATCAGCTGATCCCCCATGCCACAACACCTCTGCAGCACCATCAGCTGATCCCTCCCGCCATAACACTCTGCAGCGCCATCAGCTGACCCTACAGACATAAACACCTCTGCAGCACCATCAGCTGATCCCTCCATGCCATAACATCTCTGCAGCACCATCAGCTGACCCTCCCTGCCATAACACCTCTGCAGCGCATCACTGATCCCTACATGCCACAACACCTCTGCAGCACATCAGCTGACCCTCCATGCCACAACACTCTGCAGCACCATCAGTGGATCCTCCTGCCACAACACCTCTGCAGCACCATCAGCTGATCCCTCCATGCCACCACACTCTGTAGCACCATCAGCTGATCCCTCCATGCCCAAACACCTCTGTAGCACCATCAGCTGATCCCTCCATGCCACAAACCTCTGCAGCACCATCAGCTGCTATCCTCCATGCCATAACATCTCTGCAGCACCATCAGCTGATCCCTCCATGCTATAAACACCTCTGCAGCGCCACAGCTGATCCCTACATGACATAACACTCTGCAGCACCATCAGCTGATCCGCCATGCCATAACATCTCTGCAGCACCATCAGCTGTCCCTCCCTGCCATAACACCTCTGCAGCACCATCAGCTGATCCCTACATGCCAAACACCTCTGCAGCACCATCAGCTGATCCTCCATGCCACAACACCTCTGCAGCACCAAGCTGATCCCTCCATGCCACAACACTCTGCAGCACCATCAGCTGATCCCTCCATGCCACAACACCTCTGTAGCACCATCTGATCCCTCCATGCCACAAACACCTCTGTAGCACCATCAGCTGATCCCTCATGCTGCGCATATTAATGCCATCAATTATGCAAAAGGAGCCCAAACCATGTATTGAGGGATTTACTGTGCAGACTTTTTCATTTGGCCACAACATTCAAAAATGTTTTCATAGTTAGTCTATATAATATATATTTTCTGGGATAATGACTTTTGGGTTTTGAGCCAGGATCATTGACATTAAAGGGAACCTGTCACCAGGGACCTAATTTTCACTAAAGACAGGTAGCAAAAGCACAATACAGCTGCATTGCACCAGAGCCTTATGCCTTCTTGAGCATTTGCATTACAATATAATTGTGTGTTATAAACTTAACTTGCACCCTGACAGAATCCTATGTGTAGTCCCAGGGGTTGGGCTTTGGTTTTCGATTCATAAAAAAAAAACATGTGACTTGTCTGTGCTGCAAACTCCCAGCTATCAGCCCCAAAACAA
This sequence comes from Engystomops pustulosus, assembly GCA_019512145.1. Taxonomy (NCBI): domain Eukaryota; kingdom Metazoa; phylum Chordata; class Amphibia; order Anura; family Leptodactylidae; genus Engystomops; species Engystomops pustulosus. The sequence goes on from CM033647.1 coordinate 5,524,157, forward strand.
ACCAAAGCACAACCCCTGGAACTACACAGGGATTTTGCCAGGGTGCAATGAAAGTTACAACACACAATTATATTGTAATGCAAATGCTTAGAGAAGGGAGAAAGGCAGATTTGCACTTCAGTGTTGATGGGTTTCTATAACCTGTCTGTAGTGAAAATGAGCTACCTGGTAACAGGTTCCCTTTTTAAGTTCACTATGTTTGCAATGACTCTTTGTAATTTATGAGTATTACTTTTTTTAAAATGAATTACAAAAAAAAATAAAATTTTGGTAATATTATAATTTTTTCAGAAGGACTGGTATATACCTTGATGGTAATGTTGGTATTTTTTCCTCCATCATAATGCAGACATAACGGTGGTCTCCTCACCCCCGACGGAGAACCTTCTTCTACAATGAGAACAATTACAATATCCTGTCTCCAGTCACCTAAGGTCCGGAGAGTGAGACTATAAGTGGTACAGGAACAATGTTCAGATGGATGTACATGCTCAGAACTTCACTATCTCCTCCATCCAGTTATATCATCGAGCAAATTACCAGTGCAAGACCAGCAGCAGTGTGAAAAGTGACCCAGTACTGCCTCTTGTATAACAGTAAGTCACTTACCTGTTTAACAGTTGGAAATGCTGTAAAATATCTATAGCAAGCTCTGGAATATAAGGAATCTACCATATATGACTAGGTATACTGGACAATGAGATGCTCCTAACTTCTGACAACTTGAAAATTGTGATGTCCTCCTCAGAGGTCTAGGGGAGTTGATCCACCAGCGGTTTAGAGTAATGATATCATTAAAGCATGAAAAGATCATTAAAGATAAAAGCATTTATCAATGCTCACTCATGTGTATGTTTACTATACCCTTCCATCGTTTGGTGCTGACCTGACTAAATTTTCATCTCTCTAAAGACATGGGATAAAGTTGGTCAAAATGGACTTGAGATGTTGTATGTGCTGCCTCTGCTTGAGCGTTTAGGTATACCAAACATTTATTTGTAAATTTATTTGATAATTATTTGTATCAGTCCTTTAGTAATTTGGAATTAATTACTGTATATACTCGAGTATAAGCCGACCCGAGTATGCCAAGACCCCTATTTCAACAAAAAAACTGGGAAAACCTATTGACTTGAGTGTAAGCCGAGGGTGGGAAATGCATTGGTCACAGCCTCCCAGTATATAGTCTGCCAGCCCCCTGTACTATATAGTCTGCCAGCCCCCTGTACTAATAGTCTGCCAGCACTGTAACATATATCCTGCCCAGCCCCTGTAGTACGAAAAAGAATAACATGTACTCACCTTTCGACATCCCCATAGGTCTCTTCTGTCTCTGATGCTCCGGTGCCGCCTCGGGTCCTTCGGTCCTCTTTAGATTGTGTCCGCTCATCTTCGGCTTCTTTGGGTATCGTGCTCCGGCCGGCCCACAGATGATGTCAGCCGTTGCCGACGTCATTTGTTTGGAGCCGCTTGGCATCGCGAGGGGACCTGAAGAGGAGCCGAAGAACCTGAAGAAGATCCGAAGAACCCGAGTTGGCACCGGAGCATCGGAGACAGAACCTGCGGCTGACGTCGAAAGGTGAATTTTGACTTTATTTTTTAGTTGACTCGAGTATAAGCCAATTACTGTTTTTGAGCACAGAAATTTTGTGCTGAAAAACTAGGCTTATACTCGAGTATTATGGAATTTATTTTGTCCAATTTGTTGCTTTTTCTCATCAGCCTAAGTTTGAAGGCCATAACTAAAGGATAAGTAGCAGTGATCGTATGTCCACATGTATGGTGGTAAAGGAGGGTCAAGGCAAGGAAATTCTGAATAATGTAGCATTGTGGATAAGTCATGCTCCGTATTTCATGTCTCCCCTCCGCCAGACTTAGCGTATTGAGAGTACCACGCTACGTTTTGAAGGCGACATCCTGAACCTGACATGTGACGTCGTCTAGATGTGAATACAACCAAGGCTCAAGTCTCATTTTTCAAGAACTCTAAAGTACAACGAATTTGACCATGGAGCCTTATTTATTATGGGCAAGTGGATAAAAGTCTGGAAGGAAATATTCTTGTACAAAGAAGGCCATAAAAAATACGAAGAGAAGCAAACTAATGCGGACAACTTCATCGCAAGTGACAGGTATGCCCTGATATAACCAAACACAAATCTTCACGCAAGCAAATGATTTTTCATATCCTCAGTGAAAAATACTATATATCCAAAAACTCTTTATATCTTTCTTATTTTTGAATTTTCCTATCGTTATTTTATAGCAATCCACAGTCCATATAGGAAACACTTGAAACTGTGTGTTCGATAGGTAAATACCTTCTAATCCATCTTTTGGGAAAAGTCTTAGTCTTCCAATAGTTAAGTACAGGCAGTCCCGGGTTACATACGAGATAGGGTCTGTAGGTTTGTTCTTAAGTTGAATTTGTATGTATGTCGGAACTGTATTTTTATCATTGTAATCCCAGCCAGAACTTTTTTGGTCTCTGTGGCAATTGGATTTTAAAAATGTTGGGTTGTCATAAGAACCAGGATTAACACTAAAGCTTCATTACAGACGGCTGTGATAACTGTTACAGCTGATCATTGTAGCCTAGGACTAAAGTACAATAAATTACCAATATCCAGTGGTCCGTTTGTACTAGGGGTCGTATGTCGAGTTGTCTTAAGTAGGGGACCGCCTGTATATCGGCACAAGGAGGATAATGGGCAGAGACATAAAATCCAGACCTGACGTTGTTGTGGGAGCTGTGTCCTGTTTAGTTTTGGAAGAAACGTCCTCCTCTTCAGCAAGGCGCCCCTCAGTCTGAAGAAGGGGGGTTCCCCCGAACGTCACAGAGACAGCTCCACAACAGACGTCTGGTCTGTCTGGAGTAATGTCTCTGCCCATTATCCCACTTGAGTCGATATACTAAACTATTGGAAGAATGAGATTTTTCCCAAAGAAGATGAACTAAGCCTATTCACACAATGTGTGCCTGCGTACCGTAGTACAGCGGGCATGCTACGGCACTGGGGAAAGGAGGAGGGGTTCCGGAACCTGCTGAACGATAGGTCATATCCCATCTTTCTCTCGGCTACGGAATGGTACGGTGTCACACATGTGCCCATTGCCGTCATGGGGGACGTCGGCTGTATGAATGTAGCCCAAGAAGCACAGTATAAAGTGTTTCCTATAGTGCATGATTCTAAATGAGACTGTGGATTGCTATAAAATAACGATATGAAAGTTGGATAATAAGAAAAAGTAAAGAGTTTTTGTATTATACAGTATTTTTCACTAAAGGATATAAAAACTCATTGCTTGGCATGGACATTTGTTTTTGGTTGCATATTGACTTTGATTTTGGAGGTGGGGAAATCTGAATACATGTGATGCTAAATACTTAACAATTTCACATATACCCAAGATTTTGTGTCCACAAGGGTATGATGTGGTACCCTGGACCATACCATTGTGATTTAGCCCAGTGGGGTACATTTACTCTACCTGGCTGCTGGAGTTTCACAAAAGTGAATTGTCTGACGACAATGCACTGTGCCGCGATTCACTAAGATCGTGCGCGATAGCTGCATTTCGCTTCCCCGCTCAGGTCCAACTGAGTTCGCCATTCTTTTTGCGGTGCATCTAAGTGCTTGGGACACAATTAAATGTTAAATCCCGCGCTCAGTCCGAATCAGTTGGATTATCAGACGACACAGCCAACAATTTGTGTAGAATGAAAGCCAGTGCAGCTGCGCACAAAAATGGTCGCTGCGCCACAATCCCAGCGCAGAAACTTGCTAAAGCCAAAAATGGGGCACAATCCAAAGAAAGTGCCATCCACAACCCTCAGTGAGCCCCAATGTGTTGCTCTCTGCTCCCACATATCCTACTGATACATGTACCTGTCCCTCACTTTCTCTCCAGCTTTGTCTCAACTCCGGGAGAAAAATTAAGCTCATACCCGATATATTGGGGAGGACATGACTCTGACGTTGAGACGTCTCTTCATCCTTTAAGGGAGACACAGAATTACAATTTGTGCTTTCTATAGAAATGGTTGGCACGTCCAAGGATTTGGTTCCTCAATAAATACAAAGTCCAATCCATTACAGTGGAGGATTCTGGGGATTATTCCTGTGAGGTCAGAACAATAATGAACAGTGTGAGGAAGATGAGGTAAACAGCTGCCGAAATTATACCAGGTAGTGGACGGATCCATTGCCAGGAATATATTTATACTTTTTTCCTGCCCTAATGCCTTTTTCCTAAAGAGTTGTCTAACAACCCCATGTATAGCAAATCACTTTGCTGGGAGGGCACCAGTTTTTGTTAAAAATATGAAATATGTTGATTAGGAAACAATTTTTGGTCTTTCCAAAATTGGCAATTGTGTAGAATCTGGTGACTTAAAACAACAAAACCTAATCAGACTCTATTAATGATCAAGTTACTGTATAGATATGAAAGAAGAAGCATTCTTACTGTATAGATAGGAAAGAACTAAGCTTACTGTGTAGATATGGTAACAGAACTAAGCTTACTGTATAGATATAAAGCAGAAGCATTCTTACGTGTGAGATATGGTAACAGAAAAAGTTTACTGTATAGATATGAAAGCAGAAGCAAGCTTACTGTATAGATATGGTAACAGAACCAAGCTTACTGTATAGATACGGTACAGAAATAAGATTACTGTATAGATATGGTAACAGAACTAAGCTATTGTATAGATATGATAATAGAACCAAACTTACTGTTCAGAATAGTAACATAACCAAGCCTACTGTATAGCTATGGTAACAGAACCAAGCTTACTGTTAGATATGGTAACAGAACTAGAGATGAGCGAATACTCGTCCGAGCTTGATGCTCGGTCGAGCATTAGCGGTACTCGAAATGCTGTTGCTCGCGAATACTTCGCCGCGCGAAAATGGCAGCTCCCGCCGGTTTGCTTTTGGCGGCCAGAAACAGAGCCAATCACAAGCAGGAGATCTGCACTCCACCCAGCAGGACGTGTACCCTTACACGTCGATAGCAGTGGTTGCTGGCCAGATAGGTGACCCTGGGATAGACTAGCCTGCTGCGCTGCTGATCATTCTGTGTCTGGATGCGCTAGGGAGAGAGCTGCTGCTGGTCAGGGAAAGCGTTAGGTGTTCTATTAGAATAGTGTTGGGGATGATTTACAAGAACCCAACAGCCTTCTTAGGGCTACAATAACGTTCTACTTTTTTTTTTTATTTGCTTGTGGCTGGGCTTGCGAAACTAGTAGTGCAGCTAGAACCATATTGTGAGGAATTGCAGGGGGACTTGCTACCGTTGTGTTTAGATCTTAGTGAGACATATCCACCTCAAACACCAAAGTGGAAAATTTATTAGGGTGGATTTCAATTAGGACAGTCTGCCATTTTACTTTTTATTTTACGTTTATTTTTTATAACTCAGTGTCATCTCATTGGCATAGTGTGTGCTTTCATACTGGCTAGAAAATAGCCATAGGAGAATCCAACGTCTTACTTACGCCTACAGTAGCGTTATATATATTTGATTTCTGGTTGATCGCTGGTGGCTGTAGTTGCTGGCAGTGCATATACTAGCAAATGTGAGCAATTTGGAGTGAGACTTGCGACGCTGTGTTTGCGTAGTGACGCACATACCATCGCAAAGACGAAGTGGGAAATTTATTAGGGCCCGGGGTTGGATTTCAATTAGGCACAGTTTGCCATTTCCTTTTTATTTAACGTTTATTTTTTTCATAACTCAGCGTCATCTCATCTGGCATAGTAGTGTGCTTTAACTTGGCTGAAAATAGCCATAGGAGAATCCAAAAGTCTTACTTACGCTACAGTAGCGTATACTATATTTTGATTTTGGTTGATCTGCTGGTGGCTGTAGTGCTGCAGTTGATCTACTAGCAAATTGTGAGCAATTTGGAGTGAGACTTGCGACGCTGCTGGTTTGCGTTAGTGACGACATATCCATCGCAAAGACCGAAGTGGGAAAATTATTAGATGTTGGATTTCAATTAGGCACAGTCTGCCCTTTCCTTTTATTTTACGTTTTATTTTTTTAATAACTCAGCGTCATCTCATCTGCATAGCAGTGTGCTTCATACTTGGCTAGAAAATAGCCATAGGAGAATCCAAAGAGCTTACTTACGCCTACAGTAGCGTTATATATATTTGATTTCTGGTTGATTGCTGGTGGCTGTCCTTGCTGAGTGCATATACTAGCAAATGTGAGCAATTTGTAGTGAGACTTGCGACCGCTGTGTTTGCGCTTAGTGGACGCACATATCCATCGCAAAGACCGAAGTGGGAAAATTTATTAGGGGTTGGATTTCAATTAGGCACTAACTCAGTGTCATCTCATCTGGCATAGTAGTGTGCTTCATACTTGGCTAGAAAATAGCATAGGAGAATCAAACGTCTTACTTACGCTTACGTAGCGTTATATTATTTGATTTCTGGTTGCTCTGTGGTTGGCTGTAGTTGCTGCAGTGCATCTACTAGCAAAATTGTGAGCAATTTGGAGTGAGACTGCGACCGCTGTGTTTTGCGCTTAGTGACGCACATATCCATCGCAAAGACCGAAGTGGGAAAATTTATTAGGGCCCGGGGTTGGATTTCAATTAGGCACAGTCTGCCATTTCCTTTTTATTTTACGTTTATTTTTAATAACTCAGGTCATCTCATCTGGCATAGCAGTGTGCTTTCATACTTGGCTAGAAAATAGCCATAGCAATAGGATAGCATTGTTTGGTTTTAAAAACTAAAAAACACAAAAAAAAACTAAAAACACAAAAAAACACAAAAAAAAGTAAAAAAAAATGAAAGTATAACTTTCATTTTCAAAATGTTTAACCCGAGGGCTAGGGGTAAAGGACGAGGGCGGGGACGTGGGCGTCCAACTACTGCAGGAAATCAGAGGCCGGTCCTGGGGGGGTGAGACAACACTGCTGATGAGGGAGCAGGGGAACGCCGCGAGCTACACTCCCTAGGTTCATGTCTGAAGTTACTGGGACTGGGTGAGCACTGTTGAGGCCAGAAACAGTGCGAACAGGTGATGTCGTGGATTGCCGACAATGCTTCGAGCAATTTGTCCACCAGTCAGTCTTCCAGCAACCACCCATGTCACCGAAATCGGCACTCTCCAGCTCCTGCACCTCAGCCTTCCCCCCAGTCTGCCCCCTCCCAGGAAAATTTGGCATTTGAACCGGCATACTCTGAGGAACTGTTTTCTGGACCCTTCCCACGTCACAAACACTTGTCCGTTGCTGCTGAGCAATTTTCCGATGCCCAGGTTTTCCACCAGTCGCAGTCTGGTGGGTGATGATGACCTTGACGTAGTGGAAAGAAGTGTGTAAAGAGGTGTCCGACGATGAGGAGAACGGGTCAGACAGTGTGGAAGTTGTTGTCAGGAGGAAGTCCGAGGGTGGGGCGGGAGCAGACTGGGATCGGAGGAGATGAGGTGACAGACCCAAGTGGGGTGATAGGCCGGGTGAACACGTGCTTCTGAGACGGAGGAGAGTCCTCGACCAAGAACAGGTTGGAAGAGGGCATGGTGGGCCAGACGGAGAGGGCAGGGCCAGACCTGGTGCATCAGCGCCAAATGTGTCAACTAGTGAAGCTCCCAGGGCGAGGGCTCCTGCGGCGAGGGCTAGATTTTCAGAAGTCTGGAGGTTCTTTAAGGAAACACCGATGACCGACGGACTGGGTGGCAAATTTGCCAAACCAGGATCAGCAGGGGTTCCACCACTACTAGCTTAACTACCACCAGTATGCGCAGGCATATGAATGCTAAACACCCCACTCAGTGGCAACCAAGCCGTTCACCTCCGGCCGTGCCCACCACTGCTCCTTCCCTGTGTCAGCTGATAGTCAGCCCCCTGCCAGGACCCTGCCACAAAAACCCCATCGTCCTCCACGATCCTCCAAGCATCCACCAGGTTCAGCTCTCCATACCCCAGACGCGGAGCGGAAACGCAAATATAGTGCACCCACCCGCACGCCCAAGCCCTTAATGTCCACATCTCCAGATTGCTCAGCCTGAGATGTGCCCTATAGGCTAGTAGAGACCGAGCCTTTCGCAACCTATGGCGGCGGCCGCCCCTCGGTATTCGGTCCAGCCGCCACTACTTTCCGATGTGCCGTCCCAGCCCTGCACCAGCACGTGTCAGACAACATCATCCGTGCGGACCAACGACGTTTCTGACAAGGTCCACCTGACCACGGACACGTGGACGAGTGCTGCCGGGCAGGGCCACTATATATCGCTGGGGACATTGGGTTAACTTGGTGGAGGCTGGGACCGAGTCTGACCCTGCGGCTGGTCATATACTGCGACGCCAAGGATTGCGGGGCCTACCTCGGTCCAGGTGTTCAGGCCTACTATCCTCCTCCTCCTCCCACCCCCTCCACCTCCTCCTCCGAATCCATCCGTGGGCATGGCGCCATCTGTCGGTAGCTCTAGGCACAGCAGCAGTGCCGGCGTAAGCGACAGCAGGCGGTGCTCAAACTGCTGAGCCTAGGCGATAAAAGGCACACCGCCCAAGAACTATTACAGGGCATACGGCGCAGACTGATCTGGGCTGGCACCGCTGAACCTGAAGCCAGGCATGGTTGTGTGTGACAACAGCTGTAACCTGGTGGCGGCTCTGCAACTCGGCAGACTGACACATGTGCCATGCCTGGCCCATGTGTTAAATCTGATAGTTCAGCGTTTCCTCCACATACCCCCATCTGTCGATTTGCTCACGAAGGTGCGCCGCATCTGTGCGCATTTCAGGAAGTCCAGCACAGATGCTGCCACTCTCAGGGCAGCGCAGCGCGCCTCCAACTGCCCGCTCACCGACTGTTGTGCGACGTGCCACGAGGTTGGAATTCAACACGATCATGTTATCCAGAGGTACCAGCAGCGCAGAGCGATTGTAGACTGCCAGAGTCAACTTCCACCAGAAACTGGTAGTCAGGTCAGTCAGCTTCTCAAGTCTACAATGAGGAGTGGACGTGGATGTCTGATATCTGTCAGGTGCTGAGTAACTTTGAGGAGTCAACACAGATGGTCAGTGCGATGCCGCCATCATCAGCCTCACCATCCCGATGCTTGGCCTGTGTGAAAAAATCTCTGATCAGCATGAAGTCGGAAGCTTTGCGCTCGTCACAAGAGACGGGGAAGAAGATTCCCTTGTTGATAGCAAAGCACCTTAGGTGTTTTCTCAGCGCATATCGGAGGAGGTGGAGGTGGAGGAGGATGATGGGGAAGAGGAGGAGAATGTTGGCGAGACACGAGAGGGGACCATTGTTGAGTCCTTCACTGTTCACGTGTATGGGCAGAAGACGAGGAGGTTGGAGGAGTTGGAGGAGGAGGAAATGGAAGTCAGGCCAGTGAGGGAGTGAATTCTTACGCGTTGGTTACTCTGGCGCATATGGCAGATTATGCTAGGCTGCCTATCCCGTGACCCTCGCGTTCAAAGAATTTATTCACCACCGATTACTGGTGTTCACTCTCCTGGACCACGGTTACAAGCAAAATCTTTCCACTCTCATCCTGGAGAGGAAAGGAGTGTGAGAAAGCATGAATACCAGCAGGCCCTGGGTGCACAAGCTGAAACAGTATTTCCCTTCTGACAGCGCTAGCGGCAGAGTGCGTAGTTCTGCGGGAAAAGTAGCGAGGGAGAGAGGGAGCAGGCAGCTGTCCAGCACTGGCAAGGGACGCTTTACAGGGCTTTTGCCAGCTTTATGTCACCCCAGCAAGACACGTCACCTGTCCCAGTCTCGGCAGAGTAGGGCTGATCTTTACCGAAAGATGGTGAGGGAGACGTTAGTGACCATACACACGTCCTAAATGATCACACAGCTCCTACAACTACTGGGTTTCAAAGCTGGACATGGGCACGAAATGGCGCTGTACGCCTTGGAGGTTTGCCTGCCCTGCCAGCTAGCGTCTGTGTCCGAGGGGTTTCAGTGCGCAGCTGGTGGCATCATCACCGATAAGCGAACACGCTGTCGACTGACAGCGCTGACAGGCTGACGCTTATTAAGATGATAAAGCCTGGATTTCCATAATTTCTAATATCCACCAGGGGAAGGAAGCTCAACCTGAATAATACCACTCTTTGATGGAGCTTCAGAGGTGTTATGGCATGGAGGGATCAGCTGATGGTGCTGCAGAGGTGTTATGGCATGGTGGGGCTGACGCTTATTAAGATGAATAAAGCCTGGATTTCTCATAATTTCTAATCTCCACCAGGTGAAGGAAGCTCAACCTGAATAATTTATCCACTCCTCCTCCTCCTCATTTTCCTCCTTCTCCTCCTCTTTGTACAGTAAAGCAGAGGAAACTGGCTATTTTTTTTGCTGAGGTAGGCTCAGTATGGTATCGGGCCAGACAGAGAGACACGTCGCGACTGAGGAGATAATCAGAGGTTCTGGTGAGGAAACCACAGGGTGGATGTCGGGAGACCAGAGCGGCATCCACTAAATTCCACCCGAACCAGAGTCCGAGAAAGCTGAAACCTGAATCGGAGTGGGGGTACGGAATAATGAGCAAGGAAAGTCAGGCTGGAGCTTTGTCCCACCTAGGGATGATTCTCCCAGAACATAGGTACTGTCGTTTCCCAACGTTGGGGGCGGACAGGACAAGCCCCAATGAAGTGCTTCTATATATTGAGCTTCTACATTATAGAGTTCTTTTTTCTTTTCTATATGAGGATGAGGATATCGCAATTCCTCCAAGGCAGCCTGTGCCAATTATCTCTATCTATACGGAGTAATTTTTATAGAGCGGGAAAAAAGTCCTAGAGAAAAAAAACAAAGTAAAAAGTTCGGCCTTTAGGCCCTTTATGGGTAAGCACAACCCAGCAACAATGGAGGATGCGGGGGGGGGCAACATCTAGATGAAAGGACTCCCATGGTCAGGCTAGTGAGAACCTGGAGCACGAAGGCAAAGGGGGATTCAACCTGGAGAAGGATTCTTCAGACGTCAGGATCAGAGGCCGGGCATTGGCACCTCTAAGGATAATAAGGTAGGGACCTCTAATACTTAGAGATACATAAGCGGCCAAAACAGAAAAAGGTAGGGATGCACCATGCGTGTGAGTGACACTCAGGGCCCCAAACAAAGAATTCTCCCACCGCTTCCAATTGCGACCGGTGTGTGAGTTGCAGCCATTGGGAGACCCCGAGTAGAGATGCGGTGTCGCGTGGCAGAATGTTAAAAGGGCTGTCTTACCTTGGAAAAGCTCCTACTTGTGAGAGATAGGCTCAGTATGGTATCGGGCAGAGCAGGAGAGAACACGCCGCTGACTGAGGAGATAATCAGAGGATCTTATGAGGAACCACGGGGTTTGTCGATTGTCGGGAGGGACCAGAGCGGCATCCACTAAATTTCCCCCAGAAACCAGAGTCGAGAAAGCTGAAACCTGATCGAGTGTGTGTACGAAATAATGAAGCACAGGAAAGTCAGGGTGGAGCTTGCTCACACCTAGGGATGCTTCGCCCAAGAACAAAGGTAACTGTCGTTCCCGCACGTTGGGGGCGGACAGGACAGCCCCAATGAAGTTGCTTCATATATATGAGCTCTACATATAGAGGTTATTTTAGATGAGGTATGAGGATATCGCCATTCATCCAAGGCAAAGCCTGATGGCCCAATAGTTCTCTATCCTCCTACGGAGTAATTTTTCTCAGCGCGAGGAAAAAGTCCTAGAGAAAAAAACACAAGTGAAAAGTTCGGCCTTTAGGCCCTTATGGGGTAAGCACCACCGCCAGCAACAAGGGAGGGTGTTTTTTCGGCAACATCTAGATGAAAGGACTTCTCCATGTCAGGGCTAGTGAGAACTGGAGACGAGGCAAAGGTGGGGAATTTTTTCAACCTTGAGAAGGCTTCTTAGCCGCTCAGGATCAGAGGCCGGGATTGGCACCTCTAAGCGAATAGGTAGGACCTCTAATTACCATTAGGAGATCACAAAGAGGCAAAACAGAAACAGGAGGGATGCCACCCTGCAGTGGGAGTGACACTCAGGCCCCCAACAAAGGATCTCCCCCCCCCCCCGTATTCCAAATTGAGGAACCGGTGTGTGAAGTTGCAGCCTTGGGAGAAAAAGAGGAGAGAGCGGGTGGTGCGTGGCAGCATGTAAAAGGGCTGTCTTTCCTGTGAAAAGCTCCTACTTGCTGAGAATAGGCTCAGTATGGGTTTATTATCGGCCAGATCAGAGAACACGTCCGTGACTGAGGAGATAATCAGAGGATTCTTATTATGAGGAAACAACGGGTTGGATTGTCGGGAGACCAGAGCGGCATCCAACTAAAATTCCCCCCAGAACCACAGTCCTGAGAAAGCTGAAACCTTGAATCGGAGTGGGGGTACGAAACTACTGAGCACAGGAAAAGCAGGCGTGGAGCCTTGCTCACACCTAGGGATGCTTATCCAAGAAACAAATAAGGTACTGTCGTTTTTCCCGAACGTTGGGGGCGGGAAAAGACAAGCCAAATTGAAGTGCTTCATATATATGAGCTCTACATATAGAGTCTTTTATATGAGGAGAGGATATCGCCATTCTCCAAGGCAAGCCTGATGGCCAATAGTTCTCTATCTCCTACGGAGAATTTTTCTCAGCCGGGAAAAGTCCCTAGAGAAAAAAAACCCACAGTGACAGTTCGGCCTGTAGGCCGTGAGGGTAAGCACCCCCCAGCAACCATGGAGGATGCGGCAACATCTAGATGAAAGGACTTTCCATGTCAGGCATAGTGAAGAAATGGAGCCGAGGCAAAGGTGGATTCAACCTTTGAGAAGGATTCTTCAAGCGTCCGGATCACGTGGCCGGGATTGGCACCTCAAGATAATAGGTAGGCCCTCTAATGCCTTAGGAGATACAGAAGAGGCCAAAACAGAAAAAGGTCGGTGATGCCACAATGCAGTGTGCGTGACAACTCGGCCCCAACAAAGGATCTCCCCCGTCTTCCAATTGAGACAGGTGTGAAGTTGAGCCTGGGGAGACCCAGAAGGAGAAGATGCGGTGTCGCGTGGCAGCACGTAAAAGGGCAGCTGTCCTTGTGAAAAAGCTCCTACTGCTGAGAATAGGCCTCATATGGTATCGGACCAATAGGAGAGAACACGTCCGCTGACTGAGGAGGATAATCAGAGGATTCTGTGGGAACCACCGGGCTGTGATTGTCGGGAGACCAGAGCGGCATCCACTAAATTCCCCCAGAACCCAGGGGAGTCCGAGAAAGCTGAAACTGAATCGGAGTGTGGGTACCGAAACTAATGAGCACAGAAAAGTCAGGCGTGGAGCTTTGCTCACACCTAGGGACGCTTCTTCCAAGAACACTAGTATTGTTCATTTCCGAAACGTTGGGGGCGGACAGGACAAGCCCCAATGAACTTCGGACTGGCACAATTACAGGCAAAGATTCTCCTGGCATCGACTGGACGTTCCTGAAGGGAGAGTCGGGCTAAGTCACCTGCATAGGTCCTATGCAGCGCTAACGGCATTTGAAGGCGGGGCCAGGTGAGGTAGCCATGAAACCGGGTTGTGGATACTCGTGATGTAACTCCTCGGTGCGCTCCATAAGCCGCACATCAATCTGAGTGGCCTAGTGTGATAAGACCACTCAGATAGACGGCAGGTAACGAGTGGCCAAAGCGTCCTGTTATGGAGACGGAGAGTCCTTTTTTAAAAGGGACGATGGACCACAACGTTGTAAGATCAGCCAGTTTCGGAAGGCAACACCTAGGCGGGGTCCATGGCCGGATCTTTACTGTAAGGGCTCTGAAGTAGTGAAACACCTAGACGATGACACAAGCCGACAGATGGGGACCGGAATCTAGTGGCACAAAGTGTTCACAAGAGGACCGCCGCAAAGGGGTTGGATTTGCTGCGTGTCGGTACATCCAGGTCGACGGTACAGGACAGAAAGCAGGCTCAAGGTCGGGGAAGGCAGATAGTCAGGGCAAAGGCCAATGGTGTCGAATAAAGAGCAGAAGTAGGAGGTCAGGGGCTGGCCAGCGAAGGATCGAAGACAGTGTCAGGTCGGATCACAACGGGAGGTCGGAATACAAGGAATAACACAGGAAGCTTTCTCATAAGCTAGGATCACTAAGACCAGCGGGGGTTGAGGGGAGCAGCCGGCTTTCCAAGAATCCCAGAAGTGGCACGCCAACAGTGGCGCGATGGCCTTTACATTTATAAGTGTGGTGCGCGCACCCAAGGGCGCAGGGGACAAGGAGCGCTGACCAAGCGGGACAGGAGCAGCGAATGTGGAGAGGTAATGAGCCAGTTACCGGTGCGGCCACAAAGACAGAAGTACAGGTGTGCCTTAACGATCGAGTGTGGATCACAGGGACACCCATGACGGTACTCTGTAATGGGAAATAGCAAAGCACAATGATGTCTCCACATATACACTTCTACCCCTCAAAAGCATGGACAGTTAGTGACAAGACACTGATCGCTGTTATCTTGCAGAATACAAGGAAATACTTCCCATCCCTTCCTAAGGAAATAAAAATGTTGTTTTATGCTGTATTTTTTTCCCAGAGCAGAAAAAATATCCACTTCTGCCACAGTTGCCCCCGGCGGTCATGTCAGGGACGTGCCTGCTGCTGTGTGAGTATTATACACGAGTATTATAACATTAATAATCATGAGCGATAATCTGAGAAAAAAGTGCAAATATTCTTGTAGATGTAAGATTCATATTATTAATTCATTTGTTATTCTGTTATTAGGATATTTTAGAATGTTTTTCGATTTGAGTTCTCTTCTGTATTTATTCCCTGTTAGCATTTATTTTCAGTGTTTATTTTTTTCTTGTGTATTTTTTTTTTAGTGTGTATTTCTCTTTTTTTTTTTTGCATATTTTATATGTTTAGAGTGTTATAGAGTTTATTGTATTGTGTATTTTTTTTTCTTTGTCATTTTAAATTATCAATCTAATAATTTAGGATTAAGTGAATCTCCGGATAAAACTCAATGACTGGACTTGTATGGAAAGTCCACAATCACGGAGCGCGTTGCTAAATTCTATGGATTTTGTCCATGGAGTTGAGCGATTAGCCTAAAAGTGCAACCAGGTTGAATCTTGGATGGAGTGTGGACCTCCTCTGGGTGACCCTCCTCTGGGTGGACCTCTGCCTGTGGGACCTTCATCTGTGGTGACCTCCTCTGTGGTGACCTCCTCTGTGGTTACTCCTCTGTGGTGACCTCCTCTGGGGGTGGACCCCTCGTGGTGACTCTCTGTGTTGACCTATGCTGGTGGTGACCGACACATCACCGCGGGGGGACCTCCTCTGTGGGACTCCTCTGCGGTGACCTCTCTGTGGTGACCTCCTCTGGGGCTGACTCCTCTGTGGTGACCTCCTCGCGGTGACATCCTATGTGGTGATCTCCTATGTGGTGAATACTCTGTGGTGATATACGCATATTCATTTTGCCTTTCCTCTATGTGGTGACCTCCTCCTGTGTGATTCCTCTGCCGGTGACCTCCTCGTGGTGATCTCCTCTGTGTGACCTCCTCTATGGTGACGCTCCGTGTGGTGATGTTCTCTGCGGGACCTCCTCTGGGGTGACCTCCTCTGCGGTGACCTCCTCTGTGGTGACATCATCTGTGGTGACCTCCTCGCGGTGACCTCCTCTGTGGTGTCATATTCTTGCGTCTCGGTGTTAGATGATCTGGGTGACCCTGTAGAGTCTTGAAATCATTCGCACCATCACCTGCTGCAACCTACAGGCCTCCCTTTGGGTAGCAGAGGTGATCAGCAGTTTAAGGGACACCTACCACTACGGACTATATATTAAGAAGATCCGGTGGTAGATGCATCGAATGTAGTAAGGATAGTCCTTTTAGGGCTAATCTTTATTACCTTCTATCTTTTTAAATTTAAGCAGGGTAATAGGCAATTTTCTAAAGATGCTACTGGGGTGTGGAAGTAGCTGTAGCTGAGGCTACACGGCACGGCTACTCCACGCCCCAGTAGCCTTTTTGATCCTCCTACCCAGACATCTTCAGCGCGCAGTACAAGGAGCTGTGCGCACTCACCGTGAAGCGGGAGTTTCGCGCATGCGAAGTAGGCATCCGGTTTGGAGACGAGGACCGCACAGCCACTGGCCTGTGTTTGCGCATGCGGAGAACTCGGCTTCGTGGACAAGGGTGCACAGCTATGAAAATATCTGTAGGAGGATCAAAGAAGAGGACTACTGATGGCTGTGGTGGTCAGGGTGAGTCGCTGGTATGTAAGCAAACGACTAGTAGCAATGACAATGAGCTAGGTGGGTTAGAACTCTCATTTTTTGTACATCTTCTGGGCCCACATTTTCACAAAAACCCTGGAGCATCCCTTCAGAGCATCAAGCGGGTTATCTCAGTAGATATCAGATAACCTCCGTGGTGGACAAGAAGTGGATATTTTCCATGGGGGGTGATACTTTTATTTAGATTATATATGGGCAACCCGGTGTAGATATTCCGTAAAATTATAAAATAATCAACCAAAAAGCCAACCAAAAATTGGAGCCTTACAAAAAATTTAAAGATAATTCATAAATTGGGATTTTTTCATGTATATGGGGAAAGTCCGGATGTGGTCACCATTTGTCCATATACAATGTAGAAATTCTGCTAAGGGCTCATACACATGAACATGTGCCGCCATGTAAATGGGCCATATGGTGGCCAAATCCTAGGGGCCGAAAATAAATTGCAAGGACGTCCCATCTGAGCAGTAGTCTGGCACGCTCTTTGTCTGGCAGAACAGAACAACATGCAGAGATCTATATAATGCAGGACTCCCATCCAATGCACTATGCGCAGCCATGGCACAGGCTCCTTACGGCCATTTACAGCGCTGCACCTGTTCATGGTTTGTTACACGAGCCTTAGTTTGGTATAAATCGGGATTCAGTGTTTACCCACAGTAACATCTTTCTCTCTTAATTGTTAAGAAAATCCATATCCAGCCTGGATGTGTGCCGTCTATGGAAGGCTGAATTAGATCTAATTCTCCGTTTATTATTTGTTTGTTTCAACTCTGAGCAGTGAGATTTACCCTTTCTACTCTCTGACCTGAAGTATTATCGGATATTTTTTCACAATCCCTTAACTATGCAGTCTTTATTTATGCCAAATTTAAAGTAAGGCAAACAAGCAGAGAGACATCTGTTAGAAAATATTACTTGTGGAATACCAGAGGGATTAAATCACACTGCTCACAGCTGTTGTAACAACACAGAGAGCAGAGATGCCTGTAATCCTTCCTTTAGCAGCAGAGAGATATCTGTACTACGGGGCAGTGTACTGTTGTTCTCTTTACAGGACTAATCCGAATTAGTTTTAATAAAGTAATAAACAAAAAAAATTATATTTATTTCACACGGGATTAAAAAATGCATTAAAGTGACAGATATATTAAGAAAAATCTAAGAACAATAAAGAAAGTTATTTGAACATTCCAACCAAAAACGTCTGACTGTACTAGTATTAATCCTGCTACTTATGATGTGCGGAGAGGTACCAAATGACAAGTCTGATAAGGGCAATATTAACCTAAGGCCACCATGACACATTAAGATCAGGCCGATCTGCGCCGATATTTGGAGGCTCATATAATGTTGGATGATATTTACAAATGAGATTGTTATGACATCTGCTATCTCATCATCCAGGGATAATACATATAATATGACACATAACATGTAATGAATTCATAAAATTCTCCTCTTTTCATGCAGTGATTTTCCACACGTTTTTTGGTGAGTCTCCACAAATTTCTTATAAACAAGCTCTGCAATCTGCCGTTGCCAGGTGATAGTAGGAGAGGGGGTCATTCCTTTTCATCACATGGATATCACCTGCTTGTGACAAGCGGCCCACGTTCGTTCTGCTGTACAGAATATTTCGGAGTGTGTCTAGACTTATGGACGTACAATCTGGATCCACACCTAGAAGGGGCGAGTCTTTGTGGCATGAGGTTTTGCCTGAAGGATTCTTCTACCACTCTCTGTAGAATATCTGGTAGGTCTAGGCAGGAAACAGAGGGAGGGGTAGTGTGAGTTTCTGACCCACTAAGGGTCTATTAGATCTAGCACGGAATAGTCAATACAAGTAGCATAGATAAATCCAAGCAAGGCATATGGGGATAAATTGGATCAAGATGATAAAAAGAAAAAAATTTATGATGTGATTGTCTTAAGAAGACAATAGCCAATACAACGAACAGTATAAGCAGAGGCCTCTAATTTACAGCAAAACTTGGAAAAACCTATGACTCGGTCTAGCTGAGGGTGGGAAATGCATTGTCCAGCTCCTAGTAGATTAGCCAGCCAGCCCCCAGTAGTACACAGCAAGCCAGCCCCCTGTAGTATATAGACAGCAAGCCCCCTGAAGATATATCCAGCCTCCTGTAGTATATAGCCAGCCCCTAGTACTATATAGCCAGCCCCTGTAGATAGAGCCAGCCACTCCCTTAGTATATAGCAGCTATTGAAGATATAGCCAGCACCCGTAGTATATAGCCTGGCAGTTCACTGAAGTATATTAGCTGCCAGCCCCCAGTCGTATACAAGCCAGCCTCCTGTAGGATTATAGCCGCCAGCACCTGTATTATATAGCCTGCCCGCCCCCACAGTAGTATATAGCCAGCAAGCGCCTGAAGTATATAGCCAGCCCCGTAGTAAATAGCAACCCCTGTAGATATAGCCAGGTCAGCCCCTGAAGTTTATAGCCAGCCTCAGACTATATAGCCAGACCAAAGTCTATACAGCAAGCCCCCGTAGTATATACGCCAGACATTCACCCTTAGTATATAAACAGCCCACTGAATATATAGCCAGGCTTCCTGTAGTATAAGCAAGCCACCTGTAGTATATAGCCTGCCAGCCACTAGTAGTAAACAGCCAGCCACCTGTAGTATATAGCCTTCCAGCCCCCTGTAGTATTAAGCATGCCAGCCCCCATTAGAATACAGCCAGCCCCGTAGTATATAGCCCAGCCATGTACCTTAGTATATAGCCAGCCATCCCCCTGAAGTATAAGTAAACCCACAGTAGTATATAGCCAGCAAGCCAATTAGTAGTTACATCCAGCTCCATGAAGTCTATAGCCAGCCCCAATGTATATAGCCAGCCCCAGTAGTATATAGGCCCAGCCCCCTGTAGTATAAGTCTGCCAGCCCCCTGTAGTCTATAGCCTCCCAGCCCCCAACCGTATAAGCCGGCCGCCCCCTGTAGTATAGAACCTGCCAGCCCCTGTAGAATAAGCCTGCCAGCCCTCTGAGTCTAATCTAGCCCCCAGTAGTATATAGCCAGCCACCGGTATTATAAAAGCCAGCCCCTGTAGTTATAGCCACCAAGCCCCTGAAGTATTATAGTAAGCCCTCCGTCGTATATAGACAGCCCCCAGTAGTATATAGCAGCCATCCCACGTAGTAATAGCCAGCCAGCACCCTGAATATATAGCCAGCCCCAAGTAGTATAAGACAGCAGCCACCTGCTAGTATATATCCAGCAAGCCCAGAAGTTATATAGCCTGCAAGCCCTCACTAGTATATAGCCTGCCTACCTCGTGTCGCATAAGCCAGCCCGCCCCTAGTAGGATATAACCTGCCAGCCCTTGTAGCATAAGCATACCCGACCCCTGTAGCTCTAGCCAGACGGCCACCAGTAGTATATAGGCTGCCAGCTCCATGTAGTATATAGCAAGCAAGCCCCATGAAGTATATAGCCAGCCTCCCAGTAGTATTTGCCAGCCCCCGGTATATAATTGCCAGCCCGGTAGTATTATAGCCACCCAGCCCCCCCCCCCCCCCTGAAGTATAATAGTCATCCCTCAGTACTATATAACCAGCCCCGTCGGATATAGCCAGGCCATCACACTGAATATATAGCAGCCAGGCCCCTGAAGTATATAGCCAGCCCCAGTAGTATATAGCAGCAAGCTACCTGTAGTAATAGCCAGCCAGCACCCTGAAGTATATAGCCAGCCCTCAGGAGTGTATAGCCAGCCCCCCGAGTAAATATATCCAGCTCCAGTAGTATATAGCCAGCCCCCTGTAGTATTAGCCTGCCAGCCCCCTGTAGTATATAGGCCTGCCAGCCTCAATAGCAATAGCCTGCCTTACCCTGTAGCAAAAGCCAGCCAGCCCCCAGTTGAATAGACTGCAAGCCCCTTGTAGCATATAGCATGACAGTCTCCAGTAGTAAAATAGCCTGCCAGCCCCTTTGTAGCATAAGCCTTGCCAGCCACCTGTAGCTATAGCCTGCCAGTCTCAGTAGTATATAGCTGCCAGCTCCCTGTAGTATCTCGCCTGCCAGCGCCTGTAATTATATAGCATGACAGCCCCCTGTAGAAATATAGTCTCCCAGAACCCAACTTTATATAGCCTTCAGCCCCCGAGTATATAGGCAGCATCCTCATATTTTTGAATTTCTTGATACCCTTGTGCAAAACTCCAATTATATTAAAAAAATCATTCTTTGATAGCTTTCAACTTTGCTATAGTCCTCTTTCCTACATTCCAACCAATGTACCCCCAAAGTAATTCCCATGTCCATGTAAATACAGTATATTTCTATTTAATGATATCATAAAAATGTTTTATGTCTCCGAAAATATAATATTTTCTCGTCCATTTGTCTTGTACAGCTGTCAGACACGACAGCCGGTGAGATGGACGTACATGTGACTAAGGGGACATTCGTATAGATGGATACATAATAGGAAAGATGTTGTAAACTGTTAGTTCCTCTATTCCGATGGCACATGACAATAACTCATGCAGTTTAAAAGTGAGATAATTATCCTTAAAATGACACCAGAAACATAGAAACATAGAGATATACTCTCTCTCTCTCTCTCTCTCTAATCTCGCTATATCTCTCTATTCTCTATTATATATATCTCTAGCGATATATATATAATATATATATATTATTATATATAATATATATATATGTATATAAGATACTAGATATGAGCAAAGTTTCGATAAGAGATTAAATGAGTCATAGTTCAAAAATATAGGATTTTTTTTAATCTCTCTTGACCATTTTCCATATTTTTGTTGTAGATGGAGACACAGAAAACACAGGTGAGTAGACTAAATATTTACATTATGTACTCTCAAAAATTAGAATATCAGCCAAATGTTCTTTTTGATACACTGCAGAGGTTTTTGGTGGGAGGGGTCAGTTGCTGGTTCTGCAGAGGTGTTAGGCAACGGTGGGATCAGCTGATAAGAAATGCAGTGGTGTTTCGGCATGGAGGGATCTATTTTATTATGCTGCAGAGGTGTTATGGGCACGTGGGATTCAGCTGATTGCGCAGCAGAGGTGTTTATGCATGGAGGGATCAGCTGATGGCGCGGCCAGAGGTGGTTATGGCATGGGGGAATAGCTGAGGCGCCTGCAGGAAATGTTAAGGCATGGAGGGATCAGCGATAGCGCTGCAGAAGATGTGTGATCATGTAAAGATCAAATTGATGGGCTTGCAGAGGTGTTTATGAAATGGAAGGATCAGCTAATGGCGCTACAGAGGGTTATGTTATGGGGGATCAGTTTATGGTGCGCAAAAGTTTTATGCAGGGAGGGTCGATGATGGTGATGAAGAGGTGTTATGGCAGGGAGGGATCGGTGATGGCGCTGGCAGAGGTGTTATGTTATTAAGGATTAGCAATGGTGGCTGCAGAAAGCTTTATGACTAGATCAGGTAATGGCGCTGCATAGGTGTTCTGGCATGGAGGGGTCAGTTGATGGTGCTGCAGAGGGTTATGGATCAGTTGATGTGCGGCAGAGATGTATGAAATGGAGGAATCGTTGATGGTGCCTGCAAAGGTTTTATGCCATGGAGGGAATCCATTTAATGGTGCTGTAAAGGTGTTAGTCATGGGGGGATCAATTTTGTGGTGCTGCCAGGGGTTCTTAAGCATGGAGGGGTCAGCTGCGTGACGTAGCAGAGAGGGTATGGCATGGACAGATTAGTTGATGGTGCTGCAAGGTGTTATGGCATGGAGGGATAGATGATTGGCGCTGCAGAGGTGTTATAAAGGAGGGATACGCGGTGGCGCTATAGAATGTTAAGGCATGGGAAAGGGATCAGCTGATGGCGGTGCAGGAGTGTTATGGTAGGGGGCCAGCCTGATGGTGCTGCAGAGGTGTTATGTTATGGAGGGATCAGTGATGGGCTGAAGAGGTGTTATGGCATGGTGGGGTCAGTGGGATGGTGCTGCAGAGGTGTTATGGATGGTGGGGTCAGCTGTGGTGCTGCAGAAGGTGTTATGCATGTGGGGCAGCTGATGGTGTAAGCAGAGAGGGTTACAGCATTGAGGAATCATTTGATGGAGATTTCAGAGGTGTTATGGCATGGAGGATCAGCTGATGGGGCTGCAGGGTGTATGGCATGGGGGGGTTCAGCTGATGGTGTAGCAGAGATGTTATTGTCTTGAGGGATCAGCTGATTGCAGGCGCAGAGGTGTTACAGCATTGAGGAATCATTTGATGGAGCTTCAGAGGGTTATGGCATGGAGGGATCAGTGATGACCATGCAGAGGATGTTATGGCATGGAGGGGTTCAGCTGTGAGCTCTGGAGCAGAGGTGTTATTGTTATTGAGGGGATTCCTCCTGCCCAAAACACATCTGCAGCGTCAATTCAGCTGACCCTTCCCTGCCAACAACTCGGCATGCCATCAAGATGATCCCTCCATGCCACAAACACCTCGTAGCACCCATCAGCGATCCCTCGCTGCCAAAAACCTCTGGAGACCACCTGTTGATCCTTCCATGCTATAATACCCGAAAGCACCACAGCCTGATCCCATCCATGCAAAAACACCTCTGAAGCGCATCAGCTGATCACTCGACTATGCCACAGCAACTCTGCAGAGCCATCAGCTGATCCCTCCATGCCACCAACACTTCTAAAGTGCCATCAGCTGACCCTCCATGCATAATGCCTTTGTAGCCCCATCAGCTGATCCCCCCTGCCATAACATCTCTTGCAGCCCCATCAGCGGATCCTTCCATGAATATAACTCTTGCAGCGCAATCAGCTGATCCCTCTGCCACAACATCACTGCAGCACCATCAGGTGTCCCTTCCATGCCACAACACCTCTGCAGCACCATCAGCTGGATCCGCCATGCACAACACCTCTGCAGCACCATCAGCTGATCCCTCCCGCCATAAAACACCTCTGCAGCGCATCAGTGAGCCCTAAGACATAAAACCTCTGCAGCACCATCAGCGATCCCTCCATGCATAACATCTCTGCAGCACCATCAGCTGAGCCCTCCCTGCCATAACACCTCTGCAGCGCAATCACAATGATCCCTACATGCCACAACACCTCTGCAGCACAATAGCTGACCTCCATGCCACAACACATCTGCAGCACCATCAGGGATCCTCCTGCCACAACACCTCTGCAGCACCATCAGCTGATCCCTCAAGTGCCACCACACTCTGTAGCACCATCAGCTGATCCCTCCATGCCCAAAAACACCTCTGTAGCACCATCAGCTGATCCCTCCATGCCACAAAAACCTCTGCGCACCATCAGCTGTCTTTTTAATCCTCCAGCCATAACTCTCTGCAGCACCATCAGTGACCCTCCATGGCTATAACCCTCGTGCAGCGCCAGCAGCTGATCCCTACATGAATAACACTCTGCAGCACCATCAGCTGATCCAGCCATCATAACATCTTGCAGCACCATAGTGCTCCCTCCCTGCCATAACACCTCTGCAGCACCATAGCTGATCCCTACATCCAAACACCTCTGCAGCACAATCAGCTATCCAATCCATGCCACAACACCTCTGCAGCACCATTAAGTGAATCCCTCCATGCCACAACACATCTGCAGCACCATCAGCTGATCCCTCCATGCCACAACACCTCTGTAGCACCATCCGGTGATCCACCATGCCTGCCCACCAAAAACACCTCTGTAGCACCATCAGCTGATCCCTCTGCTGCAGACATATTCAATGCCATCAATTATGCAAAAGGAGGCCCACAACCATGTATTGAGGGGATTTACTGTGCGACTTTTTCATTGGCCACAACTTCAAAAATGTTTTCATAGTTAGTCTATATAATATGATATTTTCTGGGATAATGACTTTTGGGTTTTGAGCCAGGATCATGACATTAAAGGGAACCTGTCACCAGGGACCTAATTTTCACTAAAGACAGGTAGCAAAAGCACCAATTACCAGCTGCATTGCACCAGAGGCCTGTATGCCTTCTTGAGCATTTGCATACAAATAGTAATTGTGTGTTATAAACTTAACTTGCACCCTGACAGAATCCTATGTGTAGTCCCAGGGGTTGGGCTTTGGTTCGATTCATGAAAAAAAAAACATGTGACTTGTCTGTGCCCTGCAAAACTCCAGCCTATCAGCCCCAAAACAAACAAAAGCACACCCCTGGAACTACACAGGGGATTTTGGGCCAGGGGCAAGAAAGTTTACAACACACAATTATATTGTAAGGCAATGCTTAGAGAAGGGAAAAGCAGATTTGCACTTCAGTGTTGATGGGTTTCTATAACCTGTCTGTAGTGAAAATGAGTACTGGTAACAGGTTCCCTTTTTTAAGTTCACTATGTTTGCAATGACTCTTGTAATTTATGAGTATTACTTTTTTTAAATGAATTACAAAAAAAAATAAAAGTTTTGGTAATATTATAATTTTTCAGAAGGACTGGTATAACCTTGATGGGTAATGTTGGTATTTTTTCCTCCATCATAATGCAGACATAACGGTGGTCTCCTGCACCCCCGACGGGAGAACCTTCTTCTACAATGAGAAAATACATATCTGTCTCCAGTCACCTAGGATCCGGAGATGTGAGACATATAAGTGGTACAGTGAACAATGTTCAGATGGATTACATGCTCAGAAACTTCACTATCTCCTCCATCCAGTTATATCATCGAGCAAATTACCAGTGCAAGACCAGCGCAGTGTGAAAAGTGACCCAGTACTGCCTCTGGTATAACAGTTAAGTCACTTACCTGTTTAACAGTTGGAAGATGCTGTAAAATATTCTATAGCAAGCTCTGGAATATCAAGGAATCTACCATATATGAACTAGGTATACTGGACAATGAGATGCTCTAACTTCTGACAACTGAAAATTGTGATGTCCTCCTAGAGGTCTAGGGGAGTGATCCACAGCGGGTTTAGAGTATGATATCATTAAAGCATGAAAAAGATCATTAAAGATAAAAGCATTTATCAAGGCTCACTCATGTGTATGTTTATATACCCATTATCCATCGTTTGGTGCTGACCTGACTAAATTTTCATCGTCTCTAAAGACCTGGGATAAACGTTGGTCAAATGGACTTGAGATGTGTATGTGCTGACCTCTGCATTGAGCGTTAGTAGTACCAAACATTATTTGTAAACTTTATTTGATAATTATTGTATTCAGTCCTTCTAGTAACTTTGGAATTCATACTGGTATATCTCGGTATAGCCGACCCGAGTATCGCCAAGCCCCTCATTTCAACAAAAAAATGGGAAAACCTATTGACTTGAGGTAAGCCGAGGGTGGGAAATGCATTGTCACAGCCTCCAGTATATAGTCTGCCAGCCCCCTGTATATATAGTTGCCAGCCCCCTGTACTAGATAGTCGCCAGCACGGTCAACATATATCCTGCCCAGCCCCTGTAGTACGAAAAAGAATAACATTGATTACTCACCTTTACGACATCCCCATAGGTCATCTTCTGTCTCTGATGCTCCGGGCCGCCTCGGGTCCTTCGGTCCTCTTTAATTGTGTCCGCTATCTTCGGACTAATCTTTGGGTACTCAGTGCTCGCGGCCGGCCCACAGACTGATGTCAGCCGATTGCGACGTCATGTTTGTTTGGGAGAACCGCTTGCATCGCGAGGCGGACTGAAGAGGAGCGAGAACCTGAAGAAGATTCCGAAGAACCCGGTTGGCACCGGAGATCGGAGGCACAGAACCTGCGGGCTGCGTCCGAAAGGTGGAAATTTGACTTTATTTTTTAGTTGATCGAGGTATAAGCCAATTTACTGTTTTTGAGCCGAAATTTTGTTGCTGAAAAACTAGGCTTATACTCGAGTATCTATGAAATTTATTTGTCCATTTGTTGCTTTTTTCATCAGCCTAAGTTTGAAGGCATAACTAAAGGATAAGTAGCAGTGATGTATGTCCACATGTATGGTTGGTAAAGGAGGGTCCAAGGCAAGGGAAATTCTGAATATGTAGCATTGGGAATAAGTCATGCTCCGTATTTCATGTCTCCCCATCCGCCAGACATTAGGCGTATTGAGAGTACCACGCTACGTTTTGAAGGCGACACCTGAACCTGAAGTGACGTCGTCTGATGTGAATACAACCAAGGCTCAAGTCTCATTTTTCAAGAACTCTAAAGTACAACGAATTCTGACCATGGAGCCTTATTTATGTATGGGGCAAGTGGATAAAAGTCTGGAAGGAAATATTCTTGTACAAAGAAGGCCATAAAAAATACGAGAGAAGCAAACTAATGCCGGACACTTCATCGAAGGGACAGGTACTGCCCTGATATAACCCAAAACCAAATCTTCACGCAAGCAAATGATTTTTCATATCCTTCAGTGAAAAATACTATATCATCCAAAAACTCTTTATATCTTTCTATTTTGAATTTTTCCTATCGTTATTTTATAGCAATCCACAGGTCCATCTAGGAAACACTTGAACTGTGTTCGTTTTTTTTTTTCTTTCACTTTTGATAGGTAAATACCTTCGTAATCCATCGTTTTGGGAAAAGTCTTAGTTTCAATAGTAAGTACAGGCAGTCCCGGGTTACATACGAGATAGGGTCTGTAGTTTGTTCTTAAGTTGAATTTGTATGTATGTCGGAACTGTATTTTTATCATTGTAATCCCGCCCAGAATTTTTGGTCTCTGTGGCAATTGGATTTTAAAATGTTGGGTTTATTAAGAACCAGGATTAAACTAAAGCTTATTACAGACGGCTGTGATAAACTGTTACAGCTGATCTTGAGCCTAGATAAGTACAATTAAATTACCATATCCAGTGGTCCGTTTGTACCTAGGGGTCGTATGTCGAGTTGTCTTAAGTAGGGGACGCTGTATATCGGCACAAGGGGTAATGGGCAGAGAAAAAATCCAGGAACTGACGTATGTTGGGGAGCTGTGTCCTGTTTAGTTTTGGAAGAAACGTCCTTCCTCTTCAGCCAAGGCCGCCCCTCAGTCTGAAGAAGGGGGGTTCCCCCGAAACGTCACAGGAGGACAGCTCCAACAACAGACGTCTGGCTCGTTTCTGGAGTAATGTCTCTGCCCATTATCCCACTTGAGTCGATATTACTAAACTATGAAGAATTAGATTTTTCCCAAAGAAGATGAACTAAGCCGTATTCACACAATGTGTGCCTGCGTACCGTAGTACAGCGGGCATGCTACGGCATGGGAAAGGAGAGGGTCCGGAACATGCTGACGATAGGTCATATCCCATTATTCTCTCGCTACGGAATGGTACGGTGTCACCCAACTGTGCCCATTGCCGGTCGATGGGGGACGTCGGTGTATGAATGTGCCCAAGAAGCACAGTATAAAGTGTTTCCATGTGCATGATTCTAAATGAATGTGGATGCTATAAAAATAATAACGATATGAAGTTGGATAATAAGAAAAGTAAAGAGTTTGTATTATACAGTTTTATTTTTCACTAAAGGATATAAAAACTAATTGCTTGGCCATGGACATTTGTTTTTGGTTGCATATTGACTTTGATTTTGGAGGTGGGGAAATCTGAATTACAGATGATGCTAAGATCTTAAAATTTCACATATACCCAAGGATTTGTGTCCAACAAGGGTATGGATGTGGCTACCCTTGACCATTACCATTGTGATTTAGCCACAGTGGGGTTACATTTACCTCCCGTACCTGGCTGCCTGGAGTTTTTCACAAAGTGAATTGTCTGACGACAATGCACTGTGGCCGCCGATTCCTAAGATCGTTGCGACGATAGCATGCATTTACGCTTCCCCGCTCAGCGTCCAATGAGTTCGCCATTCTTTTTGCGGTGCACTAAGTGCTGGGCACACAATTAAATGTTAAAATCCCGCGCTCAGTCCGAATCAGTTGGATATCAGACGACACAGCCACAATTGGTAGAATGGAAAGCCAGTGCAGGCTGCGCCAAAAATGGCTCGCATGCGCCACAATCCACGCAGAAACTTGCTAAGCCAAAAATGGGGCACAATCCAAAGAAAGTGCCATCCACAACCCTCAGTGAGCCCCAATGTGTGCTCTCTGCCTCCCACATATCCTACTGATACATGTACCTGTCCCTCACTTTCTCTCCAGCTTTGTTGCAACTCCGGAGAGAAAAAATTAAGGACTCATAAACCCGATATAATTGGGGAGGGGACATGACTCTGCGTTGAGACGTCTCTTCATCCTTTAAGGGAAGACACAGATATTACAATGGCTTTCTATAGAAATGGTTGGCACGTCCAAGGATTTGGTTCTCAATAAATACCAAAGTCCAATCAATTACAGTGGAGATTCGGGATATTCCTTGAGGTCAGAACAATAATGAACAGGTGAGGAAGATGAGGAAACAGCTGCCGAAATTATAACCAGGTACGGGACGGGATCCATTGCCAGGTAATATATTTATACTTTTTTCCTGCCCTAAGCCTTTTCCTAAAGAGTTGTCTAACAACCCATGTATAGCAAATCACTTGCTGGGAGGGACCAGTTTTTGTTAAAAATATGAAATATGTTGATTAAGGAAAACAATTTTTGGTCTTTCCAAAATTGGCATTGTGTCAGAATCTGGTGACTTAAAACAAACAAAAACCTAAATAGACTCTATTAATGATCAAAGGTTACTGTATAGTATGAAGAAGAAGCATTTTACGTATAGATAGGGGAAAGAATAAGCTACTGTGTAGATATGGTAACAGAAACTAAAGCTTACTGTATAGATATAAAGCAGAAGCATTCTTACGTGGAGATATGGTAACCAGAAAAAGTTTACTGTAGAGATATGAAAGCAGAAGCAAGCTTTACTGTATAGATATGGTAACCAGAACCAAGCTTACTGTATAGATACGGTACAGAAATAAAGGATTCTGTATAGATATGGTAAAAGAACTAAGCTGATTGTATCGATATGATAATAGAACCAAACTTACTGTCTCGAATAGTAACATAACCAAGCCTACTGTATAGCTATGGTTAACGAACCAGCTTACTGTCTAGATATGGTAACAAACTAGAGATGAGCGAAAACTCGTCCGGCTTGATGCTCGGTCGACATTAGCGGGTACTCGAAAAATGCTAGTTGCTCGCGAATACTTGCGGCCCGCGCGAAAATGCAGCTCCCGCCGGTTTGCTTTTGGCGGCCAGAAACAGAGCCAATCACAAGCAGGAGATCTGCACTCCACCCAGCAGGACGTGGTACCCCTTACACGTCGATAGCAGTGGTTGCTGGCCAGATAAGGTGACCCTGGGATAGACTAGAACACTGACTGCGCTGCATAGATCATTTTCTGTGTCTGGATGCGCAGGGAGAGAGCTGCTGCTGGTCAGGGGAAAGCGTTAGGTGTTCTATTAGAATAGTGTTAGGAAGGATGATTATACAAGAACCCAACAGCTTCTTAGGGCTACAATAACTTTACTTTGTTTTTTTTATTTGCTTGTGGCTGGGCTTGCGAAATAGAGTGCAGTAGAACCATATTGTGAGGGAATTGAAGGGGGACTTGCTACCGTTGTGTTTAGATCTAGTGAAGAAACATATCCACCTCAAACACCAAGTGGAAAATTATTAGGGTGGATTTCAATTAGGAACAGTTCTGCCATTTTACTTTTTATTTTACGTTATTTTTGTATAACTCAGGTGTCATCTATATGGACATAGTCGTGTGCTTTCATACTGGCTAGAAAAATAGCCATAGGAGAATCAACGTCTTACTTTACGCCTACAGTAGCGTTATATATATGATTTCGGGTTGATCGGCTGGTGGCTGAGTTGCTGGCAGTGCATATACTAGGCAAATGTGAGCAATTGGAGTGAGACTTGACGACGCTGTGTTTTGCCGATAGTGCGCCACATACATCGCAAAGACGAAGTGGGAAATTTATAGGCCCGGGGTGGATTTCAATTAGGCACAGTATTGCCATCTTCCTTTTTATTTACGTTATTTCTTTTTCATAATCTCAGCGTCATCTCATCTGCATAGTAGTGTGCTTTAACTTGGCTCGAAAATGCCATAGGAGAATCCAAAAGTTCTACTTCGCTACAGTAGCGGTATATATATTTGATTTATGGTTGATTCTGCTGGTGGCTGTAGTGGCTGCAGTGAATTACTAGCAAATTGCTGAGCAATTGGAAGTGAGACTTGCGACCGCTGTGGTTTGCCGATTAGTGACGAACATATCATCGCAAAGACCGAAGTGGGAAAATTATTAGATGTTGGATTTCAATTAGGGCCACAGTCTGCCCTTTCCTTTTATTTTACGTTTTATTTTTTAATAACTCAGCGTTCATCTCATCTGCATAGCAGTGGCTTTTCATACTTGGCTAGAAAATAGCCATAGGAGAATCCAAAGAGCTACTTACGCCTAACAGTAGCGTTATATATTATTTGATTTCTGGTTGATATGCTGGGGCTGTCCTTGCTGAGTGATATACTAGCAAATGCTGAGCAATTTGTAGTGAGACTTGCCGACCGCTGTGTTGTGCGCTTAGTTGGACGCACATATCCATCGGCAAAGACCGAAGTGGGAAAATTTATTAGGGGTTGGATTTCAATTAGGCACTAACTCAGTGTCATCTCCATCTGCATAGTAGTGTGCTTCATACTTGCTAGAAAATAGCATAGGAGAATGCAAACGTCTACTTACGCTTACGTAGCGTTAATATTATTTGATTTCTGGTTGCTCTGTGGTGGCTGTAGTTGTGCAGTGCATCTACTAGCAAAATTGTGAGCAATTTGGAGTGAGACTGGCGACCGCTGTGTTTTGCGCTTAGTGACGCACAATCCATCGCAAAGACCGAAGTGGGAAAATTTATTAGGCCCGGGGTTGGATTTCAATTAGGCACAGTCTGCCATTTCCATTTTTATTTTACGTTTATTTTTAATACTCAGGTCATCTCACTGGCATAGCAGTGTGCTTTTCATACTTGGGGCTAGAAATAGCATAGCAATAGGATAGCATTGTTTGGTTTTCTAAAAAAACTAAAAAACACAAAAAAAAACTAAAAACACAAAAAAACACAAAAAAAAGTAAAAAAAAACTGAAGTATAACTTTCATTTTCAAATGTTTAACCGAGGCTAGGGGTAAAGGACGAGGGCGGGGACGTGGGACGTCCAACTACTGCAGGATCAGAGGCCGGGTCCTGGGGGGGTGAGACAACAACTGCTGATGAGGGAGCAGGGGAACGCCGCCGAGCTACACTCCCTAGGTTCATGTCTGAAGTTATGGGACTGGGTCGAGCACTGTTGAGGCCAGAACAGTGCGAAACAGGTGATGTCGTGGATTGACCGACAATGCTTCGAGCAATTTGTCCACCAGTCAAAGTCTTCCAAGCAAACCACCCATGTCACCGAAAATCGGCACTCTTCCAGCTCCTGCACCTCAGCCTATACCCCCCAGTCTGCCCTCCCAGGAAAATTGGCATTTGAAACCGGATACTCTGAGGAACTGTTTTCTGGACCCTTCCCACCGTCACAAAACACTTGTCCGGTTGCTGCTGAGCAATTTCGATGCCCAGGTTTTTTTCCACCAGTCGCGTCTGGGGGTGATGATGACCGTATGACGTAGTGGAAAGAAGTGTGTAAAGAGGTGTCCGACGATGAGGAGGAAACGGGGGTCCAGACAGTGTGGAAGTGTTTCAGGAAGGAAGTCCGAGGGTTTGGGGCGGGAGCGACTGGGACGGAGGAGGATGAGGGACAGACCCAAGATGGGGTGATAGGCCGGGTGAACACGTGCTTCTGGAGACGGGGAGGACGTCCTCGACCAAAACAGGTTGGAAGAGGACAATGGTGGGCAGACGGAGAGGGCAGGGCAGACCTGTGCATCAGCGCAAAGTGTCACTAGTGAAGCTCCCAGGGCGAGGGCTCCGCGGCGAGGGCTAGATTTCAGAAGTCTGGAGGTTCTTTAAGGGAAACACCGATGCCGACGGATGGGTGGCAAGATTTGCAAAACCAGGATCGCAGGGGTTCACCACTACTAGCTAACTACCACCAGTATGCGCAGGCATATGAATGCTAAACACCCCACTCAGTGGCACCAAGACCGTTCCCCTACCGGCCGTGCCCACCACGCTCCTTCCACGTGTCAGCTGATATCAGCCCCCTGCCCAGGACCCTGCCACAAAAACCCCATCGTCCTCCACATACCTCCAACGCATCCCACCAGGTTCAGCTCTCCATACCCCAGACGCGGGAGCGGAAACGCAAATAATAGTGCACCCACCCGCGCCCAAGCCTTATGTCAACATCTCCAGATTGCTCGCTGAGATGATGCCCTATAGGCTGTAGAGACCGACGCCTTTCGCAACCTAATGGGCGGCGGCCGCCCCTCGGTATTCGGTACCAGCCGCCACTACTGTTCCGATGGCCGCCCAGCCCTGCACCAGCACGTGTCAGACAACATTCATCCGTGCGGACCAACGACGTTTCTGACAAGGTTCCACCTGACCACGGACACGTGGACGAGTGCTGCCGGGCAGGGCCATATATATCGCTGGGGAACATTGGGTTAACTTGGTGGAGGCTGGACCGAAGTCTGACCCTGCGGCTGGTTCATATTACTGCGACGCCAAGGATTGCGGGGCCTACTCGGTCAGGGTGTCAGGCCACTATCCTCCTCCTCTCCCACCCCACTCCACCTCCTCCTCCGAATTCCCATCCGTGGGCATGGCGCCTCTGTCGGTAGCTCTAGGCACAGCAGCAGTGCCGGCGTAAAGACCGACACAGGCGGTGCTCAACTGCTGAGCCAGGCGATAAAAGGCACACCGCCCAAGAACTATTACAGGGCATAACGGCGCAGACTGATCTGGGGGCTGGCACCGGCTGAACCTGAAGCCAGGCATGGTTGGTGTGAACAAACCAGCGTAACTGGGGGGGGATGGCGGCTCTGCAACTCGGCAGATGACACATGGTGCCATGCCTGGCCCAGGTGTTAAATCTGATAGTACAGCGTTTCCTCCTACATACCCCCATTGTCGGATTTGCTCACGAAGGTGCGCCGCATCTGTGCGCATTCGGAAGGTCCAGCACAGATGCTGCACTCTCAGGGCAGCGAGCGCAGCCTTCCAACGCCCGCTCACCGACTGTTGTGCGACGTGCCCACGAGGTGGAATTCAACACGATCAGTTATCAGAGGTACAGCAGCGCAGACGATTGTAGACGCCCAGAGGTCAACTTCCACCAGAAACTGTAGTCAGGTCAGTCAGCTTCATCAAGTTCTACAATGAGGTGTGGACGTGGATGGCTGATATCTGTCAGGTGCTGAGTAACTTGAGGGAGTCAAACACAGATGGTCATTGCGAGTGCCGCCATCATCAGCCTCACCATCCCGCTGCTTGGCCTGGTGAAAAAAAATCTTGATCAGCATGAAGTCGGAAGCTTTGCGCTCGTCACAAGAGACGGGGAAGAGATTCCCTTGTTGATAGCAAAGCACCCTTAGGTAGTAGGTCTGTTTCTCAGCGCATATCGGAGGAGGTGGAGGTGGAGGAGGATGAGGAGGAAGAGGAGGAGAATGTTGGCGAGACACAAGAGGGGACCATTGTTGAGTCCTTCACTGTTCAGCGTGTATGGGCAGAAGAAGAGGAGTTGGAGGAGTTGGAGGAGGAGGAAATGGACAGTCAGGCCAGTGAGGGGAGTGAATTCTTACGCGTTGGTACTCTGGCGCATATGGCAGATTTCATGCTAGGCTGCCTATCCCGTGACCCTCGCGTTCAAAGAATTTATTCCAGCACCGATTACTGGGTGTTCACTCTCCTGGACCCACGGTACAAGCAAAATCTTTCCACTCTCATCCCTGGAGAGGAAAGGAGTGTGAGAATGCATGAATACCAGCAGGCCCTGGTGCACAAGCTGAAACAGTATTTCCCTTCTGACAGCGCTAGCGGCAGAGGGCGTACTTCTGCGGGACAAGTAGCGAGGGAGAGTAGGCGAGCAGGCAGCTTGTCCAGCACTGGCAGGGGTACGCTTTACAAGGCCTTTGCCAGTTTTATGTCACCCCAGCAAGACACTGTCACCTGTCCCCAGTCTCGGCAGAGTAGGGCTGATCTTTACAGAAAGATGGTGAGGGAGTACGTAGCTGACCATACCATCAGCCTAAATGATCACACAGCTCCCTACAACTACTGGGTTTCAAAGCTGGACATGTGGCACGAACTGGCGCTGTACGCCTTGGAGGTTCTTGCCTGCCCTGCCGCTAGCGTCTTGTCCGAGCGGGTTTTCAGTGCAGCTGGTGGCATCATCACCGATAAGCGTACACGCCTGTCGACTGACAGCGCTGACAGGCTGACGCTTATCAAGATGAATAAAGCCTGGATTTCTCAGAATTTCCATTCTCCACCAGGTGAAAGAAGCTCAACCTGAATAATGTATGCACTCCTCCTCCTCATTGTCCTCCTTCTCCTTCTCTTTGTACACTAAATCAGAGGAAACTGGCTATCTTTTGCCAGGGCCAACTGGCTCTAGCTATAGTACTCTATGTATTTAATTTTTCTGGAGGGCCACCTACCCGGTCCTCTGTTTTAAACAATTTTTGGGAGTGTCACATACAGGCACTCAATCTATTTAATTTTTCTGGAGGACCACCTACCTGCTCCTCTGGTTTGAAAACTTTTTTGGACTGCCACATACAGGCACTCAATTCATTTAATTTTTCTGGAGGACCACCTACCTGCTCCTCTGGTTTGAAAACTTTTTTGGGCTGCCACATACAGGCACTCAATCTATTTAATTTTTCTGGAGGACCACCTACCTGCTCCTCTGGTTTGAAAACTTTTTTGGACTGCCACATACAGGCACTATCCAAATTAAATTGTCTCCATAGCAGCCTCCACACGTCGTCCTTTTAACTGGCTCCACACGTTGTCTCCATTGCTACCTCCACACGTCATCGCCATAGCTGCCTCCAAAAGTCGTCCATTTAGCTTCCTCCATACATGGTCTCCTTATCAAACGAACTGTGTCAGGCAGAATTTTGGGTTGTTTTCATGGCTTCCACATCAAACTTGTTAAATTTGTCGCCACCCTGCTGTGTAATCCACAAAATATACTGGCAAACTTTTATCATTTACCGATATTATTTCAGCGCTTCTTGCGCATCCCCTCACCCTTACATTCCCCTCACCCGCCATAACCCAAACTTATAAGAACGCTACTACACTTGATCTTATACAAAAGGTTCTTAGAAGTGCTGTTTCGGGAGTAGCCTCCAGGGGCTTGGATTGGCGAAAGCTCGCCTGGCAGCGGAGCGCCAGCTCCATCCCAAGATCCAACTAACATAGTTTTAACTGCAGCACCTTTAATCTACTACTAGTTCACTGCCTCCATACATGGTCCCCTTATCAAACGAGCTGTGTCAGGCAGAATTTTCAGGTGTTTCACCAGATACATAGTGGAACTCGGCCCATCTGTCGCCGCCATGCTGGAGACCTGAAGTTGCAATCATAGCAGCACAATATGGATGCCCCATACTGTCGCTCTTAATCATGGAACCATTTCGCTTCTGGCCCCCAGGCCCATTTTGGGTGGGGAGGAGCCGAGAGACAGGGGCTTGGACAGGCGAAAGCTCGCCTGGCAGTGGACCGCCAGCTCCATCCCAAGATTAGGCAGCCTCAGAGGCATCCATGCATGCTGCCCCTGCTGTTTCCTGTCCATTTTGCCTCCACGATCCTCCACAGCGTCCACCAATGTCTCATTTCAACTCTCTATACCCCAGACGCTGGAGCACGAGAGCATATGCAGCACATCATCCCCTTATCAAACGAGCTGTGTCAGGCAGAATTTTCAGGTGTTTCACCAGATACATAGTGGAACTCGGCCCATCTGTCGCCGCCATGCTGGAGACCTGAAGTTGCAATCATAGAAGCGCAATATGAATGCTCCATACTGTCGTTCTTAATCATGGAAGTCGTCTCCATGGCTGCCTCCACATGTCGTCCCCTTATCAAAAGAGCTGTATCAGGCTCATTTTTCGGGTGTTTCACCAGATACGTTATGGAACTTGGTCACTATGTCGCCACCATGCTGTGTTATCGACTAAATATACCGTCAACCTTTTGTTCACATAGGAAATCATTTCAGCGCTCCTTGAGTCCATTTAGGGTATGTCGCCATGCCACTCTCTAGCCTGCCGCTGCTGCCGCTGCCTCTGCATGCCGTCCCCTATAGTGTCAGGGTCAATTATTGGATGTTTTAGATGCTATCTAGCCTCATTCTGTCACTCTGTCATGGCCATGCTGTTGCCCATAATTTTGGCATAATGGTGCGATTAGGCAGCCTCAGAGGCATCCATGCATGCTGCCCCTGCTGTTTCCTGTCCATTTCCGTGGTGTTTCCATCCTTTTCTGAGGTTCCCAGGTGTTTGGCCAAGCTTCCCTGTGCAGAGCCTTGGTCCCCTTGAAAAATGCTCGAGTCTCCCATTGACTTCAATGGGGTTCGTTATTCGAGACGAGCACTCGAGCATCGGGAAAAGTTCGTCTCGAATAACGAGTACCCGAGCATTTTAGTGCTCGCTCATCTCTAAACAGAACCAAGCTTACTGTATAGATATGGTAACAGAACCAAGCTTACTGTATGGATATGGTAACAGAAATAAGCTTATTGTATATATATGGTAACAGGACAAAGCTTACTTTATATATATGGTAACAGAAATAAGATTACTGTATAGATATGGTAACAGAACCAAGCTTACTGTATGGATATGGTAACAGAAATAAGCTTACTGTATAGATATGGTAACAGAAATAAGCTTACTGTATAGATATGGTAACAGAACTAAGCTTACTGTATAGATATGGTAACAGGACAAAGCTTACTTTATAGATATGGTAACAGAAATAAGATTACTGTATAGATATGGTAACAGAACCAAGCTTACTATATAGATATGGTAACAGAACTAAGACATGTGATCACTTGACCCTCCATCTGCTGATCACATGACCCTCCATCTGGTGATCACATGACCCTCCATCTGCGGCCATTTTATGGTCAGGAATGTCTGGCTGATGAGGTAAAAGACAGGAGGCTTCACTTTACATATCAGGAAATCGGAACAGAACTATTACTAGATAATGGTAAATTATCTCATATCCTGCACCCCACACACACTTACACACAGTACACAAAACATGGGGTAAAGTGGCCAATTCCTTTAAAGTTAATTCAAAATGTCTTACATATATTTCTTGAGTACAAGCTTTATGGACACCAACTTGTAATACAGTGAAAAGCCCAAAAGGACCAAAGCGGTGACAACCACAGAGAGGTTTGCATTAGCTACGATGGATATTTTAAGAAAACGAATTTCTGATTTGCTTTTTCTTTCCCCCCATAGAATTATCTAAGCCCCTCCTGTCAACTTACCCGAAAGTAGACAAAGTATTCCGATACAACATGGTGATCATGACCTGCAATGACCCGAAGAGCAAGACATTTTCCTGGTATAAAGATAATGTCAAGATATTCTCAAATAGAAAAACTGTGACCATTAATGCTTATAGTGATAAAGATATTGGATATTACCAGTGCCAGGGCGAATCTGGTGAAAAAAGTGACCCTCTTCATCTGGATGTTTACTTTGGTAAGATGAGCAGGTCAATGGGGATAACCACTGTAAGACATTTCTCTACCATCCATCATGCCCCGCCTCTCTATCCACACCTATCAGCTGTTGGGTGGAGTCAGGGTACCCCCTGTACAGTTCATGAGATGGTAATCCTGACAAAATTGCAAGAATATCTAATTTACTGTATATGTACCACTCTGATCTTTATTTGATGTTCTCCAGGCTACTTATCAGTTATTTTCTAGGCATCTTTTTTTACCCCGGTTAAGGTGCTTAATGAGCCTTTCCTAATACTACATAAAAAAGTTAGCCCCCTCACTTGTTCATTCACATCTCCTATATACTCGAGTATAAGCCGACCCGAGTATAAGCCGAGACCCCAAATTTTACCACCAAAAACTGGCAGAACCTATTGACTCGAGTAAAAGCCGAGGGTGTAGTATACAGCTAGCCAGCCCCCATGTAGTATACAGTCAGCCAGCCCCCTGTAGTATACAGCCAGCCCCCTGTAGTATACATCTTGTCCCCAGTAGTATACAGCCAGCCCCAAGTTGTATACAGCCAGCCCCCATGTAGTATACAGCCAGATCATATAATATACAGCTAGCTCCCACGTAGTATACAGCCAGCCCCTATGTAGCATACAGCCAGCCCCCATATAGTATACAGCCAGCCCCCTGCCAAAAAAACCCTTAATACTCACCCTCCAGTGTCCGGATCGTTGGAGTGGGTCTTCAGCGTGAGGCTCCCAATCTTCGGTGCGGGTCCCGGTGGCTCCTCTTTTCTCTTCTTTCTTCTTTTGCCGGCAGAGTCGCGTCCATGCGTTCTGCCGACGGCACATACTACGATGCTGCGGTGTAGCGGCTGATGACGTCATCAGCAGCGACACCACCACATCATAGTGTGCACCTGGACGCAACTTGGCCGGCGAGAGAAGAAAGAAGAAGAGCCACTGGGACCCGCACCGAAGATTGGGAGCCTCACACTGAATATCGGGACCCGCGTGGGTGAGTATAAAGTTTTTTATTTTTTACTTGACCCGTGTATAAGCCGAGACGAGTTTTTTCAGCACATTTGTTGTGCTGAAAAACTCGGCTTATACACAAGTATATACGGTCGTTTGTAATACTAAAGACTAAAATGTGCTGGGCTTGAAAGGGGTCTGCCCATGAAAAGAAAATTCTCACATCTCAATCCCCTATTGATGTGTACACAATATAGATCATTTTTAGACCCTTATTTACAATTTGATAGTGTTATTGCTGTTTTAGCTCCTATCACTCCCTAGGTTGGTAAGTGTAAAATCCAGGCGGGGAATCTCTGAGCAGATACTTCATGACCCCTCTGTGCTCTGAGATGCTGTGTGCTGACAATATGCTTAGATTATCAGGGTACAAGGTCTATATACACCTTCATTTAGCTTCTGAACATTCTAATAGCACCTGACACATAGAAAGAGAGATGAGACCCATGAGAAATATATTAAACATGACATTCTCAGCTCTGCTATCACAGTAATTACATACTGTCAGCTCTACTATATACCTCCCTCCCTCTTCACTGGATAAAGATCTTATCTGCCTGTAGCTTGTAGCTTTACTCTCCTCACAATGTGATGTGTTGCTTGCCAGCAGGAATTCAGTGTGTGTGTGAGCTCATCCTGGAATGCAAGGGTTGGGGCTAGAGGCAGAGAGGAGCTCAGTGCAGACAGAAGAGCAATATGTCTGCCGTCTCTAAAGTTAGAAGATCCAGGTTCGGGTCCGAGATCAACCAAAATTGTGTACAGCAGGAATGATAGACACAGGTTGGACTTATATCAGTGAAATCCTGTATTTTTGTTAATAGCAGTGAATTAGAGAATGTGTTATTTTGTTATCCTGAGTAAGAATCTTGTCTTCTTTGGAATACCCCTTTACAGGCAGCCTCCTGGCTTTGCCCTCTAGCCTCAGTATCATGTTCATGTAATTCATACTTTATTTATATACATATGATGAGATTCTTTCTACTGTTTTATATCTTTATTTCAGTGTGGCTCATCCTGCAGATCCCGCCTCACATCCATGAAGGGGACAAGGTGACGCTACAGTGTAGTATGTGGAAGAGCGGCTCGGCTGTAAATACCACCTTCTATAAAGACGACAATATGATAAAGTTTTTGGGATCTGAGACTGACCTGGATCTTGGAATTGTCTCCAAAAACGCCACAGGAAAATATAAATGTACAAGATTTATAAACACGGGGTCGTCATCTAAAACTTATGTCGCTGAGGGATATGTTTCCGTCGCAGGTATATTTTTCAAATTTGATAACTTTCGGAGAATGTTCTTAGTTCTCCTAGTGCTCATGGCTGGAGTTACATCTTTTGTCATACTGGTACTTAGTAGACTTATCTCTGGGTGTAAGATGTGATAACTATTTTATTTCTTTTATATTTTTATTTTAGAGCTTTTTACTTCTCCAGAAATCAGACTAAATCTACATCCGGTGGTGGAAGGAGCTGACATGACGCTGACTTGTCACACCACACGCAGTCCATTCAGATACTCCATCACTTTGGCATTTGCCTTTTACAAAAATGGAAAGATTGTGCAAGATTTTAGTAAGTCCAGTAGATACAAAATTTTATCGGCCCAGTTGGAGGATTCTGGGAGTTACACCTGTGAAGTGAAAGCTTCCAGCGCAACAGTCAAAAAAATGAGTGAAGCCGTATCTATCGATGTACAAGGTGAGTCAACCATGTGTTTAGTGAAGAAACGTGTCCTTCATATTCTATTCTTACGATTCTATGATAAAATGTCAACCTTGTAAGTCAATTGTACCTCCAGAATACATAGTTACATGCCATAAAAAGGCAACACATGGCAGTTATGGGGCCAATACCTGAGGGAATAGGTGGATTAGAGTATAAGAATAGGTTATAAACTTAGTTATAAGTCCTGTAACAATGGGAAACACCTACAGAAAGATGTCGTTTGTAGAGTTGGGGAGACATTTTTTCCCCCATATGTGCAATGGGGGTCATCCTCGATGGGTTTTTGGCTAGCTCTGCATCAACCTTGTAGGATTATAAACTGGTGCTCTAGACTAGTTCAGTGATACATAGGAGGGTGGTGGTAAGGTGGGTTCCATCCCAGTTACTGTCAATAATGCAGATTTTGAATGTAAAAAACAGGACCTATTGTAGACTGAGGGGTTGTTTGGTCGACATTAACCTCAAGTCCACTGCAAGCCAAGGAATAAGCCACATGTTACATGGTCCAAAAAGAGCATTTTCTCTTCCGTCAGGTATGGCCGTGGTGACTTTTACACCTAATGTTGGAAAGATCTTGACGACAGAAAACATGACCCTGACGTGTAACGTGGATCCTAAAATCAAAGACAAACAAGAGTATTCCTGGTACAAGGACGGGATCCGGATGGACAGAACTCATCAGAGCTTCACTATTCAGGACGCGGGTGTCAGTGACAGCGGGTATTACCAGTGCCGCTCCACCAATACTCATATGAGTGAGCCCCTCAGGCTGGACGTCTGTAATGGTAAGTCAACAAAGTCAATGGTCTTATCACATCTTCCACCATAATAATGCAGAAAAAGAAACATGGCCGCCAGAGACTTAATGGGGCGCACTTACTAAGGGTCCGCGGAGCACATTTTCGTCGGGTTTCCCAATGGTTTCCGTTTTGTGCCGATTTGCCCCGGCGCCGGCTTGCATGTGACACAAATCTGGGGGGGTGTCCGACAACCTGACGGATTCGGACAATACTTAGATGGTATCGGATTTGCCTTCCCGCTGCCGTGCTGGCAGCCAGTGAACTTAGGGCAAAGGACTTATGCTGAAAGTACTCCGTAAGCCAACATGGGCAAAGCAGATGACATTGTATCGTCTACTCATGCTGGAACATGTAGGGTAAAGGCCTCACTAAGTTAGGGACAGGCCTGTGCCCTAAATTGAATGTGACCCAGTTGTCACTTGGCTAGACAGTTTCGGGGCACACCGAAAGATTTTCCGGTCTACTGGCGGCCAGTCTCCACGGAGCTAATCTGTCCTGGAGAAACCAATAAAAAGAACAAACAAAATGTTGTTCAGAGAAGGACATAACCTTCAGCTCTATTATTTGTGTTCTATCTTTCAGGTGATCTCGTTATTCAGGCTCCTCCATTTATATTAGAAGGCGATGACCTGCTCCTCGACTGTCGCCATCGGCAAAGTCAACAATTACATCAGACCCAGTTTTATAAAGATGACAAACTCCTGAAAATTATGGACTCTAGCTCTGTTCTAGCCCAGGGAAGAGCTGACCCGAGTATGACCGGCACATATAGATGCCAAAAAAAAGCGGTTGCGACTAATTACCTCTATAAAGATTATGCTGCAGAACTTTTTGTTCCTGTCACAGGTAAAATCTATATACTTGGTCAGGAGGCTGGCTATATACTGAGGGCAGGGTCTGGATGGCTATATACTAAGGGGGAAAGGGGACTGACTAGCTATATACTGGAGGAATGCTGACTGGCTATATACTGGGGCAGGGGGCTTGCTGGATATATACTTGGGCAGGGGCCTGGCAGGTTATATACTTGGGCAGATGGCTGGCTATATACAGGGGCAGGAGGCTGGCTATATACTGGAGGAATAATGGCTGGCTATATACTGGGGCAGAGGGCTGGCTATATACAGGGGCAGGAGGATGGCTATATACTGGGGCAGGGTGGTTCCGGGAGAATGCTAATATACTGAGGGGAATGTGCCTGCTGGCCTATATACGCGGCAGAGGTCCTATGGATGCTATATACTTAGGGTGGAAGGGGACTGACTTAGCTTTATGCAGTGAACTGAGTTCTGCTGGCTATGATACTATGGGCAGGGGGGTTGCCTGGAATATACTGATGGGCAGCGGGACTGGCAGTTATATTACTGGACACAGTGGACTGGCTATATACTGGGAGAATGCTGGCTGACTATGTACTTGGGCAGATGACTGGCTTTATACAGGGGCAGGAGGCTGGCTATATACTGGAGGAATAATGGCTGGCTATATACTGGAGGAATAATGGCTGGCTATATACAGGGGCAGGAGGCTGGCTATATACTGGGGCAGGGGTCTGGCTATATACTGAGGGAAGGGACTGCTGGCTATATACTTTGGACAGGGTCTGGATGGCTATATACTAGGGGGGAAGGGAACTGATTAGGTATATATTGTCTGTGATCAATGTATTTCCCACCCTAGGCTTATACTCGAGTCAATAGGTTTTCCAATTTTTTTGTGGTAAAATTAGGGTCCTCGGTTTATATTCTGATTGGCTTGTACTGGATTATACGATGCCACAATTTTTAAAACAGACATACTGACAAAACTGACATAGGGTGTATAGTGGAAGGAGGACGCACAGGGACCCATAGATGAGGCAATGGCCGTTTAACATAACACAGCACTTCTTCCAGCCCCTGGACAAGGTTCCCATTGGGTTCTGTTCCATACGTTGTAGGACACGTCGGGCTGGTTTCTGAGTATGACTGACACTTGGGCCTTTCAGTGTCCGTATCCTATTAGTCCAGCCTGTGATCTACCAATTATTATATTTTTTCCATTGTAATCACTTTAGACCATTGTGGATCTTGTTTTTTATGTAGCTGTGCATTAATGTGGCCATTTACTTCATGTCTATTATATTTACATATTTCAATGTATATGTATGTAAATGTATATTTTTAGTAGAGGTTTGTGCGCAGCCTACTTTTATCCAAAGAGTTAATGTCCTGATTGTTGCCAGTACTGATCACGGACGAGGTTTGAGCCGATTCCAGCCCCAAAATTCTAATGATGTTCAAGGTTGGGAAGTTCGGCACTAACCCGATCTTTGCTGTTCTGGTTCACCTATAATTAGTTATAACATTTGTGTGATGGGATGTCTTTTTCCTAGAAATCTTTACATATCTGGTACTAAAGGTAATATCAGCTTCAACAGTGGAAGGTACCGCCATCACTCTGTCCTGCAATGTCGCCCTAAATCCTGTCTTGAATCCTCTCCGTGGCAGTACGAAGCTAGAATTCGCATTTTACAAAGATGGAAACTCGATTCGGGATTTTAGTACAAGTTCTACATATGAGATGGCATCAGCCATGGTGAAGGATTCTGGGAATTATACGTGTAATGTCAAGTACTTGCTGAGAGGTCTAGTGAGGAGCAGCCCAGAAGTGGAAATCAATGTAGAAGGTAATATGAAGAAACATGGGTCAATTTGTTGGGTTTGTGTCTATATTCGGGAGAGGAAAGGTTACTTTGCGTTGGCCTAGAGTTCTGCTAGAGCAGAACCCTTTTCGGGTACCAGAAAGCCTAGCTCCAGCTGTGCCTTTAGGAACCTAGACTAAACTCTTCTAGACCACAAGTAGTGCTGGTCACCATAAAGCTTGACATGCTGATGGATTTGGTGAGTTTTTCTAACCACTGGTGGACAGAGAGTGGTCACCAGGTTCCTGGGATAATAACCAATAGTTATTATACACTTACTGAGGTGTTGTAAAGGGGCATCTATCCATGGGGAGGTGTAAGATTCTTGGTCTTTCTCCACGTCTTATGGTTTGACC
Source organism: Engystomops pustulosus (assembly GCA_019512145.1). NCBI lineage: Eukaryota > Metazoa > Chordata > Amphibia > Anura > Leptodactylidae > Engystomops > Engystomops pustulosus. The sequence goes on from CM033647.1 coordinate 5,568,549, forward strand.
TAAATATTGAGCTCTGTTTTTTACTAACTCCCCTTTAAAAGCCTCTACCCCGAGCAATAATGTAGTGTGACAAAAATTGTAAACCAATTGTCTTGCTCCCTCCAGTGGTGGCTTTATTCTACATTCATGACTCTGAAGACATTTAGGAGCCATAGCTCCATGTGTGTTTCTATGTGATCTGTGTAGGTCACTACGCTCATCAAATTTTTTGTTCTTTTCTTGATTCTAGAGTCCTTTTCTACTCCCGTTCTATCAGTGTCCCCCACTTTTATCCGACAAGGAAAACCCCTGACTTTAACCTGTGACTTCACGATTCATCCAGACGTAGCGGACGACACTATACGTCCTGTCATTTACAAGAACGGCAAAGTTTATTCAAATAGCAGAACTTTCCGAATAAATGCGGCTCAGACATATATTTCCGCAGAATACAGGTGCTCAGCCAATAACTACAACAGGCAGATCATCAAATACAGCGAAACCCGGTACATCTTGGTAGAAGGTAAGTCATGATTTTAGGTTAACCTCCTGCTCCGCTTATAAGAATGTCCATGTCCTAAATAGATCATAACTGGCCAAAAATTAGTTTTTTAGCCAACTAGAGGTTTTTCACTACTCACAACACATCCATCGTTTGATTACAAGTCGTGAAACCTCCAGTAGCCTTCAGTAGCAAGTTTTGACATTGGCCTTCAGCAAACATATCATCATGCAAGTCAAATAAGAGACTTACATAAAAAATTAAATGTACATCATATACACCTTTTGTAGTACTCAAAAAAACTAGCAAGGAGGACCCGTGCCATGCTCTGAACTTAAAGGGCCTGCATCGTAAACAGGGACCATTGTCCACTGAGAAAGGAGTTGACAAGTCTTACATATCTCACTTCCCCTCAATTGTGTATGGGGGCAGCTAGCTATCCCCTGAGAATTGCTATTATAACATCCACAAACCTCTCACTTACGTGGAAAACAAATGCGAACCATCTTACTGATGACACCGGGGTTACTTTTCATTTGTGATATTGAGCTTTCAACTGGAAAACACACAACGTACTGGGCATTGTATGGGAAGACAAGGAACTGAACATACCTGGACTTCTACAATAGGGCAAAGCTCCTGCCATAGATGAGAAATTTCCCAATTCTCATATTTTTTTCTTGCAGAACGAATGGACGGTGCCAAGATCAGTGTTGACCAGCAAGATGCCAATATGTTGGTTGGAAGTAATACAACTTTCACATGTTCTGTGCATGAGGGTACACCTATTTCATTTACATGGCTGCACAATGGCAAGGAGATAGCCAAGAACTGTGCATTGTATAATATCCGACAAGATGGTAGAGTGCTCTACATAGAAGCCCTTCAGCAGGAGCACTCCGGGGTCTATCGATGTAATGTCAGCAATCACTTCTCCTCTAGTATGAGTGATGAGCTGAAGATCACGGTCATAGGTAAGAGATAAATAATGTGTCACAGATCCCATCTCAACAAGTTCAGACTATTTTTGAAGGCATCTCACTATAGTATGTTTTTCTTCTATAGAGCCACCTGGAGGCGCCTTTCTGTTGACCGACTTAAAAGAAATTGACTTGATGCCTGAAGACAGTGTCAAATTAACTTGCTCTTTGACTCAAGGTAATGGTTCCAACTTCTTCTGGTTACACAATGATCAAAACCTGAAACAGGACACAGCTACATACGAGTTCAGAGAAGGAGGAAAAGTGCTGCATATAAAGTCTGCACAGCCATATCACGAGGGCTCCTACCAATGTGGGGTGGAAAAGGACATCCCCTCAGGAAGACCATTGGTTTCCAAAAGTGGTATTTGGACCTTAAAAATATCAAGTAAGTCTACTGCATGGTGTTGGACAGATGTAGAGGATAATACAAAAAATTCTACTTATCTAATCTTGAGTTTTTGATAGGTAAAGGTGGTTCATACCTCAAACCATTCCTGATAGTCCTGGTGGTGGTACTTATCATTCTCATCATTGTTATTGCATACAAGTATCAGAACAAGATTTTTAAGCCCCATTTTCTCCAAGGAAAACTACACAATATCAGAGGTAAGGAAAAAATATCTATCAATTGAGATTTAGAACGAAATCTTTGACCGCATCTTTGAGAAGACCAAAAATTAGATCCGACCTGGGTTGTATATGGAGTTACAGAGTGGTGTGGGGTGGACTATTACCTTCTCTTATCTTTGTTTTTTCCAGTTCCCTTGGTAAACATTGAAGATAAGGCTGTTTTAGTGGAAAATGCTGAGAATTTTGAGAGGTCAGTATTTTACTGGGATGACTTGAGAGGCAACACGGTTCATGACTAATAAAGAAGAAGATATTTGCCTCAGCCACTCAATTTCATACAACCTACTATTCCATTTATGATTGATAGTACAGCTACAGATGACATCTCACTTCCTCTGTAGGACTAAACAATTCCACATAATACACAGACACCATAATGATGACACCATAAGCGGTGTAATACCACAGTTCTCCTGCAGGGGTGCTGTAGTTGAACATTTCCAATCTGGCTCCCACAACGATCATGGCTGATCACAGAGGATCACAGTAGCAGGATACGTTGTGATGAGCTGTTGTTGGGGGAGCCTTCAAAACCAGAGAAACAAGTGTTAGTGAGCACAATTGCTATTAATTTGTCATTCCTAATTTCTGTTTTTTCCAGAATTTCCAGTCCCCCAAACTGAAAAGAGAAGAAATTTTTAAAGAAAAGCACAATAATGACCTATGTCCAGCCACATGTGTCCTCCTGGGTCTTTCCTGCATACTATGGCCTGAAGGCTGTACCTGTCCATGGCCTGAGGGCTGTACCTGTCCATGGCCTGAAGGCTGTACCTGTCCATGACCTGACCCATCAATATATTATAATAATATGTACTTACCATATAAATTTCCACTCATTAACCGAACAATCCCAGATTAGGTTAGCCAAGGACTCAGTATATAGGCAAGCACCCCTGAAGTATATAGCTAGCGTCCCACTGTAGTAGTAGGCAGGCAATGGAAACCAGTATATAGCAAATCCGCACCCCAACTGTAGTATTTAGCCGCCCCGCCCCCCGTGTAGTATGTCGCTTGTCTGCCCCCCTGTAGTATATAGTAGCCAGCCGGCCCCCCCCGTTAGTATATAGCAGCCTGTCACCCTGTGTTAATTTATGCTGGCCTGCCCCTCCGTAGTATGAGCCAAGTCTTCCCCCCTATCGGTATATCGTAGCAGCCCCCAACCCCCCCTTGTAATAGGTTTATAGCCAGCCTATTCCCCTGTAGTATTATAGGCAGCCAGCTGCTCCATGTAGTGTATATAGCCTCCTGCTCCCTCTGTAGTGTATAAGCCAGCTTGCCCCGCTGTACAATATAGCCAGCTGTAGTATATAGTCAGCATAGGCTCCCTTGTAAATTTATAGCCATACAAACCCAAGTAGTTAGTATATAGGCCCGCCTGTCCCCTGTCGTGAAATAGCTAGCCTCCCCCTGTAGTATAATCGCCAGCCTACCCTGTAGTATATTAGGCAGCAAGCCTGCTCCCCTGTTTATTAGCCAGCTTGTCCTCTGTATTATATTAGGCTGTCTGCCCCCGGTAGTGTACATAGCCAGCCTATAAACCAGCTGTATTAATAGGCAGCCTGCCCCCCACCTGATGTATATAGTTACGCCTACTGTAGTGTAAAAGGTAGTCGCAACCCCTGTCAGTATATAAGCCCAGCCTGCCTCCCTGTATGATAAGTCTGTCTGCACCCTGTAGTGTATATGCCAGCCTATCAACCCTGTAGTATATAGGAGCCTTGACCCCCTGTATAATGTCTCCTGCCTCCTGAGTGTATAATAGTTAGTCTTGTATCCCCTTAGTAGACAGCCAGCCTTGCCCCCTGAGTTTTATAGCCAGACTGCCACTGTAGTAGTATATAACAGTCTGCCCAATGTAGTATATAGCAGTATGCACCCTCTGTAGATATAGTCAGCCTTGCAAACTGCTAGAAATATAACCATCATGCCCGCCCCGTAGTATTAAGCCAGCCTCCCACTGTAGTATATAGCCAAAGTCTGCCACATTTTGTAGTATATAGCCACCAGTTGCCCCCTCTGTAGATATAGTAAGCTGCAAACTGTTAGCATCTAACCATCCGGCAGCCCCGTAGTATTAACGCCAGCTGCCACTGTAGATATTAGCAGCCAAGCCTGCTCCCCCTGTAGTGTATATACCCATCCTCTGCAAAAAATATTAAATAATACTTACCTACCTGCGCTCCCTGGAACCGCATGGTCTGTCCTGCATCGCCAGCATCCTCTCACTCTATGACCCAGGGGGCGCCTGAGCAATGATGAGTATCTTAAAGATACACAATTCACTGATTGCTCCTGGGGGCTGGGATGACGCCCCAAGATGGGAGGCGAGGGTAGCTCCCTAGGTGATCACCTACCCCTCGTCCCGGCAATATGGGAACACACAGTGCACTAGAAGACAGTATGGATCTACACAGTGTTATTAGCTGCTAGGGGTATGTACATGTCACAGCGATGTGTAAAAGGGAATTTGGGTAGCAGGTTTAGATACAATTATTTTCAGGTGTCACAATGTACTTGCAGAGCCCTTAAGGTACCAGCACAATAAAAAACCCCCCCAAATTACCACATTTTTGAAACTACACCCTAAAAGAATTTATCTAGGGGTGTAGAGAACATATTAGCCCCCGATGGTGTTGGCTTAAATTTTATACACATTGATTGGCCTAACTAGCTGATGTCAATGGATACATACACCCCAGAAATCACTATGTACAGGTACAGCAATACCCTATATGTGGCAATAATCTACAGGCTGAGCACACGGCAGGGCTCAGAGGGGATGGACCGAAATGTAGCTTTCATTTAGCATAGAGACCAGAACAGTGGCGTACTACGCCGTATACAGCGAGTAGGGGGCTACGGGGCCGTGAGGTTCAGGGGCCCGGGGATGCCGCTCCCTCAGTGCTTTGCCAGGACGGGGTAAAAGTGGTCCGGGGCGAATGCAGTGCGGATCGTGCACCCGGGACCTCCCTCTCTGGAATCTACACGTTTCTCTGAGCCCGGCCGCCCACCAATCAACCTCTTTCCGGTGATTCCCTGCCTGATATATCCGTGACCCGGTAACCAGCACTCTCTGACCCCCACCTCATCTCCCTGACCTGCCCCGCTCATCAGCATGCGGGAGGCACAGATGATTCTCTTTCCCCAACACCCCACCAACCCTTTTACCCCGTTCGCCCCCCCCTAACCCCTAAACAAGCCCCCCCCTCCCCCCACCCCCCACCTCCCCCCAACCCTTTCCCAACCGCTTCTGGCCCCCCCCCCCTTACCCCGATCGCACCCCCATTACCCCGAGCCCGCACCGCTCGCGCCCCCCCCCCGCCGGTCTGAATGCATCTGGACACCACCTGAACACCTATGCCTGAACACCCACACAGCTCCCAAATTCCTAAAAGGTTAAGTATACACAGATTAGATTATCTGTATGGTATATATGTATTTATCTGTTGTAGATATGTATTTATCTGGATGTATATATGTTATATGATATACTGTGTACATGATGATATACCGTGTATGGGTATATACAGTGTATATACTGTCTTGTATATGTGTTTTACTGTGTATAGTGATATATTGTGTATTTATCTGTGTATATAGGTATAGGTGTATATACTGTGCATATGTGGTACCTACTGTGTATTTGTGTAGATATTGGTTACAATATATACTGTGTATATGGTCTATATATGTATATAGTTCGTATACTGTGTAATGTGTGTATATATGTTATATATTGTATATATACTGTGTATATGGTATAAATGATATCTACGGTGTATATGTGTATAATATTGTAATAGACTGTGTATATGTGTGTTGTACTATCATACGGTGTATATGTGATTACTGTAATTATACTGTGATATAGTGTGTATATACTGGGTATAGGTGTACATTTATTGTATATATACTTGAATATGTGGTATATACTTGTATATGATCTATTGTAATATAATGTGATACATATATATATATATATTTATATATATAATTTATCTATATACGGGTATGCATATTCCGTATACATATATATATAATGTAAATCCTATGGCTATGTGTGTATATGCACGATATGTATACCATGTATATTATGTGTATCTAATGATTGAAGCAATACTGTATGTTTTACATGCAGGTATTTATATTAGCATAGCTATATATATATCTATAAATATCTTATATATATATATATGAGTGTGTTTTTGTATGTGGACGTAGTATGCTGTATAACTGAATGTATGTGTAATGATCTGTAGTATAATGCAGCATGGTGTATATGGTGTTTGTATCCGATGTAAGGGATATTGGTAAGCGTATATGCATGTATGTGTATATATATTTATATATATTATGTGTGTGTGATTGTAAATGTATTATATGGTAATAATGTGTATACTGTATGAGTTTGTATATACTCTGTGTATAGTGATAAATGTATAGGAGTGCATAGGTGTGTATAAGTGAATTGCTGTATGTATAAGGGTGTGAGTATACGAGAGTAGAAACTTTAAGTGTTGTGTATATAAAGGTGTGTATATTCAGTGTATAAATGTGGGTAATTGTATAAAGATGTTGATAAGGGGTACCTCCCAAGACCTATGGGGGACGTATATCTGGCCGCAGATTTGCTGCCTGGATATACTTCCCCCATAAGTTATATACGCAAGGCTCGGCACGGGTGAGCACAACGAGTTAAAACGTACTCAAGGTTTTGAGCAAAAGAGATAGAGAGTGCTCAATATATGGCCGTAAAAGGAACGGGACCATGCGGCTCTATTCTCTATGGAGAGGGGAGGGTGAGCCGCTCCACCTCTCCTCCTCTCCAGCGAGCCCGAAGTTGTGCCTGACCATATATATATATATTTAAGGGGAAGGGGGCCCCAGCTGATTGGCGTGTGCTATGCAGGGAGACTTCCTCCCTCGCCCCCCCCCCCCCTCCCCCCCCCCCCCCCCCGCCCCCACCACCCCCCCCCCCCCCCAGCCTCTCCCAGCTCTCCTAGTTACGCCATGGACAGATGTACCAGTACGTATAAGACCTGGATTTATAAATACAAAGAAATTTACAGATAATAAACCTCTCAAAAATGTAATATAACTCAGGAGGAGATGACTGTCCTCTCTGAGGGTCTAGTCCTCTGTCCAGTTCTAGGTTTTTTGACAGGTTTGCATGGACCAAAAATATCAACCTATATTCCAGGAAATGGTGGGCACATGCGTTGATGTCTCCTCGAGCCTTTGTACAGCAATTGGGTACGGTAGATGATGATTATGTGCAAACACCCTGACCAATACATGGGCAGGGGGGGTCGTTTGCGAGAATAGGGCTATCTATCGTCTTCCTCCAAGCAGGTGAGCATGAGCAATCTCCAAGGGGTAGTGCAGTAAGTCTAAGGTAATTAGCGCTGTAGATCCTTGCTGGAATAGGGCAATGGTTAAGGGGTGTTAAGTGTTTTTGACCAATTGTATTTCTCCATGTGCACTGGAGTTTGATGAGAGGAAAGCCAACCACCTGACCGTTGAGATAATACCTGGGCTGGAGGAGCCAAGCTCCCTTGGAACAAGCTATGATAGAGCGCACAACACTATACCAGCAGACAGAGTGAAGATGAGAGAGGAAGACAGTGTCAGTGCACCAGCGTGCTGACAATTAGCTAATCCCAGGAAAGAGTAGGAGGACAGTCAGGACATTAGCTGCCAATGTATTGTCTTTCATTTTTTTTGTGTACCGAGGCCGATTAACAATCCTATTCCTGTCTCTAGGACCCGTGGGAAGTTTGTCTCCCTAACCTGCACATAGCCAGCACTTCCCATGGAGAAATGTGCCCTTTACCACAAATTGTGCATGGACCATCTGGATGGGCCATATGCTGCTGGCCAGAGCTTTGGGTGTCCTTTACCAATGGGCCATTAGCGCGCAGGTGGGCGGCTCTTTAAATACCGAGGGTGGATCAAAACCCCTGCCAAACAAGGAAACGGGTGGTTGTTGCGATAGGGCTCTCTGTCTCTCCAGCAGGTCATCATGCGCAGCTCGGCCTAAGGGGTTTTAGTGCAGTAAGTCTAAGGTAATAGCAGATGTAGATCCTGTCTGAACAGGCACTTACTATTTCTATTATGTGCACTGTAATTGATTGGAGAGGGCGTAGCACCACCTGACCGGGAAGAATAAAAACAAGGCGCCGGGAGGAGCAGGTCTCTTAGGCCTAAGGCTCTCTCTTTTAGGTTCCGATCCAGACAACAATGTCTGTCAAGAGAAAACAGTGTCACTCAGTGCTGAAACTTAGCTTATCCCAGGACAACGAGTCAGGAGGACCAAGAGCTGCAGCTTCCACAAGTGCGACCAGGTCCCATCCCAGCCTGCATCTACTACAAGGCTGGTGAACTGTTTCTGAGGACACCTCTCCATGACCACTCCAGTAATCCGATATCTGTGAGAACGTTTAGGCCGTTGCCTGTGTTGTTCAATAAAGACCGTGAGTTATTTTGACACAACGTGGTGGGGTGCCCCGTGAGAACCCAGTTTTACCATTGGCCTCTCCTCCTATTTTCTACACACACCACCTCTGGAGACATGCCAGGATGTTAGGACCAGATCTCCAGTCCCCCATACCAAGCACGGGACCATCAGCGTGCCTAGGCCGCAATGGCTAGCCACTCTGGTATTCTGGGCCCATGGAAAGGCTAGGCCCGGTGGGGATGTTACATATGATGCTAGGATTGATGTGGCACCCGCCTGGAGTTTAAGAAGTTCTTCTGAACGTGTTGCCCAAGTCTAAAGTGTAGCCTCCTTCCAGGAGTACAGGCAATTCCCCTTTCCTGTCTCTAAAAAATTGAACGGCTTTACGCACCTCTTGAAACTACAGAAAGCTCCTCTCTGGCCTGCACATCGATTGTAAGGCTCATGCAGACAATCACTAGGTGGAAATCGGCAATAGTCAAACCAGCCTCACAGAATGCAACCTGGGCATAGATGAAGTCCCCAAAATATGATAGAGGACTTTTTTTGCGCCTGTTGGCAGGACTGCACGACGGCTAAGGGTTAATAACAGTGCAGAAAATCATTCAATACCACTCACCGGCCACTTTATTAGGTACACCCTGTCCAACTGCTCGTTAAATTGAAGTTCTAATCAGCCAAAACATGGCGGCCAATCAGTGCACTTCATTTTAGGCATGTGACATGGTCAAGACAATCTCCTGCAGTTCCATGAGATCAGTAGGGGGAGAAAGGGATTTGTGGCCTTTTAACCGTGGCATGGTGTTGCGTGAGCCGAAGGGCTGTCTGAGTATTCAGAAATAGCTGACTACTGGGATTTTCACGCACAACCATCTATAGGGTTACAGAGAACGGTCTTGAAAAAGAAAAAAACATCCAGGAGCGGCAGAGTTCGGTGGGCGGAAAGCCCTTGTTGATGCCAGAGGTCAGAGGAGAATGGGCAGGAATGGTTCGAGCTGATAAGCAAGGCAACCGGGACTCAAATCGCCACCCGTTACAACCAAGGTAGGGAAAAGACAGAAGAGCATCTCTGAAGCACAGTACGGCCAAGCTCTGAGGCAGATGGGATACAGCAGCAGAAGACCACAAACGGGTGGTTTGCAACCTTTCAGCTAAGAACAGGAACTGAGGCTACAATTTGCACAAGTTCATCGAAATTGGGGGACAGTTAGAAGACTGGAAAAATTGTTGCTGGAGTCTGAATTGAGTCTCGATTCTGCTGCCGACATTAGGATGGGTAGGGTCCAGAATTGGCGTCAACAACATGAATGCACGGATCCATACTGCCTTGTATCAGAGGGTCAGGCTGGTGGTGGTGTTGTCTGATGTGGGGAATATTTCTTGGCACTCTTGGGCCCTTGGTACAACGCCACAGCGGCCACCGAGTATTGTGATGACCATGCAATCCCATTATGAGCACAATGTACCCTGTAACATCTGATGGCTACTTCTTTCAGCAGGATAATGCGCATGTCATAAGCTGGAAGCATCTTAGGACTGGTTTCTTTAACATGACAAGGAGGTCACTGGAACAAATGGCTCCACAGTCACCAGATTCAATCAATAGAGAATCTTTGGGATTGTGGTGGTGGAACGGGAAGATTCGCATCGGATGTGCAGCCGACATTCTGCGGCACTGTGTGAGCCATCAGTCAATATGGACCAAAAATCTCTGAGGAGCTCCAGCACCTTGTTGTATCTCTGCCACGAAGAATGGGCAGTTCTGCAGCAAAGAAGGGGGTCCAACCCGATACTAGATCGGGAGCCTAATAAAGTGGCCGGTGATCCGGTGTGAGGGTATGAGCAGGAGGCCGTAAAGCATATGTTGATGTGACACAGGTAGATTCTGGTAAAGGAAGGGTGTGCTGCTTCTGTTTCTTTTTTTTTATCCCTTCCCGCTCTCTTTTCTTAGTTCTTTCCACTTCCTCCCTTTCTTGTATCTGTTTGTACCTTCCGCCCATTCTGCGGGGTTGTGTACCTCAAATCAGATGTAATGGAAGGTGCAGGACTCATGGATCTACAGAGGACAGAGGAGGACATCTGGGTTTCCCAGGTCAGGGATCAGTGCCAGCTATCAATATAAAACTGGCTGACGGGTGAGGGAAATGTTTTCTTTGGGAGGCGGGGATCTCAACATCATAGAGATAGTCGGTTAGTTAGAGATGGGCGCGCGAATGTTAACAATTCGTTTCAACCCGATTCGCCAAATTCTCCTTGAAGAGCTTCATCTCACTTCCATGTGCACTTACATAGGCCAAACTCCCCAAATAAGCGAAGTGGAAACGCAGTGACAAGGTAAGGGTCTGTGCAGCTCAAAAGGACCTAGATGAGGGACAAGATCTCACTGCAACATGCAAAGCCGTGCAATCTGCTTTACACTGAGGGCACCAATGATATAGTTGTGTTGGTGGCATCAATAAGCAGCAGCAGGAGCCCGCAGGAGTGGTACAATGATATAGTGTGAAGGTGGCATCGTCGCAGGAGGAGCCGCAGACGTGGCACAATGATATAGTGTGAAGGTGGTTATCGGAAGCAGCAGGGACTGCAGAGTGGCACAATGATATCGTGCGTTGGTGGAATCAGTGCAGCAGCCGCAGGAGCCCCAGAGTGGCACCAATGATATAGTGTGAATGGTAGCATCAGTAGCAGCAGCAGCAGGAGGAGCCCACAGTAGTGGCACCAATGATATAGTGTGAAGGTGGCATCGAAGCGCAGGAGCCCGCACAGTGGCACAATGATATAGTGTGTTGGTGGCAATCAAAGCCGAAGTCAGCAGGAGCCCGCAGAGTGGACACACTGATATAGTGGTGAAGTGGATTCAGTAGCAGCAGGAGCCCGAGAGTAGCACAATTGATATAGTGTGAAGTGCACAGAAAGGCAGCAGGAGCTGCGAGTGGCACAATGATATAGTGTGTGGTTGGATTCAGCTAGCAGCAGCAGCACAGACAGGAGCCCACAGGAGGGGGTGGTTTCTTTCTTTCTTTTTTTTTGGGAGGGGCACATGATAAAGTGTGAAGTTGGCATCAGTAGCCGCACAGCAGGCGGAGCAAACAGAGTGGCCAAGATATTGCGTGTTGTGTCATCAGAAGCGCAGCGAGCTTCAGAAGTGTCAAATGATATAGTGCGTTGGTTGGGCATCAGAAGCAGCAAGAGCGGGCAGCGTGGGCACAATGATATAGTGTGTGTTGGCATCAAAAAGAAGCAGCAGCAGGAGCACGCAGAGTGGCACAATGATAAGTGTGAAGGTGGGCAGCAGTGCAGGGCAGGAGCCTGCCAGGAAATGGGCGAACAATGATATAGTGCATTGGTGGCATCAGTAGCAGCAGAGGAGGCCCGCAGCCAGAGTGGCACAATGAATAGTGTGAAAGGTGGCATTCAGTAGTTGCAGGCCAGCAGGAGGAGCACACGAGTGCCATGATATAGGTGTGTTGGATGGAATCAGAAGCAGCAGGAGCCCGCAGAGATGGCACAAGATATCGTGTGAAGGTGGCCATCAGAAGCAGCAGGAGCATGCAGGAGTGGCCAATGATATTTTAGGGAGGTGGTGGCACAGTAGAAGCAGCAACAGGAGGCCCGAGTATTGCACAATGATATAGTGTGATGAAGGGGTGGGCATCAGAAGCAGCCCAAGAGAGGGGCAGAGTGGCACAATGATATAGTGTGTGGTGGCATCAAAAGCAGCTAGCAGCAGGAGCCCGCAGAGTGGCCAATGATTTCACAATATATAGGTGAAGGTGGCATCAGGTAGCAGCAGGAAGGCGCCGCCAGAGAGTAGCACATGATATAGTGGGAAGGTGGTCAGAAGCGCGAAGAGCGGCAGACAGAGTGGCACAATGAATATAGTTGTGTTGGTGGATCAAAAGCAGCAGCCAGCAGCAGGAGCCCGCAGAGTGGCACAATGATATAGTGTGAAGGTGGAATCGTTTCGCAGCAGGAGCCCGCAGAGTGGCACAGGATATAGTGTGAAGGTGGCATCAGAAGCAGCAAGAGCGGGCAGCAGCAGCAGAGTGGACAAATGATATAGTGTGATGTGGCAACAGAAGCAGCAGGAGCCTGCAGAGTGGCACAATGATATAGTGTGAAGGTGGGCATCAGAAGCAGCAGGAGCCTTGCGAGAGTGGACATGTTATAGTGAGTTGGTGGCATCAGTGCAGCAGCAACAGGAGGCCCGAGATTCGCACATCGATATAGTGTGAAGGTGGCATCAGAAGCAGCAAGAGCGGCCACAGTCAGAGTGGGCACACTGATATTAGTGTGTTGGTGGCCATCAAAAGCAGCAGCAGCAGGAGCACGCAGAGGGGTGGCGGCACAATGATATAGTGTGAGAAGGTGGCATCAGGTAGCAGAGGATCGGAGCCCGCAAGGGCAGAGTGGCCAATGATTATGTGTGAAGGTGGCATCAGACGCAAGCAGCAAGAGCGGCCAGAGTGGCACAATGATATAGTGGGGTTGGTGGCATCAAAAGCAGCGCAGCAGGAGCCCGCCAGAGAGTGGCACAATGATATAGTGTGAAGGTGCCTCAGTCGCAGCCAGGAGCCCCGCCAGGAAAGAGCAGAGTGGAACAAGGATATTATAGTAGTGAAGGTGGCATCAGAAGCAGCAAGAGCGGTCAGAGTGGCACAATGATAGTGGAATGTGGCATCAGAAGCAGCAGGAGCCTGCAGAGCCGGCACAATGATTATAGTGAGTGGTGGCATCAGAGCAGCCGCAGCAGAAGCCCGCAGATTCGCACAATGAGATAGTGATGAAGGGTGGCATCAGAAGCAGCACGAGCGGCAGCGAGTCGGACACAATGATTAGTGTGTTGGTGGCATCAAAAGCAGCAGCAGCAGCAGGAGCCGCAGATAGTGGGCAACAAAGATATAGTGTGAAGGGGTGGCACCGTGTAGCAGCAGGAGCCCCAGAGAGTGCACAATGATACAGTGTGAAGGTGCATCAGAGGCAGAAGAGCGGCAGAGGGGCACAATGATATAGTTGTTGGCGGCATCAAAAGAAGCAGCAGCAGGGAGCCCGCGATTGGCACAATTGAATATAGTGTTGAAGGTGGCATCAGAAGCAGCAGGAGCCCGACCAGAGTGGCACAATGATTATAGTGTGAAGGTGGGCATAAAGTCAGCCGCAGGAGCCCGCAGAAGTGGCACAATGATTATAGTATGAAGGTGGCATTAAAAGCAGAGCAGCCCGCAGAGTGGCACATGATTAGTGTGGAGGTGGCGGAGAATTCAGTCCCTGTAAAGATGGTAGGAGGGCAGGTCGTTAGAACCTGGACTACTCATTTTCTCAACCGTTTGGAGGCGGGCATCCGGTGATCTAATATGATGCATTAGGCATGGGTGAGTTGAAATCCTGGGCGACCAGCCTGTGATTATTCTTGCAAAGTCAGTTCTCTCCACATTCGGGTGGCAAGGGTTCTACTGGGGGTAACAGTGGCCCCCGCAGCATGAACACCTGCTATAATCCACACTACTGGTCGGAGCAGACAGCTATCTACAGCAAACTCCGCAGGCGGCCACGCATCAAGTTGGCTTCTGCCCAGTAGTCCATGGTATCCTCTACCTCAGGTGGTAGGTCAAAGTAGGCCCCCCACCTGCTGGTGCAGGGTCTGCTTCATGTCCTGACTGCTGACTGCCGGTGCGGCTTACCTCCTTAATAGGCGGGTGAAGGAAATTGCTCATTAAGGAACCAGACTTGCGACCGTTGATGGAACTGATCCTGCTCCTACCCCCCCAGCCCCACAGAGCCGGGTTAGAAGAGTAGTACGTTGAGCAATGACTGCAAAGGAACCCACGGTCATACCTGACAGAGGATGGACAATGGCGCACCATAGCAGGGCAACTGCGTGCTCAGGAATTTCTCTATAGTATGCCAGTTGTTCCTTCCTCTCAGCAGCAGGACAAAGTTCACCCATTTGGACGGTTAGCGAGGGTCCAAGAGGAGGGAGAGCCAAAAGGTCATCCCTATGCCGGAGGGGTTTGATTTCGGGTGTCACTAGGTAGCAAAGCAGCATGGTGCGGGCATATTCGCAAGAGTGGACTCTGAGGGACTCCCGGTCTACCTACCACAGTATACTGCAGGTGCGTCTGGGGTCATCTGCTCGTTCTTATACTCCCTCCGGAGCCCTGCTCCTCCTCTTCCTGTAACCTGAGTAGAAAACCAAATAATTGGCACGAATCTGCATGTGCTCCAATGTCTCCTCCCCCTCTCAGTTCAGCCCAACCGACTCATGTGGCCATGAGATGTATAAGTCTCCATTCTACGTGCCCTGCCTGAAACATTTTAATGGTTTTGTCTGTTTCTACAGGCGGTCACAACATATGGAGGCTGGAGGGGAAATTAATTCCAAGGGTGGAAACAGATATCAGCCTATGTTGGGTAGGCACGTTTCGGCGCTGCAACTCAAGGATGGGTTTTGTGCTGGCTTTGTAAGAATGGCTGAAGTGCATGCCAGTGTCACTGGCCATCATTAGATGCTTGCAGATGGGTTGTGTAGACTTCAGAGGAACTGTGAATAAGATTGAAAACCGGTGCCAGCGGGCGCAGGGACCATCCTCCGTGGTGCCAGCTAGTGGACACCATGTTCTCCTTCTGTCACCAGGTTCCGATTTTAGTTTGTCGCGGAAGAAGAAAGCCACACATTGATTTCTTATTGCATGATCACGGAGCAGTT
This sequence comes from Engystomops pustulosus, assembly GCA_019512145.1. Classification (NCBI taxonomy): domain Eukaryota; kingdom Metazoa; phylum Chordata; class Amphibia; order Anura; family Leptodactylidae; genus Engystomops; species Engystomops pustulosus. The sequence goes on from CM033647.1 coordinate 5,583,806, forward strand.
CACCTCACTGTGTGACTTCGTTCACACAGCAAACAGGGGTAGAACTTGCGTGACACCGTGTGCCCTGCACATGTTGGGTAGAGGGAAAGCACTTGTGGAGGCTGAAGGTGTTGGTGGAGAAGAGGAGGCGGAGACAGACCTGGCGCAGGAGAGCACGTTTGGAAAAGTGGAGGAGACCGCTGCATCTCTTGTTGAGTGGTGGTGTGGCCGGGCTTGAAGCACATCTCACCCAGGGGCAGTTAAAGGACATATACTGGCCTCCTGACCGTAATTACAGGCTCCACACTTCCGCGCCTGCTGGCACCTGGGAAGAAAACGTGATAAGCTCAAGGAGGCCCACCTTTGTGTATTACATATTGGTGAAGGGCTGGCACAGCCTGTTGGAAAAAAAATTGCGTTTGGAACCTCTCCACCTCGGGTTCGCACAAGCCATTAGTTCTCTGAAGGGAGCAGAGTCAATGACTTGGAAAGGAGAGAAGAGCTGCAGTACCAACAACTCGACAAGAGCATGCGTAAGCTTATGCACCTTAGGATGGGCTGGACGCATAGAGTGTTCTTTTTGTAATAGCCTCCTCGCTCAACGACTGCTGGCACCATGCGTAGCGAGGAGCAGGCGCATATGGACCGGCGAGATGATGTCAAAGACAAACAGCTCCCTTCGGCAGAGGTTGTGGAGCCTTGACTGCTGAAACAGAGTGGCCACCACTAGGTTGCTGCTGCTGATGTTTGCTGCCGCCGCGGAAGAAGGACAGCATCTGAACCAGTTTATCCCAGGCCATGGATGGTGTACGCTGATATGTGTTGGTGCAGGGCCGGGGTGCCAGGGTTAGCTCCCTGGCCACGCGAATACTACCGACGCTGCCTCGCTGAGCCCGCTGCCACGGCTATTGGGCATGCAAATCGGGATGTGTACCCCGCGATCGTTTGGCTCCATCCCGCCACTGCTGCCACACATGCTGACACCCTGCTGCGGTCCGCAAGTGCACATCTCTGTCGCTCCTGACGATGATGAATCCCCTCACCACCCGGGCTCAAGTGCGATCGCTACATCAATCGACAATTTGCGTTTCCCAGTCACTGTACTCTCCTCACCGATGTCAGTATGCACAGCTGCTCCTCGCAGGAAGCAGCGCGAAAGTCTGCCCCACTCTTACTTGCAAAGCAGTGCTGACTGTCCAAAAGCATCCCTATTGCCGGAGGTGACTTCGGCGGTCACTAGGTTAGGCAAAGCAGCAATGGCGGGCCATATTCTGCAAAGGACTCTGAGGGACTCCGGTCTCATATCCACCGATACGCCACGGTGCTCTGGGTCATCTGCCTCGGTCCTTCACCTCTCACGGGTATGCATCCTGCTCTCTCTCCTGTCACGAGTAGAAAAACAAAAATTGCACCAAGACTTGCTTGTGCTCCCAATTCCTCTCCTCCTTCCAGTTCAGTCCCCCACCGGACTCATGTGGCCATGGGATGTAGTCTCACTTCTCCAGTGCCCTGCCCTGAAAATCATTAATGGCTTTGTCTTCATACAGGCGGTCCAACATATGGAGGCTGGAATTCCAACGGGTGGAAACATCGCATATCAGACTATGTGGGTAGGCCGTGTTGACGCTGCAACTCAAGGAGGGGTGTGCTTGGTGTGTAAGAATGGCTGAAGTGCATGCACAGTGTCCTGGCCATTTTAGAATGTCTCGCACGATGGTGTGTAAGACTTCAGGAACTTGTTGATACGAATTGAACAGTGGTGCCATGCAGGGCGCATGGACATCCCTCCTTGGTGCAGCGTGGACACCATGTCCTCCCATTGTCTGGCACCATGGTTCCGATTTTTTAGTTGTCGCGGAGAAAGCCACACATTGATTTCTTATTGATGACAGGAGCAGTTCCTCCCCTGTGTGACTTCGTTCGCCAGGCAAACCAGGTGTAGTAAACTGCGTGACACGCTGTGCCTGCACAATGGTATGATGGAGCAGCACTTGTGGACGGCTGAGGTGGTGGTGGAGAAGGAGGAGGCGGACAATGGCGCAGGAGAGCAGTTTTGAAGGAGCAGCAGTTTGACTGTCCTCAAACAATTCGTCCTTGCTGAATAGTGGCGCAGAGCCCAGACCACCTAGTGCTTCTGGCTCGGGAAAGGAACAGGACAGAGCCTGGTTGAGGACGGATGAGGGCCCGCTGGGCCATGCCCACTAATTGTTGTATCTGAGGAACCCACAGACTCTTGGCTGGGTTGTCGATGTAATTTGAGGAATTGGATGACCTAGTCAACCATTCAACAACCCTTTGGGTTGCTTGATCAACACACTGCCACTAGCGACAATGGCCAGTTCTGGCCTCACAGAGTCACCCCCGGAATGTTTGGCTCCCATCGCAATGTGCCCACACATTGCTGACTCACAACAGACCACCAGTTCAGAATTGCTCCTTCCGAAAGCTGACACTCTCTTCGCCTTTTTGACGATGATGAATCCCCTGCTACACCCGGCTTCCAAGTGCGATCGCATACATCATCGACAATTTGCGTTTCCGGTCACTGCTACTCTCCTCACCGATGTCAGTATGCACAGCCTGACTTGCAGGAAGCAGCGGAAGTCTGCCCCACCTCTCACTGCAAAGCAGAGCTGCTGACTGTCCTCAAACACTTCGTCCTTGCGAATAGTGGGCGGGAGGGAGCCAGACCACCTAGTAGCTCTCTGGCGCTGGGAAAGGAACGACAGAGCCTGGTTGAGGACGGATGAGGGCCGCTGGGCCATGCCAACTAATGGTTGTATCTGAGGAACCCACAGACTCTTGGCTGGGGTGTTCTAGATGTTATATTGAGGAATGGAATGACTAGGTCAACCATTCAACAACCTTTGGGTTGTTGATCAACACTGCCACTAGACGACAATGGGCAGTTCTGGCCTCACAGGTCACCCCCTCTGGACATCCCCTTACTGTGCTGCCACCTCTGCCTGCTCCCCCTGCCACCTTTCTGTCCTGACATAGTGGTTTATAAACTACGTGGATTTGACAAGTAAATCTGGCTGTAAACTAGAGCCCCCCAAAAGGTATTGCAATGTTCCGTTATACAGATACCCAACAACCTGAACAGTGTAATTTCAGCCAATATCACTGTATAAACTATGTGGATTTCACACTTATAATGGCTGGAAGCTAGAGCCCCCAAAATGTATGGCAATGTGCGTTATAAGATACCCCCACAACTGACAGTGTAATTTCAGCGCAATCACTGTAAAACTATGTGGATTTGACACGTAATCTGGCTTAAACTAGAGCCCCAAAAGGTACTGCAATGTGCGTTATACAGATAACCCCACACACAGACCAGTGACATCAAAAGCCTTGCGGTCGATGATGGCTACAGGTCGCAATGTCATCGGGGGTGTTCCTTCTCCTTCCCAGAGTTCTCTGCCCCACGTAACACGTTGTTCTCGCGCCCATTTAGCAGAAAACATGAGGGGAAGAAATCACGTAAACTTCGGCTCTTCTGGGTGTGTTCCAAATATTTTCCTGAAATTATAACCGAAGTTAGAATCATTTAGAACGATTCGCCCATCTTAGACATGAGTAAATGAGAGAGAGAGAGAGAGGACATGAGTAGGAGAGAAGAGAAATGAGTAGGAGAAGAGGTACGGAGAGAAAAGACACGAGTAGTGAGAGGAGAGAATGACGTATAGAGAGAAGGGACATGAATAGGAGAGAGGTGGGAGAAGTAAGGGAGAGGAGACATGGTAGGAAAGAAGAGACATGAGTAGGACGCAGAGAAGAGACATGATAGGAAAGAAGAGACTGATGTAGGAACAGAAGAGAATGTGTAGGAGCGACAGATCATGAGTAGGAGAAGAGAAGAAACATGAGTAGGAGAGACGAGTCATGAGTAGGAGAGGAGAGGAAACATGAGTAGGAGAAGAGGTAGGAGAGAGAAGAGACATGAGTAGGAGAGAAGAAACATGAGTAGGAGAAGAGGTAGGAGAGAAGAAACATGAGTAGGTGAGAGAGACTGAGTAGGAGAGAAGAGAGACATGAGTAGGATAGTAAGATCCATGAGTAGGAAAAAGAGGCCATGAGTAGGAGCGAAGAGCCCATGAGTAGGTGAGAGATACATGAGTAGGTGAGAAGAGCCATTAGTAGGAGAGAAGAGCATGAGTAGGTGAGAAGATACATAGTAGGTGGAGAGCCATGAGTAGGAGAGAAGAGCCATGAGTAGGTGAGAAGATACATGAGTAGGTGAGAAGAGCCATGAGTAGGTGAGAAGATACATGAGTAGGAGAGTAGAGCCATGAGTAGGTGAGAAGATACATGAGTAGGAGAGAAGAGCCATGAGTTAGGTGAGAAGAAGATACATGAGTAGGTGAGAAGCGCCATGAGTAGGTGAGAAGAGACATGAATGAGAGAGAAAAGAGACCATGAGTAAAGAGAAGAGCATGCGTAGGAGAGAAAAGACATGAGTTAGAGAGAGAAGAGAATGAGTAGAAGAAAAGAGCCTTGAGTAGGAGAGAAGAGCAATGAAATAAGAACGAAGAGACATCAGTAGGAGAGAAAAGACATGAGTAAGAGAGAAGCGACATGAGTAGAGGAGAGTACTGCTTAAGAGCTCAAAGATAAAAAAAGCTTTTATGCACCTCACTCCGTGTAACGCGTGGGGTGCACTACGCTAGAGAGAGCCTCAAATTTAAACACACAAAGTCCCACCCAGCGTTCTTGATGGTGCCTAAATTTTACGTTAGATTTCACTAATTTTCGTCAATTCCTCCCCCTATATATGAGAATCTCATGTCCTGACAATCCACACCCACTCTGTGATTGACGAGCTCCGTAGGGTCTCTAAATATGGGTTCTCAATCTGCTACACAGATATGATGGACCACCCGAGATGTAGATCCAACAGGACCAAGAGAACCCCCAAAAATTGCTACAAGTTTCAGTCCTGATTTTAATTTTTTTTATTTCTTGTTGTTTTTTTCTTGATCTGTAAAGTAAAAACTAAAACGTGTGGTTATGTAAAATAGTTCCAATCTCAGAAAAAAATAAAAATCCAGCTTACTCGACGGTTATCAATAAAGCTCACTCTTTGGACACAGCAGAAAAATATTGAGATGATGAAAAGCAATTAGGTTCAGATGCACATCTGGCCATAAGAGGCATGATGGAAATGAGGATGAAGTAAGGACGTAAGGGGCATCATTGGCCATGGACAGGTACAGCCTTCAGGCCATGGACAGGTACAGCCTTCAGGTCATGGACAGGTACAGCCTTACAGGCCCATGGAAAGGACAGCCTTCAGGCCCTGGACAGGTCTATCAGCTCAGGGCATGGACAGGTTACAGCCTTCAGGTCATGGACAGGTACAGCCTTCAGGTCATGGACAGGGACAGCCTTCCGGCCATGGACAGGTACAGCCTTCAGGCAATGCCGACCATGGACAGGAAGCCTTCAGCCATGGACAGGTCATAGGACATTGTACAGGCCTTCAGGTCGGACAGGTACAGCCTTCAGGCCAGGACAGGTACAGCCTTCAGGCCATGGACAGGTACAGCCTTCAGGCCATGGACAGGTACAGCCTTAGGCCATGGACAGGTACAGCTCAGGCCATGGACAGTACGACTCAGGCCAGTGGAAGGTACAGCTCAGCCATGATCCAGGCACATGGAGTGTAGTCTGGACGGTACAGCCTTAGTAGGAAGCTAGCCGGCCATGGACAGGTACAGCCCTTAGCGCAGGACATGGTACAGACTGGAACTGACTTAGGTTATATGTGTCTGTGATCAATGTATTTCCCACCCTAAGGCTTACATACTCGATCAATGGTTTTTCCAATTTTTTGTGTAAATTGAAGGGTCCTCGGGTTTATTGCTGATTGCTTGTACTGGATTATAACGATGCACAATTTTTAAAACAGCATATTGACAAAACCTGACATAGGGTGTTAGTGGGAAGGAGGACGCACGGGACCCCTAGATGAGCAATGGCCGTTAACTAACACAAGAGTGCACACTTCTTCCAGTCCCCTGGACAGGTTCCATTGGGTTCTGTTCCATACGTTTGTATACCGTCGGGTGGTTTCTGAGGTATACTGACACCTGGGGCCTTTCAGTGGTCCGTATCCTATTAGTGTCCACATCCTTGATCTACCAAGTATTATAATTTCCATTGTATAACACTTTAGCCCATTGGGATCTTTTTTTTATTTAGGCTGTGTCATTAATGTGGCCATTTACTTCAATGCTATTCAATTACAATATTTCATTATATGTATGTAATTATATTTTCGTAGAGTTTGGTGCGCAGCCTCCTTTATCCAAAGAGTTAATGTCCTGAATTGTTTGCCAGTACTGATCACGGTAGAGGTTTGAAGCCGATTCCAGCCCCAAAATTCCTAATGATGTTCAAGGTTCGGTAATTTCGGCACTAACCCCGATCTTTGCTGTTCGGGTTCACCTATACTTAGTTATAACATATTGTGTGATGCTGTTGGATGTCTTTTTCCTAGAAATCTTACAATCTAGGTACTAAAGGTAATATCAGCTTCAACAGTGGAGTACCGCCATCACTTGTCCTGGCAATGTCGCCCTATGCCTGTCTGCAATCCTCTCGTGCAAGTACGAAGCTAGAATTCGCATTTTACAAAGATGGAAACTCGATTCGGGATTTTACGTACCAGTTCTAACATATCTGATGGCATCAGCCAGGTGAATGATTTGGGAATTATAGCGTAAGTCAAGTACTTGCTGAGAGTGGTCAGTGAGGAGCTAGCCCAGAAGTGGAAATCAAATGTAAAGGTAATATGAAAGAAACATGGGTCATTTGTTGGGTTTGTGTCTATTCGGGAGAGGACAGAGTTACTTTGCAGTTGGCCTCGTTCTGCTTAGAGCAGAACCCTTTTTCGGGGTACCAAAAGCCTAGCTCCAACTGTTCCTTTAGAACCGATGACTAAACTCTCTAGATCGCACAAGTAGTTGCTGATGTCACCATTACTTGACATGTGATGATTTGGGAGTTTTTCTCAACCAACTGGTGGACAGAGAGTGTCCACGCAGGTCCTGGGATAAATAACCAATATTATTATTACACTTACTGAGGGTGTTGTAAAGGGGATCTATCCATGTGGGGGTGTAAGATTCTTGGTCTTTTCCTCACACGTCTGTATGGTTGACCTAAATTTGACTCTGTTTTTATAACTTCCCTTAAAAGCCTTACGACCCCGCGAATAACTTAGCCTGTGACAAAACACTTGTAACCATGTGTTGCTCCCTCCGTGGTGGGCTTTATTCTACATTCATGACTCGACAGACATTTAGGAGCCATAGCTCCATGTGTGTTTCTATGTGATTGTGTGGTCCACTACGCTCATCAGCAAATTTTTTGTTCTTTTCTTGATTCTAAGTCCTTTCTACTCTCCCGTTCTATATCAGTGTCTCCCCACTTTTATCCGGAAAAGGAAACCCCTGCGTCGAATTCTAACCGTAACTTCAAGGAGTCTATCTTAGCGCGACACTAGAACTCCTGTCTTGATAAGAACGGCAACAAGTTTATTCAAATACAGAACATTATCCCGAATAATATGGCGGCTCAGACTATATTTCCCAGCAATACAGGTGCTTGCATGCCACATAACTACAACAGGGCCAGATCACAAATACAGCGAAGCACACCTGGTACATCTTGGTTCAGAGGTGTCATATTTAGGTAAACCTCTGCTGCCTCGCTTATAAAAGGTCCATGTCCTAAAAGATCATTAACTGCCAAAAATTGTTTTTTAGCCAACTAGAGGGTTTTCACTACTCACAACACATCCTCGTTTGATTACACAGTCGTGAACCTCCAGTTAAGACTCAGTGCAGTTTTGACATTGGCCTTTCAGCAAAATATATCATCATGCATCAAATAAGAGACTTACATAAAATTAAATGTACATCAATATACACTTTTGTGTACCAAAAAAACTAGCAAGGGGACCCTGCCTGCTCTGACTAAAGGGCCTGCAGTCGTAAAACAGGGACCATTGTCTCCACTGAAAAGGAGTTACCAAGTCTTACATATCTCACTTCCCCTCAAGTGTGTATGGGGCAGCTAGCTATCCCCTGAGAATTGCTATTATAACATCCCAAACCTCTCACTTACCTGGAAAACAAATGCCGAACCATCTTACTGTACACCGGGGTTACTTTTCATTTGTGATATGACTTTCAACTGGAACACACAACGTAACTGGCATTGTAGGGAAGACCAGGAACTGAACATACCTGACTTCTACAATAGGGCGACAGCTCCTGCCATAGATGAGAAATTTCCCAATTCTCATATTTTTTTCTTGAGACATGGACGGTGCCAAGATCGTATTGACCAGCAGATGCAATAGTTGGTTGGAAGTAATACAACTTTCACATGTTTGTCGTGAGGTACAACCTATTTCTTACAATGGCTGCACAATGGCAGAGATAGCCCAAGACTGTGCGTTGTATAATATCCGACAAGATGGTAGAGTGCTCTACATAGAAGCCCTTCAGCAGGAGCACTCCCGGGGTCTATCGATGTAGTCAGCAATCACTCTCCTCTAGTATGAGGATGGCTGAGATACGTCATAGTAAGATAAATAATTGTCCCAATCCCATCTCAACAAGTTCAGACTATTTTTGAAGGCATCTCACTTAGTATGTTTTACTTCTATAGAGCCACCTGGAGGCCCTTTCTGTTGACCCGACTTAAAGAAAATTGACTTGATGCCTAAACAGTGTCAAATTAACTTGCTCTTTTACTCAAGTAAGGTTCCAACTTCTTCTGGTTACACAATGATCAAAACGGAACAGGACACAGCTACATACGAGTTAGAGAAGGAGAAAAAGTGCTTGCATAAAGTCTGCACAGCCATATCACGAGGCTCTACCAATGTGGGGTGGAAAAGGACATCCCCTCGGAAGACCATTGGTTTCCAAGTGGTATTTTGACCTTAAAATCAAGTAAGTCTACTGCATGGTGTTGGACCAGAAGGTAGAGATAATACAAAAATTCTACTTATCTAATCTTAGTTTTTGATAGGTAAAGGTGGTTCATACCTCACCATTCCTGATAGTCCTGGTGGTGGTACTTATCATCTCCATCATTGTTATTCATACAATATCAACAAGATTTTAAGCCCCATTTTCTCCAAGTAAACTACACAATATCAGAGGTAAGGAAAAAATATCTCAATTGAGTTTAAACAAATCTTGACCGCATCTTAGAAGCAAAAATTAGATCCGACCTGGGTTGTATAATGGAGTACATACAGATGGTGTGGTGGACTATTACCTTCTCTTATCTTGTTTTTCAGTTCCCCCTGGTAAACATTGAAGATAAGGCTGTTTTTTGAGGTGGAATTGGCTGAGAATTTGGAGGTCAGTATTTTACTGGGTGACTTGAGAGGCAACACGGTTCATGACTATAAGAAGAAGGTATTTGCCTCGCGCCACTCAATTTCATACAACCTATACCTTTCCAGTTATGATGTAGTACAGCACAGATGACATCTCATTCCTCTGTAGGACTAAACAATTCCACATAATACACCACACCATAATGATGACACCATAACGGTGGTAATACCACAGTTCTCCTGCAGGGTGCTGTAGTTGAACATTTCCAATCATCTGCTCCCAAACGATCATGGCTGATCACAGAGGATCACAGTAGAACAGATACGTGTGATAGCTGTTGTTGGGGGAGCCTTCAAACCAGAGAAACAATTGTTATAGGCACAATTGCTATTAATTGTCATTCCTAATTTCTGTTTTTTCCAGAATTTTCCAGTCCCCCAAACTGAAAAGAGAAGAATTTTTAAAGAAAAGCACATATGACCTATGTCCAGCCACATGTGTCCTCCTGGGTCTTTCCTGCATACTATGGCTGAGGCTGTACCATGGCCTGGCTAGTGGCTGACTACCTGTCCATGCCTGAAGCTGTACACCTGTCCTGACCTGAAGGCTGTACCGTGATCCATGGCCGGAAGGCTGTACCTGTCCATGGCCTGAAAGCTGTACCTGTCCAGTGGCCTGAGGACGTACTGTCCATGGCCTGAAGGCTGTACCTGTCCATGGCCTAAGGCTGTACCTGTCCATGGCCTGAAGGCTGTACCTGTCCATGGCCTGAAGGCTGTACCTGTCCTGGCCTGAAGGCTGTACCTGTCCGACCTGAAGGCCTGTACAATGTCCTATGACCTGTCCATGGCTGAAGGCTTCCTGTCCATGGTCGCATTGCCTGAAGGCTGTACCTGTCCATGGCCGGAAGGCTGTCCCTGTCCATGACCTGAAGGCTGTACCTGTTCCATGACCTGAAGGCTGTAACCTGTCCATGCCCTGACGCTGATAGACCTGTCCAGGGCCTGAAGGCTGTCCTTTCCATGGCCTGTAAGGCTGTACCTGTCCATGACCTGAAGGCTGTACCTGTCCATGGCCTGAAGGCTGTACCTGTCCATGGCCAATGATGCCCCTTACGTCCTTACTTCATCCTCATTTCCATCATGCCTCTTATGGCCAGATGTGCATCTGAACCTAATTGCTTTTCATCATCTCAATATTTTCTGCTGTGTCCAAAGAGTGAGCTTTATTGATAACCGTCGAGTAAGCTGGATTTTTATTTTTTTCTGAGATTGGAAGTATTTTACATAACCACACGTTTTAGTTTTTACTTTACAGATCAAGAAAAAAACAAGAAGAAATAAAAAAAATTAAAATCAGGACTGAAACTTGTAGCAATTTTTGGGGGTTCTCTTGGTCCTGTTGGATCTACATCTCGGGTGGTCCATCATATCTGTGTAGCAGATTGAGAACCCATATTTAGAGACCCTAGGAGCTCGTCAATCACAGAGTGGGTGTGGATTGTCAGGACATGAGATTCTCATATATAGGGGGAGGAATTGACGAAAATTAGTGAAATCTAACGTAAAATTTAGGCACCATCAAGAACGCTGGGTGGGACTTTGTGTGTTTAAATTTGAGGCTCTCTCTAGCGTAGTGCACCCCACGCGTTACACGGAGTGAGGTGCATAAAAGCTTTTTTTATCTTTGAGCTCTGTAAGCAGTACTCGCTCTACTCATGTCGCTTCTCTCTTACTCATGTCTTTTCTCTCCTACTGATGTCTCTTCGTTCTTATTTCATTGCTCTTCTCTCCTACTCAAGGCTCTTTTCTTCTACTCATTCTCTTCTCTCTCTAACTCATGTCTTTTCTCTCCTACGCATGCTCTTCTCTTTACTCATGGTCTCTTTTCTCTCTCATTCATGTCTCTTCTCACCTACTCATGGCGCTTCTCACCTACTCATGTATCTTCTTCTCACCTAACCTCATGGCTCTCTCTCTACTCATGTATCTTCTCACCTACTCATGGCTCTACTCTCCCTACTCATGTATCTTCTCCACCTACTCATGGCTCTTCTCACCTATCATTATCTTCTCACCTACTCATGGCTCTTCTCTCCTACTCTGGCTCTCCACCTACTATGTATCTTCTCACCTACTCATGCTCTTCTCTCCTACTAATGGCTCTTCTCACCTACTCATGTATCTCTCACCTACTCATGGTCTCTTCGCTCCTACTCATGGCCTCTTTTTCCTACTCATGGATCTTACTATCCTACTCATGTCTCTCTTCTCTCCTACTCAGTCTCTCTCACCTACTCATGTTTCTTCTCTCCTACCTCTTCTCCTACTCATGTTTCTTCTCTCCTACTCATGTCTCTTCTCTCTCCTACCTCTTCTCCTACTCATGTTTCCTCTCCTCTCCTACTCATGACCTCGTCTCTCCTACTCTGTTTCTCTCTTCTCCTACTCATGATTCTTCGAACTCCTATCACATTCTCTTCTGTCCTACTCATGTCTCTTCTTTCCTACTCATGTCTCTTCTCTTCTCTCCTACCTCTTCTCCTATTCATGTCCCTTCTCTACTACTCAAGTCTCTCCTCTCCTACTCGTGTCTTTTCTCTCCTACCTCTTCTCCTACTCATTTCTCTTCTCTCCTACTCATGTCTCTTCTCTCTCTCTTCTCATTTACTCATGTCTAGAGATGGGCGAATCGATTCTAATGATTCTAACTTCGGTTAGAATTTCAGGAAAAATTTGAAACACCACGAAGCCGAAGTTTATGCTGATTTTTTCCCCTCATGTTTCTGCTAAATGGGCGCGAGAACAACGTGTTACGTGGGGCAGAGAACTCTGGGAAGGAGAAAGGAACACCCCCGATGACATCTGCAGACCTGTAAGCCAATCAGCGACCGGCAGGCTTATGTGATGTCACTGTCAGTTGTGGGGTATCTGTATAACGCACATTGCAGTACCTTTTGGGGGCTCTAGTTTACAGCCAGATTTACGTGTCAAATCCACATAGTTTATACAGTGATTTTCGCTGAAATTACACTGTCAGTTGTGGGGTATCTTTATAACGCACATTGCCATACATTTTGGGGGCTCTAGCTTACAGCCAGATTTAAGTGTGAAATCCACATAGTTTATACAGTGATATTGGCTGAAATTACACTGTCAGTTGTGGGGTATCTGTATAACGGACATTGCAATACCTTTTGGGGGCTCTAGTTTACAGCCAGATTTACTTGTCAAATCCACGTAGTTTATAAACCACTATGTCAGACAGAAAGGTGGCAGGTGGAGCAGGCAGAGGTGGCAGCACAGTAAGGGGATGTCGCAGCAGGGGTGACTCTGTGAGGCCAGAACTGCCATTGTCGTCTAGTGGCAGTGTGTTGATCAACAACCCAAAGGTTGTTGAATGGTTGACTAGGTCATCCAATTCCTCAAATATAACATCTGACAACCCCAGCCAAGAGTCTGTGGGTTCCTCAGATACAACAATTAGTTGGCATGGCCCAGCGGCCCTCATCCGTCCTCAACCAGGCTCTGTCCTGTTCCTTTCCCCATGCGAGCTTCCCGGGTGAGAAGGGGAAGGAAGAAGGGGGGGGAGCTGGAGAAATTGTGGAGGGGGGGGGGGAAGGGGGGGGGAGAATGGGAAGGGGGGGTCACCCACTCCCTGCGTTTGATCAAAGTCGTGAAGCCGTCATTATCCTTCCATAGGCAAGTAAGATTTTGACATTGGGGCCTTGCAGAGCAAAACGATCAGTCATGCAGTCAAATAAAGAGCTTCCTAAAATACGAGTTCCATCATTACACCTTGTAGTACTCAAAAAACCTACAAGGAGGACCCTCCATGCCTAACTTAGGGCCTGTCCTGCTACACATGGAACCAATTGGTCCACTGAAAAGGAGTTGACAAGTCTTACATATCTCCTTCCCCTCATGGTGGTTATGGGGCAGCTAGCTCATCCCCTGAAATTGCTATTTAACTCCCACAACCTCTCACTCTGTCGGTGGAAAACAATGCTCCATCTTACGTATACACCGTTGTGTTACTTTTCATGTTGTGATATGAGCTTTTCAACTGGAAAACACACAACGTACTGGGTCATTGTTGGAAGACCAGGAACTGAACATACCGTACTTCTACAATAGGGGCAAGCTCCTGCCATATGAGAATTTCCAATTCGATCATATTTTTTCTTGGAAAGACTGGACGGTGCCAAGATCAGTTTGACCAGCAGATGCCAATATGTTGGTTGGAAGTAATACAACTTTCACATGTTTGTGCATGAGGGGTACACCTATTTCATTTACAATGCTGCACAATGCAAGAGATAGCCCAAACTGTGCAGTTGTATAATTCGCGACAAATGGTAGAGTGCTCTACATAAAGCCCCTTCACAGAGCACTGCCGGGGTCTATCGATGTAAGTCAGCAATCACTTCTCCTCTAGTATGATGATGAGCTGAAGATCACGTCATAGTAAGATAAATATGTGTCACAGATCCCATCTCAACAAGTTCAGACTATTTTTGAAGGCATCTCACTATGTATTTTTTCTTCTATATGAGCCACCTGGAGGCGCCTTTCTGTTGACCGACTTAAAAGAATTGACTTGATGCCTGAAGACAGTGTCAAATTACTTCTCTTTGACTCAATGTAAATGGTTCCAACTTCTTCTGGTTACAAACATGATCAAAACCTAAACAGGACACAGCTACATACGAGTTCAGAGAGGAGGAAAAGTGCTGCATATAAAGTCTGCACAGCCATATCACGAGGCTCCTACCAATGTGGGGTGGAAAAGGACATCCCCTCAGGAAGACCCTTGGTTTCCAAAAGTGGGTATTTGGACCTTAAAAATATCAAGTAGTCTACTCTGCATGGTGTTGACGAGAGTGAGAGATAATACAAAAATTCTACTTATCTAATCTTGAGTTTTTGATAGGTAAAGGTGGTTCATACCTCACACCATTCCTGATAGTCCTGGTGGTGGTACTATCATCTCATCATTGTTATATGCATACAATATCAGAACAAGATTTTAAGCCCCATTTTCTCCAAGAAAACTACCCAATATCAGAGGTAAGAAAAAATATCTATCATTAGATTTAGAACAAATCTTTGACCGCATCTTTGAGAAACCAAAACTTAGATCCGACCTGGGTTGTATATGGATTTACAGAAGTGGTGTGGGTTGGACTATTACCTTCTCTTATCTTTGTTTTTTCCAGTTCCCTTGGTAAACCTTGAAGATAAGAGGCTGTTTTAGTGGGGAAAATGCTGAAATTTTGGAGGGTCAAGTATTTTACTGGGATGACTGAGAGGCAACACGGTTCATGACTAATAAAGAAGAAGATATTTGCCTCAGCCCACTCAATTTAATACACCCTACTATTCCATTGTTATTGATAGTACGCTACAGATGACATCTCCTCCTCTGTAGGACTAACATTCCACATAAACACAGACACCAAATAGAATGACACCATACGCGGTGTAATACCACAGTTCTCCTGCAGGGTGCTGTAGTTTGAACATTTCCTCTGGCTGCCCACAACGATCATGGCTGATCACAGAGGATCACAGTAGAGGATACGTGTGATAGCTGTTGTTGGGGGAGCCTTCAAAACCATAGGAAACAAGTGTTAGTGAGCACAATTGCTATTAATTGTCATTCCTAATTTTCTGTTTTTTCCAGAATTTCCAGTCCCCCAAACTGAAAGAGAAGAAATTTTAAAGAAAAGCACATAATGACCTATCCGCCACATGTGTCCTCCTGGGTCTTTCCGCATACTTGCTGAAGGCTGTACCTGTCTGCTAGGCTGGTACCTGTCCATGCCTGAAGGTGTTACCTGTCCTGACCTGAAGGCTGTACCTGTCCATGCGAAGGCTGTACTGTCCATCGAAGGCGTCCTGTAGCTAAGAGCTGTACCTGTCCATGGCCTGAAGGCCTGTACTGTCCATGGCCTGAGGCTGTACCTAGTCCATGGCCTGAAGGCTGTACCTGTCCATGCCTGAAGGCTGTACTGTCATGGCCGAAGGCTGTACCTGTCCAGCCTGAAGGCTGTACCTGTCCATGACCTAGGCTGTACATGTCCATGAAGCTCTGATAGGCTGTACCTGTCCATGGTCCTGAAGGCTGTCCCTGTCCATGGCGGCATGGCCTAAGGCTGTACCGTCCATGGCCTGAAGGCTGACCTGACCTGTCCATGACCTGAAGGCTGTACCTGTTCCAATGACCTGAAGGCTGTAAACCTGTCCATGCCTGAAGGGCTGTACCTGTCCATGGCCCTGAAGGCTGTACCTGTCCATGACCTAGGCTTGTACCTGTCCATACCTGAAGGCTGTACCTGTCCAATGCGCTGAGCACTGTCCTGGCAATGATGCCCCTTACGTCCTTACTTCATCCTCTCATTTCCCATCATGCCTCTGTTATGGCCGATGTGGCATCGGCATCTGAACCTAATTGCTTTATCATCATCTCAATATTTTTCTGCTGTGTCCAAAGAGTGAGCTTTATTGATAACCATCGAGTAGTGGATTTTTATTTTTTTCTGAATTGGAATATTTTACATAACCACACTTTTTTAAGTTTTTACTTTCAGATCAAGAAAAAAAACAAAAGAATAAAACAAAAATTAAAATCAGACTGAAACTTGTAGCAATTTTGGGGGTTCTCTATGGTCCTGTTGGATCTACCAGCTCTCGGTGGTCCATTCTATCTGTGTAGCAGATTGAGAACCCATATTTATGAAGACCTAGGAGCTCGTCAATCACAGAGTGGGTGTGGATTGTCAGGACATGAGATTTTCTATATATAGGGGGAGGAATTGACGAAAATTAGTGAAATCTAAAAGTAAAATTTAGGCACCATCAAGAATCGCTGGGTGGGACTTTGTGTGTTTAAATTTGGCTCTCCTGCGTAGGTGCACCCCACGCGTTACAACGAGAGTGGGAGTGCATAGGCTTTTATCTTTGAGCTCTGAAAGCAGTACTCTCTCCTACTCATGTCGCTTCTCTCTTACTCATGTCTTTTCTCTCCTACTGATGTTCTCTTCTCGTTCTTATTCATTGCTCTTCTCTCCTACTCAAGGCTCTTTTCTTCTACTCATTCTCTTCTCTCTAACTCATGTCTTTTCTCTCTCATTCCTTTTCTCTTTTACTCATGTTTTCCGCTCTTTTCTCTCTATTCATGTCTCTTCTCACCTACTCAGGCTCTTCTCACCTACTCATGTATCTTCTCACCTACTCATGGCTCTCTCTCTACTCATGTATCTTCTCACCTACTCATGGCTCTACTCTCCTACTCCATGTATCTTCTCCACCTACTCATGGCTCTTCTCACCTACTCTAGTTATCTTCTCACCTACTCATTCATGGCTCTTCTCTCCTACTACTCATATGCTTCTCACCTACTCATGTATCTCTCACCTACTACTCATGGCTCTTCTCATCCTACTCATGGTCTTCTCACCTACTCATGTTCTTCTCACACCTACTCAATGCTCTTCTCTCCTACTCAATGTGCCCTTTCTCCTACTCTGGTCTTACTATCCTACTCATGTCTCTTCTCTCCTACTCATGTCTCTTCTCACCTACTCATGTTTCTTCTCTCCTACCTCTTCTCCTACTCATGTTTCTTCTCTCCTACTCATGTCTCTTCTCTCCTACCTCTCTCTCCTACTCATGTTTCCTCTCTCCTACTCATGACTCGTCCTCTCCTACTCATGTTTTCTTCTCTTCTCCTACTCATGATTCTTCGCTCCTACACATGTCTCTTCTGTCCTACTCATGTCTCTTCTTTCCTATCATGTCTCTCTCTCTGTCCTACTCATGCTCTTCTTCCTCTACTCATGTCCTCTCTCCTTCTTCTCCACCTCTTCTCCTATTCATGTCCTTCTCTACTACCAATCTCTCGCTCTCCTACTCGTGTCTTTTCCTCCAACCTCTTCTCCTAACCATTTCTCTTCTCTCCTACTCAATGTCTCTTCTCTCTCTCTTCTCATTTACTCTGTCTAGAGATGGCGCATACGATTCTAATGATTCTAACTTCGGTTAGAATTTTCAGGAAAATATTTGAAACACCCACGACCCGAAGTTTTGCTATTTTTTCCCCTCATGTTTTCTGCTAAATGGGCGCGAGAACAACGTTTTACGTGGGGCAGAGAACTCTGGAAGGAGAAAGAACACCCCCCGATGACATCTGCAGACCTGTAAGCCAATCAGCGACCGGCAGGTTATGTGATGTCACTGTCAGTTGTGGGGTTCCTGTATAACGCACATTGCGTACCTTTTGGGGGCTCTAGTTTACAGCCAGATTACGTGTCAAATCACAATAGTTTTTATACAGTGATTTTCGCTGATTACACTGTCAGTTGGTGGGGATCTTTATAACGCACATTGCCATACATTTTGGGGGCTCTAGCTTACAGCCCAGATTTAAGTGTGAAATCCACATAGTTTATACAGTGTATTGGCTGAAATTACATCTGTCAGTTGGTGGGTATCTGTAAACGGACATTGCATAACCTTTTGGGGGCTCTAGTTTCAGCCAGATTTACTTGTCAAATCCACGTAGTTTATAAAAACCACTATGTCAGGACAGAAGGTGGCAGGTGGATGCAGGCAGAGGTGGCAGCACAGTAAGGGGATGTCGCAGCAGGGTGTGACTCCTGTGAGCCAGAACTGCCATTGTCGTCTAGTGGCAGTGTTTGATCAACAACCCAAAGGTTGTTGAATGGTTGACCTAGTCATCCAATTCCTCCCATATAACATCTGACAACACCCCAGCCAAGAGTCTGTGGGTTTCCTCAGATACAACCATTAGTTGGCATGGCCCAGCGGCCCTCATCCGTCTCAACCAGGCTCTGTCTGTCTCCTTTCCCAGCCCAGAGAGCTACTAGGTGTCGGGCTCCGCGCCCACTATTCAGCAAGGACGAAGTGTTTGAGACAGTCAGCAGCTGCTTTGCAGTGAAGAGGTGGGGCAGACTTCCGCTGCTTCCTGCAGTAGGCAGGCTGTGCATACTGACATCGGTGAGGAGAGTAGCAGTGACCCGGGAAACCAAATTGTTCGATGATGTAGCGATGTCACTTGGAAGCCGGGTGTAGCGGGGATTCATCATCGGGCAGGCGAAGAGAGTGTCAGCTTGTTCGGAGCAGGCCAGCAATTCCTAATGTGGCGTGACTCGCAGTGTGGGCAGCATTGCGAGGATGGGAGCCAAACATCTCCGGGGGTGACTCTGTGAGGCCCGAAACTGCCATTGTCGCTAGTGGCAGTGTTGTGTTGATCAACAACCCAAAGGTTGTTGAATGGTTGACTAGGTCATCCAATTCCTCAAATATACATCTGACAAACCCCCAGCCAAAGAGTCTGTGGGTTCCTCGATACAACAATTAGTTGGCATGGCCCAGCGGCCCTCATCCGTCCTCAACCAGGCTCTGTCCTGTTCCTTTCCCGCAGCCAGAGAGCTACTAGGTGGTCTGGGCTCTGCGCCACTATTCAGCAAGGACGAAGTGTTTGAGGACAGTCAAACTGCTGCTCCTGTCAAACTGCTGCTCCTGCGCCAGTGTCCGCCTCCTCCTTCTCCACCACCACCTCAGCCTCCACAAGTGCTGCTCTCCATCATACCACATGTGCAGGGCACAGCGTGTCACGCAGTTTCTACACCGGTTTGCCTGGGCGAACGAAGTCACACGGGAGAGAACTGCTCCGTGCATGCAATAAGAAATCAATGTGTGTTTCTTCTTTCTCCGCGACAACTAAAAATCGGAACCATGGTGACAGACAATGGGAGGACATGGTGTCCCACGGCTGCACCAAGGAGGGATGTCCATGCGCCCTGCATGGCACAACGTGTTCAATCTGGTATCAACAAGTTCCTGAAGTCTTACACTCCCTCTGCAAGACATTCTAAAAATGGCCAGGACACTGTGCATGCACTTCAGCCATTCTTACCAGCCAAGCACACCTCCATTTGGTTGCAGCGTCAGAACGGCCTACCAACATAGTCTGATATGCGATGTTTCCACCCGTTGGAATTCCAGCCTCCATATGTTGGACCGCCTGTATGAACAGACAAAAGCCATTAATGATTTTCAGGGCAGGGCACTGGAGAAGTGGAGACTACATCTCATGGCCACATGAGTCCGGTGGGGGCTGAACTGGAGGAGGAGGAGGACATTGGAGCACAAGCAGAGTCTGGTGCAATTTTTGGTTTTTCTACTCACTGACAGGAGGAGGAGCAGGAGCATCCCGGAGAGGTAGAAGCGAGGCAGATGACCCAGAAGCACCGTGGCAGTATACTGTGGATATGGAGACCGGGAGTCCCTCAGAGTCCTTGCGAAGATGGCCCGCAGCATGCTTGCTTTGGCCTAACTAGTGACAGCCGATAGTCAACCTCCGCATAGGGATGACTTTTGGACAGTCAGCACTGCTTTTGCATGAGAGGTGGGGCAGACTTCCGCTGCTTTCCTGCAGTAGCAGGCTGTGCATACACTGACATCGGTGAGGAGAGTAGCAGTGACTGGGAAACCAAATTGTCGATGATGTAGCGATCGCACTTGAAGCCCGGGTGTAGCAGGGATTCATCATCGTCAGGACGAAAGAGTGTCAGCCTTGCGGCATGCCAGCAGGGTGTCAGCAGGGTGGCATCAGTGCGAGGATGGAGCCAAACATCCGCGGGGTACAATCCCGATTTGCGGCCCAATAAGCGTGGCACAGGGCTGAGCGAGGCAGCGGCGGTAGTAGTCGCGTGGCCAGGGAGCTAACCTTGGCACCCGGCCCTGCACTCAACAATATGCAGCGTCACACCATCCATGGCCTGGGATAAACGGTGTCAGATGCTGTCCTTCTTCACGGCGCAGCAACAGCAGTCACAGCACCTAGTGGTGCACACTGCTGTTTCAGCAGTCAATGGCTCCAGCACCGTCTGCCGAAGGGGCTGTTTGTCTTTGACATCATCTCCCGGTCATATGCCCTGCTCCTCGCTAAACGCATGGTGCCATGGCAGCGTCGTTGACGAGGCAGCATTACAAAAAGAACCACTCTATGCGTCCATGCCCATCCTAAGGTGCATAAGCTTACGCATTGCTCTTGTCGATGTTGTTGGTAACTGCAAGTCTCTTCTCTCTTTCCACAGTCATGACTCTGCATCCCTTCAGAGAACTTAATGGCTTGTGCGAAACCAGGTGGAAGGTTCCAACGCAATTTTTTTTCCAAAGTGCTGTGCCAGCCCTTCACCAATATGTAAACAGAAAGGTGGGGCCATCCTTGAGCTTATCATCGTTTTCTCCAGGTGCACAGCAGGCGCGGAATGGTGGAGCCTGTAATTACGGTCAGGCCAGTATATGTCCCTTTACGCCACCTGGGTGAGATGTGCTTCCAAGCCCGGCCACACCAACAACTTCAACAAGAGATGGCAGCGTCTCCTCCACGTTTCAAACTGCTGCTGCCTGCGCCAGTTGTCTCGCCTCCTCTTCTCCACCACACACCTCTCAGCCTCCCATATGCTTCCATCATACCCACATGTGCAGCGGCACAGCGGTGGTCCACGCGTTCACCCTGTTTGCCTGGGTGAACTGAGTCAACAGGAGGTGACTGCTCCGTGATCATGCAATAAGAAATCAATGTGTGGCTTTCTTTTCTTCCGCGACAAACTAAAAATCGGAACCATGGTGACAGAAGGGAGGAACATGGTGTCCACTAGCTCACCCACGGAGGATGGTCCCTGCGCCCTGCTTGGCACACATGGTTCAATCTGGTAGTCAAAGTTCCCTGAAGTCCTTACACAACACCATCTGCAAGCTCTAACATTGGCCAGTGACACTGGCATGCACTTCAGCCCATTCTTACAAAGCAGCCACAAACCCATCCTTGAGTTGCAGCGCCAGAAGAACGGCCTACCCAACAGTGCGATATGCTGTTTCCACCCTTTGAATTATTCCCAGCCTCCATATGTTGTGACCGCCTGTAGACAGACAAAGCCTTAAATGATTTCAGGAGGCAGGGCACTGGAAGAATGGAGACTTATCATCTCATGGCCACATGAGTCCCGTGCTGGGGCTGAACTGGAGGGCGAGGAGACATTGGAGCACAGCAGATCTGCGTGCAATTTATTTGGTTTTTCTACTCAGGTGTACAGCGCGATGGAAGCGGGCATCCGGAGGGGTAGTAAGAACGAGCAGATACCCCAGACGCAAACCGTGCAGTATCTGTGGATATGGTAGACCGGGAGTCGCCTAGAGTCCACTCTTGCGAGATATGCCCTGCCATGCTGCTTTGCCTAACTAGTGACACCTAAAGTCACCTCCGGCATAGGGATGACCTTTTGGCTCTCCCTCTTTGGACCTCGCTACCTGTCAAATGGGTGAACTTTTGTCCTGGCTGCTGAGAGGAAGGAACACTGGCATAACTATAGAGAAATCTGAGCACGCAGTTGGCCCTGCTATGGTGCCCATTTGTCCCATCCTCTGTCAGGTATGACCGGGGATTTCCTGTGCAGTCATTGTCAACGTACTACTCTTCGTACCGGCTCTGTGGGGCTGGGGGGGTAGGAGCAGTGTCAGTTCCATCAACAGGTCCGCTAATCTGGATTCTCTTAATAGCAATTTCCTTCACCCGCCTATGTAAGGAGGTAAGCCTCACCGGCAGTCAGCAGCAGGACATGAAGCAGACCCTGCACCAGCGGTGGGGGCCTACTGTTGACCTACCACCTGAGGTAGAGGATCCCATGGACTACTGGGCAGACCAAACTTGATGCGTGGCCGCACTTGCGGAGTTTGCTTGTATGATAGCTGTCCTGCTCCGACCAGTAGTGTGGATAAGCGGTGTTCTGCTGCGGGGGCCACGTTACCCCCAGTAAACCCCTTGCCACCCGAATGTGGAGAGACTGACTTTGCAAGAATGAATCACAGGCTTGGATCGCCCAGATTTCAACTCCCAATGCTAATGCTCAGATTAGATCAGCCGGATGCCCCTCCAAACGTTGAGAAATGAGTAGTCAGTTCTAACACCTGCCCTCCTACCATCTTTACAGGGACTGAATTCTCCGCCACCTCCACACTATATCATGTGCCACTCTGCTGGCGTCTCTGCTCTGCTTTTATGCCCCCTTCATACTATATCATTGTGGCCACTTCTGCGGGCTCCTGCGGCTGACTTTATGCCCCCTTCCAACACTATAATCATTGTGCCACTCTGTCGGGCTCCTGCTGCTTCTGATGCCACCTTCACACTATATCAATTGTGCCAATCGCGGGCTCCTGCTGCTGCTGCTTTTGTTGATGCCGCCAACAACTATATCATTGTGGCCTCTGCCGCTCTTCTGTCTTCTGATGCACACTTCACACTGTATCATCATGTTGCACTCTGCGGGGCTCCTGCCTGTCTACCGATGCCACCCCTTCCACTATATCATTGTGCCCACTATCTGCGGGCCTCCTGCTCTGCTGCTGCTTTTGATGCCACCACACCACTAATCATTGTGCCGACTCGCTGCCGCTCTTGCTGCTTCTGAGCCACCTTCACACTATTCATTGTGCGAATCTGCGTGGCTTCTGCTGCTGTGTGCTGCTACTGATGCCCACCAACTCACTATATCATTGTGCCACGCTTGCAGGCTCCTGCGCTTCTGTGCCACATTCACACTATACATTGTGCCACTCTGGACCGCTCTTGCTGCTTCTGATGCCACTTCACACTATAGATATCCTTGTGTCCATACTCTCTTTGGCGGGCTCCTGCTGCTACTGATGGCACCTTCACACTATATGCAATTGTGCCACTCTGGCGGGCTCCTGCTGCTGCTGCTTTTGATGCCACCAACCCACTATACATTGTGCACTCTGCCGCTCTTGCTTGCTGCTCTGATTCCACTTCACACTATAATCATTGGCCACTCTGCTGCGGGCTCCATCTCTGCTACCTGAGCCACCTTTTCACACTATACATTGTGCCGCCACTCTGCGGCTCCTGCTGCTGCTGCTTTTGATGGCCACCAACCACTATATCATGTGCCCACTCGACTGTGCCGCTCTTGCTGCTTCTGAGCCACCTTCACACTATTCGATTGTGCGAATCTGCGGGCTCCTGTTTGCTGCTGCACTGATGCCACCAACTCACTATACAATGTGCCATCTGCAAGGCTCCTGCTGCTTCTGATCCACCTTCACACATATCATTGTGCCACTCTGCAGGCCCTGCTGCTTCTGTTGCCACTATCACACTATATCATTTGGCCACTCTGCTGCCTGCTGCCGCTCTTGCTGCTTCTCTGATGCCACCTCACACTATATCCTGTGCCACTCTGCGGGCCTCCTGCTGCACTGATGTCCACCGTTCAACCTATATCATTGTGCCACTCTGCGGGCTCCTGCTGCTGGCTGCTGTTTTGCCATCCACCAACACACTATAGTTCATTTGTGCCACTCTGGCTGGCCGCTCTTCGCGCTTCTGATGCCACCGTTCCCACTATATCATGTGCTACTCTGTGCGGCGCCTTCCTGCTGCTACTATGCCACCTTCACACAATATTGTATCATTGTGCCACTCTGCGGGCTCCTGCTGCTGCTGGCTTTTGATGCCACCAACACACTATATCATTGTGCCAACTCTGCCCTCTTTGGCTGCTTCTGATGCCCACCCTTCATCACACTACTACATTGTGCGAATCTGCGGGCTCCTGTTGCTGCTGCTACTGTGCAGCCATCCCCCTAACAATATCATTGGCCACTCCCTGCAGCTCCTGCTGCTTCTGATGGCCACCTTCACACTGATATCTTGTGCCATCTCTGGGCTGGGCTCCTGCTGCTTCTGATTCCACCAACACACCTATATCATTGGCACTCTGGGGCTCCTCTGCTGGCTGCGACTACTGAATCCACCTTTCACACTATTCATTGTTGCCACTCTGCTGCGGGCCTCCTGCTGCTGCTACTGTGCCACCATGCACTATATCATTGTCGCCCTTTCTGGCAGGCTCCTGCCTGCACTGACTCCCACCTTCACACTATATCATTGTGCACTCTGCGGCTCCTGCCTGCTGCTGTCTTTTGATGCCAACACACACTATAATCATTGTGCCCTACTGCTGCCCGCTCTTGCTGCTTTCTGATGCCCAACCAACAGCACTATATCATTTTGACACTTCTGAAGCTCCTGCGCTTCTGATTGACCAACACCAATATTCTTGTGCCACTCTGTTTGCTCCCCTGCCTGTGCTGCTACTGAATGCCCAATTCACACTTTATCATGTGCCTCAAAAAAGAAAAACCACGCCCCTCTTGGGCTCCTGTCTGTCTGCTGCTGCTACTGATTCCACCACACACTCATATCATTGTGTCCACTCGCGGCTCCTGCTGCTTCTGATGCCACTTCACACTATATCATTGTGCCCCTTACTTTCTCCTGGGGCTCCTGCTGCTACTGATCCACCTTCACATATATCATGTGTCCAACTCTGCGGGCTCTGCTGCTGACTTGGCTTTGATTGCCACCAACACACTATATCATTGTGCCACTGTGCGTGGCTCCTGCTGCTTCTGATGCCACCTTCACACTATATCATTGGTGCCACTCTGTGGGCTCCTCCTGCTGCTGCTGCTACTGTTCCACCATTCACACTATATCATGGTGCCACTCTGTGGGCTCCTGCGCGCTGCTGCTACTGATTCCACCAACGCACTAATAAAAATAAAATAAAAAAAAAAAAATATAAAAAAAATAAACCATAAACAGAATAAAAAATAAAACATACCATAACAAAAAATAACATAGATACTAAAAAGATCCATAATCACCAGATATCGCCACAAGAGGGCGAAAGTGTTCTCCCAATAGAGGGGTCCTGCCCACATCCCCCCCTCCCCCGCCCCCTTCACCTCAAAGGCTCCCTACCTCAAGCACTCACCGAACCCCTACGCCGTACCCCCCCCCTCCCGCCCTCCACCTGGTCACCCTCCCCCCTATTCGTACTCCACCCACAATGAGAGATCGAGAGTTAGAATACTCCCCCCCCCCCCTCGGTGAGATGGCTCCCCCGCACCTCCCTAAGCGTCCTTACCCTACTAGCGTCCTGGCCTCCTGCGCGCGGTCCTCCCTCCCGCGGACTCCCACACCCTCGCCCTGTCCCCCAGGGGACTGCGCCCCCCCCCCCCCCATCACCCCGCCCGCACCCCCCGCCCGCCCCGCCCACCCCCCCCTCCCCGCCAGGGCCTCCCCCCGTTTGCATACTTTCGAAGCAACTCCCCGTGTCCCGCCGGCCCCCCGCAAATTCACTACCCCCCTCTCCCCGTTCATCCCCCACTCCCCTCCTCCCTCCGCCTGTGTAGCTCCAACCTTCCCCCCCCCCCCGACCCGGGCCTCGGCCCCTCCCCCGCCCTCTCTGCCCCCTTTCGCCTCCCGGCCTATCTCGCCCCCCCCCCCCCGTCCTCACCTGAGCCCCCCCCCCCTTCCTCTCGTCCAGGGCTCCCCCCCCCCCGCCCCCCCGTGCCCTGTCACCTGCAAAGTCGGGCACGCAGAGGGCATAGAACACAGCTCTTGTTGTGTGGGTGCATATTGAACGTAACTCGTCGCCACCCCGCCCCTCCACCCCCCCACACCCCCTCACCCACCCCCACCCCCCTAAATTCCTCCCCCCCCCCCCCCCTCCAATCCCACCCACTACCCCCCAATCGCGCCCGCCGCCCGCCCCCAACTGCCGACCATCGCCTCCTCCCGTCTCCGTCGCTTCCTCCCCCCCACCCAGCTCACACCCGCGCATTCCCCTCACCTCCGCTCTTCCCACCCCCACCTCCCTCCAACTGAACACACCGCGAGCCTGCCGCTCACCCGCCCAAACTCCCCCCCTCCCCGCTCCCCCCTCCTCCCCCACGCCCGGCCCGCCGGATAAACTCCCCCGCCGCCCGCGCCTCCCCACTGCTCCCCCCCGATACGATGCCAGGGCGGGAATTTATAGTCATGCTCACAAAGGTAAAAAGTAAGACCTGCGTCTTTGTCCGCCTCGCACATCTCCTGCGCCCCTTCCCTCCGCTTCCTCCCCCCCCCCCCCCCCCGCCCCCCACGTGCTGCACCCCGACGACAGCATCTCCCCCCCGTCCCCCCCCGAGGGTCTCCTTCAACTCGAGCCCCGCCTCGTCACCGCCCGCGCTACTCTCCCCCTCGACCCCCGCATCCCCCCCCCCTCCCCTCCCATCCCACCAAGCGCGCCAGTCCCCCCACCCTGCCACCCCCCCGCCCCGCTGAAACTCTCGTCTCCTCCCCCCAGCTCCCCGGTGACCCCCCTCCTACTGCCCCCAACCATAACACGTCCACCTGCGCCCTCGGCCAGACAATGGTGGCGGAGAGTTCGAGCAGCGCTTACTAATGGGTGATCGCGTCACACCAAGAGCGGCTGCAACTTATAGATATGGCTGTGCAGGCATGGAGATATGTCATGAAAGAGAACGTTGAGGGGACAGGGCCGTGTTGGGGCGAGAGGCAGTCGCTAATCCCAAAGACGCGGTCGGGGAGACTGAAGTGGCGTGTGTGGACATCAGTTTACGCAATGTCTCTGTCAGGTCCTGGAGCATACCAGTTGAGGGGAAGACGTGTCGTCCCCCCGCCCCCCCCTCGCACCCCGCGCGCTGCCGCCTGCTGCTCGGTCTCCGCCAAGGAGGCTCCCAACTCCCGCCGCGAGACTCCGCCTCCCCCCGCCCCCTCAGGGCTCCCTCAGACTCTCGACCCGTGCGGCGTCTCCATCGATCCCGGACGTCACCTCGCCGCCCTGTCTCCACCCCCCCCGCTGCCCCCCACGCCTCCCCCACCCCCAAGTCCCCCCCCCGCTCCGCCCTCCTCCCACCGGGGGTGAAGGGGTGCTCCTGCGCCGACCCCGACTCCCCCATAGGTACTCCCCCGCCCACGAGCGGTCTTTGTCAGTGGGGCGCGGGAGGGGGCACGTGGAGTAGTATGAGGTGGCGGTTCCCCGCCCCCCCCTTCCGGGGACTCCCCAACGCTCATGCCTCCCGGATACCCCCCCCCCCCCATTCCCCACCCCCACCCACCGATCTTCCCCTCTCCCCCGCCACTCCCCCTCCGCCAGCACCCTAAGGACTTCCCGTCCCCCCCCCTTCTTCATGGCCCCCCCCCTCCCCCCCCCCGCACCCACTCTGCCATCCCCGACGTCCCCCTCAGGGTGCCAAGCCCTTCCCCCTCCCCTCCACCCCCCCACTCCATCACCCGCGCCCCATCCACCCGCCTCTCCGCGCTCCGAGTTCCCATGTCCGGTCGTGCACCCCGATCCCGCGCGTCCCGCGCGCGCGCTGCCCCCCCACATCCCGCGGGGGGTCCTTCCGTCGTCAGCTTCCAACTCCCCCCACCGCCCCACGCCGCCCCCGTCCCTCTCCCCCCCCACTTCATCCTTCTCCCCCCCCTCATGCATTCCGATCCGACCACCCCGCGTCCCATTAAATGACGACGGATGGATGGCGCGTACTACAGCGCTTGTCTTCTCCCCCGGTCGCCCTCCCGCATCCCCCTGTCTCGTGCTCCCCCCCTCCCCCACCGACTCCCCCCACTACTCCCCTCTCCCCGTCTGCCACCCCCAGGCCTCCCTCCCACCCCCTCCTCTCCCACCACTCCCCCCCGGCCCGTAACCGTTAATTGAGGGTAGAGGACGTTAACTAGAGAAGTGCGCCTGATATCTCGTAAACATCTGGCTTCCAAGAGGAGATAGAGCTCAGTCTGGCCACAGGAGTAGCTTATTCTCGGGACTCCCGCCCCTCCCGCCCCTCTCATTGCCGACCGCCGCCCGAGGACGTCTTCGCCCCGGCGGGCTCCCCACGCCTCCCTCCCTCGTATCTAGGAAGAGGCCTGGGGGCTCGCATAGGTCAGGGTGAGCTGTAAGACTTTGAACAACCGATCGTCCGACCCCCCCGACACATGGCTCCCCCCCGCGCGCCCGAGCGCCCCCGCCCACCCCCCCCCCCCCTCGCAGCACGGGCGTCCCCCCTCGTCTCAAGATGCGAGACGGAATATGAGTTCGTGAAGGTAAGTTAACCTTAACCGGGGACGGACAAGCCGTAGCTCGCCGCAGCTGCCCCGCGCTCCCCGGCTGTCGCGTAGGATGCTCCCCCCCCCCCTCTGCCCCCCCCGCCTGCGCCTAAGGGGCGCCTCGCTTCCCCTGCCCGTATTCGGAAGGTGCACGTGGGAATTGTGCACTACTCGCAGGCTCCTGAGCTGCTTCCCGATACCACCTTCAACTAGTCATTGTGCGCCACTCTGCGGAGTCCTCTGCTACTGATGCCACCTTCACACTAATATCATGTAACCACTCGGCGGGTCTCTGCTGCTGCTTTTGATGGCCAACCAACACACTATTCATTGTTGCACTCAGTGTAAAAAGAGGGACTCTTTGTGCAGTTGGGCAGTGATCTTGGCCCCAGCTCAGTTCCTTTTGAGCTGGAACAGGACATTACCTTGTCAGGCTGCGTTCCACTTGACTTATCTTGGGGGAGTTGGCCTATGTAAGTGCACATGGAAGTGAAGAGTGAGAAGCGATTTCTAAGAGAAATTTGGCGAATCGGGGTTGAAAACGATATTTAAAAATTCGGCCCTCTCTATACCGACTATCTATGATGTTTGAGATCCCACGCCTCCACCAAAAAAAACCTTTCCCTCACCCTTGACAGTTTTATATTGATAGACTGCACTGATCCCGACACTGGAAACCCCCAGATGTCCTCTACTGTCTTGGATAGATCCAGGAGTCCTGCCACCTCCATGTTACATCTGATTTGAGTACAAACGCGGCCTGGTACAGAAGCTAATGGTGCACAGCAAGCAGAGGCCTTTGGCCCCTGACTACGACACTCACCCGGCCACTTTATTATAGTACAACCAAGCCATTCTAGAGGCGGTTTGGACCCCCTTTTGCCTTCAGAACTCCTCAATTCTTCGGCATAGATACAAACAAGGTGCTGGAAGCTCCTCAGAGATTTTTGGTCATATTTGACATGGATGGCATCACACAGTTGCCGAGAAATGGTCGGCTGCACATACTGATGCGAATCTCTCTCGTTCCACCACATTCCAAGATGCGTCTATTGGATTGAGATCTGGTGAATGTGGAGGCCATTGTGGTCCATGACCCTCATTTCTGTGACAGAAACGGTCGAGAGCTTCCAGCTTTCTGAATGGCGCACTTATCCTCGCTGAAAGTAGCCCATCAGATGTACAGGGTTACATTGTGCTCATATAGGGAGGACATGGATAGCAACAAACTCAGGTAGGCGTGGCGTCTGTACCAAGGGGCCCAATAGTGCCAGAAAATATTCCCACACCATGACACCACACCACACCGCTGGACCCGCTGATACAAGGCAGGATGGATCCGCTGCTTCTATGTTGTTGACGAGCAATTTCCTGACCCTAACCATCCGAAATTGTCGCAGCAGAACTCGAGAACTCAGCACAGGGCAACATTTTTCCAGTTTCTACTGTCCAATTTCGTGAGCTTGTGCAATTGTAGCTCTCAGTTTCCTGTTCTTAGCTGAAGGAGTGGCACCCCGGTGTGGTCTTCTGCTGCTTAGCCCTATCTGGCTCAAAGTGGACGTTACGGTGGTCAGAGGATGCTCTTCTGCCTACCTGGTTTTGTAACGGGTGGCCGAGAGTCACTGTTGCCTTTCTAATCAGCTCGACCAGTCTGCCCAATTCTCCTCCTGACCTCTGGCATCAACAAGTGCATTTCCGTCCCACAGAACTGCCGCTCCTGGATGTTTTTTTTTTCTTTTTCAGACCGTTCTCTGTAAACCCTATAGAGTTGTGCGTGAAAATACCAGTAGTTCAGTAGTTTTGAAATACTCAGACCCAGCCCTTTCTGGCACCAACAACCATGCCCGTTCAAAGGCCACAAATCACCTTTCTCCCCATAACTGATGACTCAGGTGAACCTGCAGGAGATTGTCTTAACCATGTTCACATGCCTAAATGCCTGACGTTTGCCGCCATGTATTGGCTGATTAGGAAATTAAGTGTTAACGAGCAGTTGGACAGGTGTACCTAATAAAGTGGCCGGTGAGTGTATATGAATGATTGTCTGCACTGTATTAACCATTAGCCGTCGGTGCAGTCCTGCCAACAGGCGCAAAGTCCTTCTAGCATATTTTGGGGACTTCCATCCTATGCCCAGGTTGCAGTCTGTGAGGCTGGGTTGACATATGGCCGATATCCACAGAGTGATTGTCTGCAGGAGGCCTTACATCGATGTGCAGGCCAGAGAGGAGCTTTCCTGGAGTTTCAAGAGGTGGCAGTAAAGCCTTTCAATTTTTTAGAGAACAGGAAGAGGGGATTGCCTGTACTCCTGGAAGAGAGGCTACACATATTATACTTGGGCAACACTTTTCAGAAGAACTTCCTTAAACTCCAGGCAGGGTGACCACATCAATCCTAGCTAAGCATATGTAACATCCCCCACCGGGCCTAGCCTTTCCATGGGCCCAGAATACCAGAGTGGCTAGCCATTGCGGCCTAGGCACGCTGATGTCCCAGTGCTTGGTATGGGGACTGGAGAGCTGTCCTACAGCCTGGCAGGTCTCCAGCAGGTGGTGTGTGTAAGAAATATGGAGGGAGAGGCCAATGTACTGGTTCTCACAGGGGCAACCCCCCACGTTGTGCAAAATAACTCACGGTTCTTTATTGAACAACAGCAGGCAACCGGCCTAAACGTTCTCACAGCATATTCGGATTACTGGAGTGGTCATGGAGAGGTGTCCTCAGGAACAGTTCACCAGCCTGGTAGTAGATGCAGGCTGGGATGGACCTGTGTCCACTTGTGGAAGCTGCAGCTCTTGGTCTCCTGACTCTTGTCCTGGGATAAGCTAAGTGTCAGCACTGATGGACACTGTTTTCTCTGACAGACATTGTGGTCTGGATCTGGAACCTAAGAGAGCCTTAGGCCTAAGAGACCTTGCTCCTCCCTGCCCAGGGGTTTTATTCTCCCGGTCAGGTGGTGGCTACCTCTCCAATCACATTACAGTGCACATAATAGAAATAGTATTGCCTGTTCAGACAGGATCTACAGCTGCTAATTACCTTAGACTTACTGCACTACCCCTTAGGCGAGCTGCGCAGGATGACCTGCTGGGAAGAGACAGATAGAGGGCCCTATTCGCAACAACCCGTTTGCCTATGTATTGGCAGGGGTGTTGCATACCCCCTAGGTAATTTAAAGAGCCGCCCACTGCTCGGCTATGGACCAGATGGGAAAGGACAACCAAAGCTGGCCAGCAGCATATGGCCTCCAGATGGTCCATGCACAATTTGGATGGTAAAGGGCACTTTCTGGGAAGTGCTGGCTATGTGCAGGTTAGGGGAGACAAACTGCCCACGGTCCTAGAGACAGGAATAGGGATTGTTATCGGCCTCGGTACACAAAAATGAATACAATACAGTTGGCAGCTAATGTCCTGACTGTCTCCTGACTCGTGTCCTGGGATTAGCTAATTGTCAGCACTGATGGTGCACTGACACTGTCTCTCTCTCTCTTCACTCTGTCTGCTGGTATAGATGTTGTGCTCTCTAGGCAGAGCTTGGTTCCAAGGGACTTGGCTCCTCCATGCCCAGGGGTATTATTCTCACGGTCAGGTGGTGGCTTCCTCTCCAATCAAACTCCAGTGCACATGGTAGAAATACAATTGGTCAAACACTTACACCCACTTAACCATTGCCTATTCAGGCAGGATCTACAGCTGCTAATTACCTTAGACTTACTGCACTACCCCTTAGGAGAGTTGCGCATGCTCACCTGCTGGGGAGGAGACAGATAGAGAGCCCTATTCGCAACGACCCCCTTGCCCATGTATTGGCAGGGGTATTGCACATAAATCATCATCTACCGTAATCCCAAGTGCTGTAACAAAGGCTCGGAGGAGGACATCAACGCATGTGCCCACATTTCCTGGAATATAGGTTGATATTTTTGGTCCATGCAAACCTGTCAAACCTAGAAGCTGGGACAGAGGACTAGACCCTCAGAGAGGACAGTCATCTCCTCCTGAGTTATATTACATTTTGAGAGGTTTATTATCTGTAGAAATTCTTTGTATTTTATAAATCCAGGTCTTATACGTACTGGTACATTCTGTCCAGGGGCGTAACTAGGAGAGGCTGGGCCCCATAGCAGATTTCAGCATGGGGCCCCCCTTCCCCTTAAAATATATATATATATGGCAGGCACACGTCGGGCGCGCTGGAGAGGAGGAGAGGTGAGAGCGGCTCACCCCTCCCCTCTCCATAGAGAATAGAGCCGCATGGTCGTTCTTACGGCCATAGATTGAGCACGCTCTATCTCTTTTGCTCAAAACAGTGAGTACTCGTTGTGCTCACCGTGCCGAGCCCTGGCGTATAGAAGCTTATGGGGGAAGTATATCCGGCAGCAAATCTGCGGCCAGATATACGTCCCCCATATGTTCTTGGGAAGGTACCCCTATACAGACATATTTATACAATTACACACATTTATACACTGATATATACACACCTTTATATACACACACATAAAGTTCTACTCTCGTATACTCACACCCTTATACATACAAGCATTCACTTATACACACACTTATGCACTCCTATACATTTATACACTAATACACAGAGTATATACAAACTCATACAGTATACACATTATATACATATAATACATTTACAATACACACACACACATATATATATATAAATATATATATACATACATGCATATACACTGACCATATATACACATACATGCAGGATAAAAACACCATATACACACATGCTGCATATACATACAGAATATACACATACATTCAGTATATACAGCATACATACTTACCACATACAAAAACACACATCATATATGTATATATATATATATATATATATATATATATATATGCTAATATAAATACATGCATGTAAAAATACAGTATTTGCTTCAATGCATTTATACACAGTATATACATGTATACATAGTAGATGCATATACACACATATACATAGGATTTACATATATATATATATATATACGGAATATGCATAAACAGTATATATATAAATATATATATATATATATATATATATATATATGTATACACAGTATATATACAATATATACACATATACAAAGTATATACACACATATTCACAGTATATATACAATATATACACATATACACAGTATATACACACATATACACAGTATATATACAATATATACACATATACACAGTATATACATTACACCCATATCCCCATAGATATACAATATAAGATACACAGATATAACAAATACAGTAATAATACAATATTACACATATTACACATATATATACAATATATAACATATACCAGCATATAACCACATATATATAATATATAAACATTATACGACAGATATATACATATATATACAATATATACACAATATATACACAGTATATACACAATATCACAATCATGTAATAACACATATAACACGTATATCACAGTATATACCAATATATACACATATACACAGTAATACACATATACACAGTATATACACTGTATATACACATACACTGTATATACATATGTACACAGTATATGCATATACTACATATATACATACAGATACATACAATATAATACAGATACATGATAAATACTAATAACATACAGTAATACTTGTATACTTACCTTTTAGGAGTTTGGGAGCTGTATGGGTGTTCAGGCAGGTGTTCAGGTGGGTGTCCAGATCATCAGACGGCGGGGGGGGGGGCGCGAGCGGGGGGGGGGCGAGCGGGGAAGGGGGGGGCCGAGCGGGGGAAAGGGGGGGGGGGCGGGGGGGGAAGGGTGGGGGGGGGGGGGGAAGAGAATCATCTGTGCCCCCTGCAGGCTTGAGCGCGGCAGGTCATGGAGATGAGGGGGGCGGCGTCAGAGAGGTGGTGGGCCCGGGTCAGGATATGACAGCGGGATCCCGGAAAGAGTTGTGGGTGGGGCGGCCGGGCTCA
The DNA here is from genome assembly GCA_019512145.1 of Engystomops pustulosus. NCBI lineage: Eukaryota > Metazoa > Chordata > Amphibia > Anura > Leptodactylidae > Engystomops > Engystomops pustulosus. The sequence continues at coordinate 5,618,139 of CM033647.1, forward strand.
GGAGACGTGTAGATGCACAGAGAGGGAGGCGGCCCGTGGGGCACATCCTCACTGCAGCCCCGGACCACTTACCCAGCCGTGGCAAAGCACTGCAGGGATGTCCGTGCATCCCCGGGCCCCCTGAACTCAACTCCCCTACAACCGTACTTCTGCTACGGGCGGTAGTTACGCCAGCCTGAATTCATGTCCTCAATTGCTAATGAAGCTTCATCTTCGGGTCGCATCTCCCCGATCTGCTCCCAGCCCTGCCGTGTGGCTCGCCTGTAGATTATTGCCCACATAGTAGGGTGTATTGCGTGTACCTGTAACTAGGATGTATTTGTGTTCATGGGGTGTAATGTATCCATTGACATCAGCTAGTTAGGGCCCAATCACTGTGGTATAAAGTTAAGCCAAATATAGCCACAAGCAGCCCCGCAAACACACGGTGAAGACTCGAGCGTGGCTAATATGTGTTCTCTACCTCAGCAGTCCGCCTCTTTTCTCTTCTCCCCCGCGTGTCTCGAGATAAACTCTCGTAGAACTCTAATAATACGTCGCTCTGTACAACCCCGAGATAAATTCGTTTTATCCAAAGAATTATTTAAAAATATTCTTTTAGCGGGTGTAGTTTTCAAAAAGTGTTGGTAATTGTATGTGAGTATGGTAGTAATTTTTTTGATGTATATTTTTTCTGGTTTATTATGGTTATTGTCTTTTTGTTTTTTACTCTGTTCGCTTTTTTCTCTCCTTTCTGGGGTTTCTTTTTCCTTTCCTGTCTCCCTTCTTTCTCTGCAAGTACAATTGTTGGACACCTGAAAACTAATTGTATCATAACCTTCTACCCAATCTTCCCTTTTACATACACAATCGCTGGTCGAGCAATGTACATACCCCAGCAGCTACTATCACTTGTGTAGGATCCATACTGTCTTCTAGTGCACTGTGTGTTCCCATATTGCCGGGACGAGGGGTAGGTGATCACCTAGGGAGCTACCCTCGCCTTCCCATCTCGTTGTGGTGCGCCTCCCCATCCCGCGCCCCCCCATATCCATAGTGAATGTGTGTATATTGTAAGAACTCATCAGTGCTCATCTAGCGCCCGCCCCCCCCTGGGTCATAGAGGGTGAGAGGATGCCTGGCTATGCAGACAGGACCATGAGGCATTGCTTTTCCAGGGAGCGCAGGTAGGTAAGTATTATTTAATATTTTTTGCAGAGGATGGGTATATACACTACAGGGGGAGCAGGCTTGCTGGCTATATACTACAGTGGGCAGGCTGGCTTAATACTACGGGGCTGGGCAGGATGGTTATATGCTACAGTTTGCAGGCTGACTATATACTACAGAGGGGGCAGACTGGCTATATACTACAGGGGGCAGACTGGTTATATACTACAGTGGGCAGGCTGGCTATAAACTACAGGGGGCAGACTGGCTATATACTACAGTGGGCAGGCTGGCTTAATACTACGGGGCTGCCTGAAGGCTGTACCTGTCCATGGCCTGAAGGCTGTACCTGTCCATGGCCTGAAGGCTGTACCTGTCCATGACCTGAAGGCTGTACCTGTCCATGGCCTGAAGGCTGTACCTGTCCATGGCCTGAAGGCCTGTACAATGTCCTACCTGAATGCTTCTGTCCATGGCTGAAGGCTATCCTGTCCCATGGTCGCATTGCTGAAGGCTGTACCTGTCATGGTCGGAAGGCGCTTTGTCCCTGGTTTTCCATGACCTGAAGGCTGTACCTGTCCATGGAATGAAGGCTGTACTGTCCATTGCCCTGAGCTGATAGACCTGTCCATGGCCTGAAGGCTGTACCTGTCCATGGCCTGAAGGCTGTACCTGTCCATGACCTGAAGGCTGTACCTGTCCATGGCCTGAAGGCTGTACCTGTCCATGGCCAAATGATGCCCCTTACGTCCTTACTTCATCCCTCATTTCCCATCATGCCTCTGTTATGGCCCAGATGTGGCATCTGAACCTAAGTTGCTTTATCATCATCTCAATATTTTTCTGCTGTGTCCAAAGAGTGAGCTTTATTGATAACCATCGAGTAATGCTGTGATTTTTATTTTTTTCTGAGATTGTGAATATTTTACATAACCACACTTTTTTAAGTTTTTACTTTACAGATCAAGAAAAAAAAACAAAGAGAAATAAAAAAAAAATTAAAATCAGGACTGAAACTTGTAGCAATATTTTGGGGGTTCTCTATGGTCCTGTTGGATCTACAGCTCTGGTGGTCCATTCATATCTGTGTAGCAGATTGAGAACCCATATTTATGAAGACCTACGGAGCTCGTCAATCACAGAGTGGGTGTGGATTGTCAGGACATGAGATTTCTCATATATAGGGGGAGGAATTGACGAAAATTAGTGAAATCTAAAAGTAAAATTTAGGCACCATCAAGAATCGCTGGGTGGGACTTTGTGTGTTAAATTTGAGGCTCTCTAGCGTAGGTGCACCCCACGACGTTACACGAGAGTGGGAGTGCATAAGAAGCTTTTATCTTTGAGCTCTGAAAGCAGTACTCTCCTACTCATGTCGCTTCTCTCTTACTCATGTCTTTTCTCTCCTACTGATGTCTCTTCGTTCTTATTCATTGCTCTTCTCTCCTACTCAAGGCTCTTTTCTTCTACTCATGTCTCTTCTCTCTAACTCATGTCTTTTCTCTCCTACGCATGTCTCTTCTCTTTTACTCATGTCTCTTTTCTCCTATTCATGTCTCTTCTCACCTACTCATGGCTCTTCTCACCTACTCATGTATCTTCTCACCTACTCATGGCTCTTCTCTCCTACTCATGTATCTTCTCACCTACTCATGGCTCTACTCTCCTACTCATGTATCTTCTCACCTACTCATGGCTCTTCTCACCTACTCATGTATTACCTCATGCTCTCTCACCTACTCATCCTCCCAGGCTCTTCTCTCCTACTCATGGCTCTTCTCACCTACTCATGTATCTTCTCACCTACTCATGGCTCTTCTCTCCTACTCATGGCTCTTCTCACCTACTCATGGCTCTTCTCTCCTACTCATGGCCCTTTTCTCCTACTCATGGCTCTTCTATCCTACTCATGTCTCTTCTCTCCTACTCATGTCTCTTCTCACCTACTCATGTTTCTTCTCTCCTACCTCTTCTCCTACTCATGTTTCTTCTCTCCTACTCATGTCTCTTCTCTCCTACCTCTTCTCCTACTCATGTTTCCTCTCTCCTACTCATGACTCGTCTCTCCTACTCATGTTTCTTCTCTTCTCCTACTCATGAGTCTTCGCTCCTACACATGTCTCTTCTGTCCTACTCATGTCTCTTCTTTCCTACTCATGTCTCTTCAAATGCGTAACGTAGAAAGAGCGAGAAGCAACGGCGGAAGGACGGAAAAGAGGAGAAGGGGGGGTGCCCACAAGGTAACGTGGAAGAGAGGAACAGCGACAAAATGAAAGGAGAGGGTGAGGAAACCACGCACTGTAAGGGGGAAGATAGAGCTGGAGTAGGCGGGACAGGTAGAGGCGTGAGCGCACGAGCGATACGCGCCAACATAGGCGTCCGTCGAATCAACAGGAACAAGTAAGGTGTGTCCAACCCGCGGGGAACCAGAGGCCTCTGGACCCCTTGCAAAAGTAGTTGGGACGCCCGACAAGGTCCGTAAGTTCCTCGTGTCCAGTGTACACCCCTAGCCCCCCGGGTTAGTTAAAACATTTTCAAAATTAAAGTGTAACTTCAAATTTTTTTTTTTGTGGTTTTTTGTTTTAAAACCAAACGTGCTTCTCTATTGCTAACCTACACTGACCGACAACCAACTGGATTTTGCTGCTGTGCCTGAGACTTTGAGTTATAAAAAGAGGTGAGTATAAAGAAATATAAAAGAAAATAAATCAGCAGACTCGCCTATCAACAAACTCCCAACCAATTTCCCACGGTTACGGATCAGTGTAGATAAGCAGATCTGGGCTAGATGAGACTAATAGCAACACGCTGAAAAAACTGCCGGCGAAGCAGTCGCCTGCAAATTACTGCACCAACACTAATCATGGTCAGCATAGCTGCACTACTAGTGCCAGCAAGCCCCAGCCACAAGCAAACAAAAAAAAAAAAAATGTATAACGTTATGTAGCCCTAAGAAGGCTGTTGGGTTCGTGTAGAATCACTCCTGCTAACACTATTCTAAAAACACCCTAACGCTTTCCCTGACCAGCAGCAGCTCTCTCACCTAGGGCATCAGACACAGAATGATCAGAGCAGAGCGGGCAGCGGTCTAGTCTATTCCAGGGGCACCTGATCTGGCCAGCCAACCATGCTATCGACGTGTAAGGGTACCACGTCATGCTGGGTGGAGTGCAGCGTACTCCTGGCTGTTGATTGGCTCTGTTTCTGGCCGCCAAAAAATCACAACGGCGGGAGATGCCATTTTCTCGAGCGGGCAAAGTATCGTCCGGCAGCAACGAGCAGTTTACGAGTACGCTAAAGTCGAACGAGCATAAGCTCGGACGAGTATGTTCGCTCATCTCTAGTAGTGATCCATGATTTCACATCATTTCTTAATAAATATGGCAATAATTGTAAACAAATTGTGCTCAATTTGCAATTCCTAGAATTATTCCAGACACCCGGTTGATGAGGTCCCCTTCGTCCCCTATAGATTAAAGGAGAGCAGGTTGTGCTACGATGTGTGACCACTGGAAGCCATTCTCCTCTACAGATTCTTAAGGACTCAAAGACCCTTCGCGATTACACCACAAATTAATTCTTACTTATCCCTCGAGCTGGAGAAGAACAAAGAGGCAATTATCAATGTTAAGTAGATCTACGAATCATAGGGTTCTGAAATACAGCGAGGTCATCAGGTCGTGGTAGAATGGTAGCATGTGAGTAGCCATACCTTAAAAACTGAACTACAAAACTATGAGTGTGGCTCTTAAGTAGTGACCTCAGTGAGAGAAGATATTGAAGGCACTTCACTACAGGGAGAGGTGTCTTCCAACATACTTTAGGACTTTTTGACAATGGGGTCTTCAAGAATAAGGATCACGTAATGAAGTTGAGTAGAAGTGGGAGGACCCTTTAAGGGATTTCCAAGATTGGAAAAAAATGGTAATTTTTTCCAAACACAACACCACAATGATCAAAATAGTGGGGCAGATTTACTAAGGGTCCGAACTCGACCATTTCGTCGGGTTTCCCGAATATTTCCTTTTTGGCGTTTATTGCCCTGGGATTTTGGCTCACGCGATCGGATTTTGCGGATCAGCACGGCTTGCACGCAACAGAAAATTGGGGGCGTGGCCGTTGGCCAACCCAAAGGGTTTAAGACAACTGCGGAATTTAAAAAAAGGTTTTGTGGCCACTAGATCAGCACTACATGCACCAGGAAGAAGAAGGTGAACTCCAGTAGACTCGGCGCACAGAGCATTGAAACATGCAGGAACTCGGGTGCACGATCTTAGTGAATCGCGCCAGACCCAAATCCTCGTCGGGCAATGCACCAGGGATTGCGACGGGACCGGGTAAGTAAATCTGCCCCAGTGTCTGAATTGTAGCATGTTTTATGCGAATTCTCTTTATTGTGCATAGACGATTTTACATATACACTCACCGGCCACTTTATTAGGGAGACAATGCTAGTAACGAGTTGGAACCCCTTTTTCCTTCAGAACTGCCTCAATTCTTCGTGGCATAGATCAACAAGGATGCTGGAAGCTCCTCAGAGATTTTGATCCATATTGCACTGATGGCATCACAACAGTTGCCGCAGATTTGTCGGCTGCACATCCATGATGCAAATCTCCCGTTCCACCACATACCAAAGAAGCTGCTCTATTGGATTGAGATCTGGTTGACTGTGGAGGCCTTTTGTCCAGTGACCTATGTCATGTTCAAGAAAACCAAGTCTAGATGATGCAGTTATGACATGGGCGCATTATCTGCTGAAGTAGCCATCAGATGTTACAGGGTACATTGTGCTCATAAAGGGATGGACATGGGCAACAACAATACTCAGGTAGGCTGTGGCGTTGTACCAAGGGGCCCAAAGACACCATGACACCACCACCACCAGCCTGACCCGGCTGATACAAGGCAGGATGGATCCATGACACCACCACCACCAGCCTGACCCGCTGATACAAGGCAGGTTGGATCCATGACACCACCACCACCAGCCTGACCCGCTGATACAAGGCAGGATTACTACAGAGGGGGCAGACTGGCTATATACTACAGGGGGCAGACTGGTTATATACTACAGTGGGCAGGCTGGCTATAAACTACAGGGGGCAGGCTGGCTGTATACTACAGGGGATACAGACTAACTATATACACTACAGGAGGCAGGCAGACTATATAATACAGGGGGGCAGGCTGCCTATATACTACAGGGGTTTATAGGCTGGCTATATACACTACAGGGGGCAGACAGACTATATAATACAGGGAGGACAGGCTGGCTATATACTACAGGGGATGCAGACTAACTATATACACTACAGTAGGCAGGCAGACTATATAACACAGGGGGGGGGGCAGGCTGCCTATATAATACAGGGGTTTATAGGCTGGCTATGTACACTACAGGGGGCAGACAGACTATATAATACAGAGGGACAAGCTGGCTATATACTACAGGGGGAGCAGGCTGGCTGCCTATATACTACAGGGGGGTAGGCTGGCTATATACTACAGGGGGGAGGCTAGCTATATACACTACAGGGGAGCAGGCTGGCTATATACACTACAGGGGGGCTGTATGGCTATAAATATTACAAGGGGAGCATGCTGACTATATACTACAGGCTGGCTATATGGTACAGCGGGTCAAGCTGGCTATATACACTACAGAGGGAGCAGGATGGCTATATACACTACATGGGGAGCAGGCTGGCTGCCTATATACTACAGGGGGAATAGGCTGGCTATAAACTACAGGGGGGGGGGGGGGCTGGCTACCTATATACTATAGGGGGGAAGACTGGCTACATACTACAGGAGGGGCAGGCCAGCTATAAATTACAGGGGGGACAGGCTGGCTATATACTACAGGGGGGCCGGCTGGCTACCTATATACTACAGGGGGGCAGACAAGCTACATACTACAAGGGGGGCGGGGCGGCTAAATACTACAGGGGGGCGGATTGGCTATATACTAGGGGTACATGCTGCCTACATACTACAGGGGGACAGGCTAGCTATATACTTCAGGGGGGCAGGCTATATACTGAGGGCCTGGGCTACCTAAATACTGGGGATGTGTTCGGATTAATGAGTGGAAAATTATATGGTAGTATATATTATAGTATATTGATGGGTCGCTGTGTATTATCTTTATATGCAGGGGGCACTTAGCTGTTATCTAGGGGACATTATATTGACAGATTTTTTTAGGGGCCGAGTGTAGAAATGTTCTACAGAGGCCACAATCACCGGGGTAGCAAATTCTGCAGAAATAAGTCACAGCCTGGAGAAGTTTCCATGACGTTCTCTACCTGATGGAGAAGGATTGGCAGCAATGAGGAGACTACAGGAAAAAGAGAGGCAGGCAAACAGACACATTGAAGGAGACAGCAGTAACCTAACAGTAAGTGATGTCTGTGCCGGAGTTCAGCCCAGATGTGCACTACATTTAATGCTGGTATATATTTATGTGTGCAGTAATTTTTGGTATATAAATACAGGATATTTTTATCTGTGTTGTTTATTCATTGCTAGTAAATATTTATATGTGCTTCCTAGTCATTTGTATCTATGAGTTTGGTATATTCATTGCTGGGATATATTTATGTGTTTTCTGAATTCTTTACAGGTTTATATTTTTGGTATAAGTATCACAGGTAATTTAACTGGAGGGACATATTTTTCATTAAGTTACGCTATATTTATGGCTGGGAGGCCATATTGTAGATGTTTCCATAGCAGTTGCCTAGGGCACCAAAATGCCTGGTCCTGGCCCTGTTGTCTGGTAGAGGAATTGTGAAGAACTGGAGGAGTATGAATACCCATAATGTCTTACTAGATGAACTTCAATAATTGCCCTTTTCAGGGTATGTAGGTAGAAAGATGAGGCTGATATTGTGAGAAACAGTTGGACATGTAGCCAGAGATTGCCCTCTATGCCTTGGAGGTGCCGACCTGCCCTGCACCAAGTGTCCTATCAGATCGTGTTTTCTGCACTGCTGGGGGTTTATTCACCAACAGGAGATTGGGGCTTATTTAATTTATAAGGGTCAGCGGATCGCACTTTAGTCGGATTTTACAAATTTTCGGGATTTGCGCCGCTGTGACAGGTATTTAACTGGGGATTGTGTCGCACATGATCGTATTTTGGCACAATGGCGCGACTTTCATGCAACAGAAATTGGGGGACGTGCAGATTCTGACTGAGCGCGTGGATTTAACTTTAAAATTGTGTCGCAAGACAATGCACTTACATACACCGGGAAGAAGAAGGTGAACTCCGGCGGATACAGGATATCGGGCGCACAATGTTAGTGAATGGCGCCAGAGTGCATTATCATGGAAAGAATGCACTTTGGGTGATCTCCTCGGACAAGTAAGTAAATGGGGGTCATTTACTAAAAAATCCCCCAAAATCCCGGGGCAATTCAGGTACAATCGGCGCAAATCGGAAATATTCGGGTAACACGTCGGGAAAACGCGAATCGGGCCCTTAGTAAATGACCCCCAGTGTGTTTTTTAACTGGACAATTATTTTATTTGCCTTTTTATATATTTTCTTTGAAACTCGTTTTTACAAACATTCTAAATTTTATTTCAACTTGAGGACTAAATATCATTATACAATATATTCATTGTAAGGAACATAATAATATCCCATATGTTTTTTTTTTTTTTTCTTGTTCTTTTTTTATTTTTCGGTAAATTATCCTCCAGCTTTATTCTGTGTTTTCTCTTTCAGTTGACCTCATTGTGCAAGTTCCTCCAGTCATATTAGAAGGAGACAACCTGATCATCACCTGTCACATGCGGCACCGTCGTCATTTTTTCTTGTTTAAAATTTATAAGGACCAAAGACTCCTAAAATCTCAGTATGAAACCAACATTCTGCAGCTGGGCAAAGTCGACCCCAGTATGACTGGAATCTATAAATGTTTCTACGATTTTTCCACGTATTATGCAGAAGTTTTTGTCCCGGTCACAGGTAAAATCTCGTATCAATGTTTCTGTAATTCATCATTGACCTTTTCCATGATATTCATGCTGTTGAGTGTTTACGGTGAGGGGCAGCAGAAGGGTCATCTACAAGTTGCCCTGTAGTCTTATGGCTCAGAGAACCAAATTGTATTTCTGCTCAAAGCAACAATTGTGATGTATCTGCAGCCCCCTCATATGGAGAGCTGGTGCAGAGTCTGAGCTCTTAGTGACTTATGTTCATGGAATAGAGGGTAATATACAGTATATACTCAAATATAAGTCAATTCAAGTATAAGCCGAGGCACCTAATTTTACCACCAAAAACTGGGAAAACCCATTGACTCAAGTATAAGTCTATTGTGGGAAATGCATTATTCATAGCCACTGCAGTATATAGCCAGCAAGCCCAAAGTAGTATATAGCCAGCCAGCTCCCAGTAGTATATAGCTATCCCCCTGTAGTATACAGACAGCCCCCAGTAGTATATAACAAGAAAGCCCCCTGTAGTTTATAGCCTGCCAGCCCCATGTAGTATATAGACAGCAAGCCCCCTGCAGTATATAGTTAGTCAGTCCCGTGCAGTATATATCCAGCAAGCCCCCTGCAGTATATAGTTAGTCAGCCCCATAGTATATAGCCAGTCCCCTATAGTATATAGCCTGCCAGCCCCTGTAGTGTATAGCCTGCCAGACCCCTGTAGCATATAACCTGCCGGCCCCTGTAGTATATAGCCTGTCAGCCCCCTTAATTATATCGCCAGCCTGCCGCCTGTAGTATGTAGCCTTCCAGTCCTCTTTAGTATATAGCCTGGCAGCCCCCTTTAGTATATAGCCAACCCCCTGTAGTGTATAGCCTGCTATGTATAGCCTGCAACCCCCCTTGTAGTATATAGCCAGCCTCCATTAGTATACAGCCAGCCCCTGTAGAATATGGCTGCCAGACCCTGTAGTATATAGCCAGCCAACCTCCTGTAGCATATAACCAGCCTCCATTAGTATACAGCCAGTGTGGTATTATTGTATCCTGATGCCTCAGGGCAGCTCCTCTTCTTTCTTCATGTTCACTGGATCCCACACACATGAAGACAGAAGAGGAGCTGTTCGGGGCATTGGAATCGTGAGCAATCTGTTCATTTTTTTAAATATACCTGAGTATAAGCCGAGTGGGGAGTTTTCAGCACAAAAATTATGGTGAAAAACTTGGCTTATACAGAATTATATACAGTAATAATGTGATACCACAGTGTCCGAATACTGATATAATACTTCCAGATATACTCTCTACAGCTGTAGATTATAGGGCCAGTCACTAGGAGACAAGATGTACAATGATGTATGTAGACTTAGTAGAAATGCAGCAGAAAAAGACTTGGGGCCAGACAGCGGTGAGAAAACATATTCAAGTCTGGTCTCCCTGTAATCGTATCGACCCATAGAATAAAGATAACATGATTATTAGGTCATACGTAGAGATGAGCGAGGATACTCGCCCTAGCTTGATGCTCGTTCGAGCATTAGCATACTCGCAACTGCTCGGGCGAGTATTTCGGCCGCTCGAGAAAATGTCATCTTGCGGCATTTAGATTTTTGGCGGCCAGAAACAGAGCCAATCACAAGCCAGGAGACTCTGCAGTGCACCCAGCATGACGTGGTACCCTTACACGTCGATAGCAGTGGTTGGCTGGCCTGATCAAGTGCAATTCGAAACACGGAAAACAAGCCCTCACACAGCGCTTTCTATGGAAAAATAAAAAAGTCATGTATTTTTGGAAGTTGGGCAGTGAAAAATGAAAATGCAAAAACCAAAAAGGGCCTGGTCATAAAGGGGTGAAAACAGTTGAAGGCAACTTGTCATCAGATATTGGCATACTAAACTATTACCAGTACGTTGTCAACCAGCTGAACAACATCTTGGCCATGTTTCTTTTATGGTCCAGCTAGGTAACATCATCAAGAAAATCAACTTTGAGGTCAGGCGTTAACAGGTTGTATAAAGTCAAGGAGGCGGAGAGTTTAATATTGAAGTCAAGCTCTTCCTGCCTGTGAACACCTCCACCCTTGGGATTAACATCATGCGCTGGACATCAGGACTTCTGGTCAATGATGTCCCTGGACGCAGGACCATTAATTCTAGTGAAGGGGGCATTCTGAGGCCGGGAGAGCTTGACTTGGGTGTCAAACGCTCCACCTCCTTGACTTCATACAATCAATTTACACCTCACTTCAGAGTTGATTTTCTGAATTATGCCACCAGACCAGGCCATGAAAGAAACTGGATCTCGAAGCTGCTCAGCTGCTGATTATCATACCGGTAGTGGTTTATTTGGCCAATTTCTGATAACAGGTTCGCTTTGAACTTGTTGTTGATTGTGTTAGTGCATGGGGATTTGGGGGATGCAGAGGACTAAACATTTTTGAGAGTGCGAGCTCTCCTGGATGTGACCAATGGTTTTGGTAGTAGGTTGTCTTTGGTTATGGATCTTGTTTGAGGATCTCACGTTCTTAATGACGGCCCTAATGAAGCCCCCCACCCCCCCATGAGTTTCATAAAATGTTTTCTCCCTTCTACCAATCAATCAGATTTTTATGCTTCTTCTAGAAATCTTTACCTATCTGGTACTTAAAGTCAAAACGTCTCCAATAGTAGAAGGTAAATCCGTCACCCTGTCCTGTGATGTCGCCATGAATTCTGTCTTGAATCCTCTCCATGAGCGAAGAAAGCTAACATTTGCATTTTGGAAAGATGGAATCACAATCCGGGATTATGATGGAAGTTCTACATATCAGATGCCATCCGTAACGATGAAGGATTCTGGGAATTATAAGTGTAACGTCAAGTACTCACCTAGAGATGTAGTGCGGAGCAGCCCAGAGGTGGTGATCAATGTGGAAGGTAACCAGAAGTGAGATTGGCCGGTTTGGTGGGTTCATGTCCATCTACAGGATGGCTGGGGGGAGGATAAAAGGACCATGGGCCATAGATCTGAATTTGGGTCTCCAGTAATAAATGAGGTTCTCCATTCCATGGGAATCCATGAATCTCTTTTGACCACAATGATCACCTTTGTTCTTTGTCTTTGTAGTTAATGAACTCATTTATCCATATATCTATTATGTGCTTTTTGTGATTTTTGTTATGTTTTATACTCATACTTTATTTTTTTAATTCTCGATTTCAGAGTCTTTTTCTACTCCTGTTCTATCAGTAGTCCCCACCATTGTCCAACAAGGAAAATCAATGACTGTAACCTGTGACTTCACGCTTCATCCAGACGTAGCGGCTGACACTATACATCCTGTCATTTACAAGGATAACAATGTTTTTTCCAATAGAAAAATGGTCAGAATTAGTGCAGCTTCGACTGATAAATCTGGAGATTATCGATGTGCGGTGACTAACTCAGGAGGAACGATCGTCAAACACAGCAAAACCTTGTCCAGCATGGTAGAAGGTAAAGTCTGCAGCATGTGTCCACATCTAACTAGATTGTTATAAATAGTCATAACAAGCAGCAACAGTCAGATAAAGTATGGATGATAACTGATCAGTGAGGGGGGGGGGGGGCGTTACCACTTGTCACACCCCCTTCGATAGCTTTAAAGGGGCGTTCCCATGCATTTTGCTAGCTTGCAGTTTGCCTCATTGATGATAAATCTGGACCATTGTGTTCAAGGATAAATTAGATATTTTCTGTGAGGAACTCGGCTTATTGTGTGCGCATTTTGTGACTGATCTTATTCCCAATGTATAAGAAATATTTGTATGCATAGTTAATAGTTGTAATGTTGGTTCACAATTAGTGCCTTCTACTTCCAGAATTGGTTGCTATCAGTCTCTTATGGAAGCATATGGACATATTTTTGTAGAAAATAATCAACATATAAGTGATGGAGTTCAACCATGAGGTTAAAGGAAAATATTGTCATTTATAAAGCTAGTGACAGAGTCCTATTAATTAACTGATACTGTTTTTAGTGAAAAATTGTTTCCCTAACATCACCATAAATTAACTTTATAAACTTGCCTTTCATAAAGACAATACTAGAGCGAGTCGACGGGCAGAGACTGCTGTGATTTAATGCGATCGGATACATACATGAGGTACAGTTTGCAAATGTTAGGAAGTAAAAGGACCTTAAATGATGTCATCCTAATCACATGACATTACTTGCTGATGCTGAGAAGGCAAGGGAAGATATCAAGAGGCAGATTGTGACTTGCATGGTGTCCATATGTCTCCTGTACTGCCCTGCCCCATGGCTTGTGTGCTGTCAGAGCGAGTGTTTAACACCTACTGTAATGTCATCACCAACTAAAGGATCTGTTTCTCTACAACCAATGTGGACATCATAACGTTCATTCAGATGAACAAAGCACAGATCCCACGCAACTTTTTTTTGCCAGTGTCTCAGATTTGTTCAGCTTTTCAAATTCAAATTTTACAATTCTGAATTCATCTTCAAATATTGATTTTCAGTATTTACAGAACTTTAAACACATTAAGAGGAAGGGTTTGAGGTTTTCCCGTTGCCTGGAAAGAGAGATTAACTGGGTCTGACCACTGTGATCATTGATTTAAATGGGGTTTAATTAAGGTCAAAGTTCGGCCAGCGTCCCGAACCGATATTTGTAATAAAATTCAGACAATCCCTGTGAACCTGAATTTCGAGCTACCTGCTTATCCCCTGTTATATACCAAATTTCAGAACAATGCGGCGGATTTACTTACCCGGTCCAGTCGCGATACAGCGGCGCGTTCTCTGACGCTCATTCGGGTTCTGCCGGGATTCACTAAGGTCGTGCACCCAATGTCCACCCGGTGTCGCTGCTGCGCTGAAGTCCGCCGGAGTTCACCTTCTCCGTCTCGGTGTATGTGAGTGCTATTCTTGCGACACAATTTTTTTTTTATTCCGCGTTTTTTCCGAATCCGTCGGGTTTTCTGACGGCCAAGCCCCCCAATTTCTGTCGCGTGAAAGCTTGCAGCGATGCGCCACAATAAGAATGTGTGTGCCAAAATCCCTGGGCAATTTGGCGCAAATCAGAAATATTCGGGAAACCCGACGAAAATGCGCCCCAATAAGTGAAATATTTGTCGGCACTGATTCAGACCAGAGCCAAATATTTTTTAGCTCCAAATTTTTAATGATTTATTTATCTCTTTTACTTTTGACCAGAATCTGCAAGACTTTTTCTTGTTCCAAAGTCTCCAGTTGTAAACCATGTAGTTTATACGCAGTATTACTATTTCTATGGCCCAAGTGCATTACATTTATCAACATTTTGTATCATCTGCCTTGTACTTGTTCATGTTGCCCCTCATCTGCCATGTATTTTTCCATGTTGCCCATCATATGCCATGGCCCATATTTTTGCCAATGTTGGCCATGTTGGCCAACATTTGCTACATACTTGACCATGTTACCAGCTTATTCAGGTTGTCTGGACAACCGCGGGAGGTGGTACTAGCCGACACCTGGGACCAGATTCTAAGTGGCACCTGGTCTTCACCAGAGCCCGCCGCAATGCGGGATGGTTTTGCTGAGGCTGGGTGCCAGCAGGTCGTACCACAGCTGCGATTAGGCCCGCGGTGGCAGCCAAGGTCGAGGTACCTTAGCGGAAGACTGTCAGGTTCAGGCACAGGGTCAGGGCAGGCGGCAGAGAAGCAAGGTCATGTCCAATCCGGGGTCAGCAATGGGAGGTCCAGGCAGAAGGGAAACAGGAACACAGGAACGGACTGGAACACACAGGAGCACAGGAATGCAGGAACACGGGAACAGGAACGCAGGAACACACAGGAACAGGAACAACCAGGAACGCAGGAATGCTCAGGAATAACCCAGGGGAGCTTTCTCTATGGCATAGGCTCAAAGATCCGTCAGGGAACACAGGAAGGGGCTGGGAATTTTCAGGAACAGCAGGTGTCCAGCACCAATTATTGGTGCGCTGGCCATTTAAATTTAACAGAGCCGACGCATGTGCCCTAGGCAGTGGGGATGCGCACAAGGAGCCGCGGAAGATCCCGCTGGAACCTGGCGAGGTGAGAAGCGCAGCGAGCGCAATGTGGCAAACAGAGTAACACGGGTGCGCTTGTGACCTGAGACAGGGGTTGCAGGGGCACCCATGACACAGATCTTTCTGTAGTATTTTATGTATCCTTCAAATTTTCATATGTGCGAAAATAGGTGTTTGACTCTGTATTCCATCCACAAGGTCACGTACAAAGAGATGAAAGAGAATGGGCCCCAAAACTGACCCATGTCGCCAACCTATTCATCTTGCTTTGTAAAATATGCCAATTCATAAATAAAAAAGTAACAACACAAGGGTAAATTTCTTACCTCTCATTATTTTTCTTACAGAACTAGTGGTTGGTGCAAAAATCAGTGTTGACGAGCAGGATCCTGATATGTTCTCCGGAAATAATATAACTTTTACATGTTCTATACGTAAAGGGACGTTCCTTTCATATACATGGCTCCATAATGACAAGGAGATAGGCAAGAACTGTGAATTATATGATATCAGACAAGATGGTAGAGTGCTCTACATAGAAGCCCTTCAGCAGGAGCACTCCGGGGTCTATCGATGTAACGTCAGCAATCACCTGTCATATGGTATGAGTGATGAGCTGAAGATCACGGTCATAGGTAAGAGACACTTCTTGATAAATAGCTTATTTGGTAAGACATCTCATGGTAGAACATTTCTCTTTCACAGAGCCAGTAGGTGCCCTTCTTCTGCTGATCGATAAAGAAGACGTGGACTTGATGCCTGATGATGGCTTCACATTTACTTGCTCTTTGGTTGGAGATAACAGTTTCCACTTCTTCTGGATACACAATGAGCAAAACCTGAAACTAAACTCCTCCTCATACGAGTTCAGGGACGGAGGAAAAGTTCTGCACATAAAGTCTGCACAACCTGATCATGAGGGCTCCTACCAATGTGGGGTCATAAAGGACACCCCCTCAGGAAGAACATTGGTTTCAAAAAGTGGCGTTTGGATCTTAAAAATCTCCAGTAAGTCTCCTGTACAATGTCATGAAGATGTAGAAGATGACACGAAAACAATTATACATTTCTAATCTTCACTTTTTGCTAGGTACAAGTGACCCATACTTCATGGCATTCTTGATGTCGGTGGTAGTGGTGGCCCTCTTCATCATCCTCTTCATCGTTTGTGTGTACAAGTATCAGAAGATATATAAATCTCAATGTCTCCAAGAAAAAACACAACACATCAGAGGTGAGAAAGATATTCTATCAAAGATAGGGACAACAATTCCCACACATACAGTCCCCGGAGAACCACTTATATCAGAAGTCCACACAATGTATATCCAGATCTTCTGTATATGTGATATTTGGCTTCAAACAACCCTCACAAAGGAATATATCTCAGATTATCATCCTAAAGATGCAATAATGCATCAGTGGTGGCATCTGGCAATCTGGGCTGGATATGGACTTAGCCAGTGATGTGTGGTGGACTCATGGTACCATCTCTAATCTTGTTATCTTCTTGATTTTCAGTTCCTTTGGAAAACATTGAAGATAAGACTCTTCTTGAGGACAATGTGGTTAAAAGGTCAGTTGTACACTGGGATTATAGGTGAGCAAATCATCCAAGATGTGTTTAGCTGAAGTTTCAACAAATGTATCCAAAGATTTGATTTGGGCCTGAATTTATTTACCTTAACTATTATCTCAAGATCGGAAGGTTGCACTGCTAACACTTGGAGACAGGGTGACTTGGGTTGCACCAAGCCTACACAAAATGTGCACTTTTACTATAGAGAGCAGCATAGTTAGGTTGTGTAGCCCAGTAAAAACAGGGGTATCATCATCTCTAGATCCCTGCCTCACACACACAGCTAAACTGTGCACATACACATGTGTATCACACTACTACACAGCAACTATAGAGTTAACTAAACAAAGCTGCTGTAGTGACATCACACAATATTGTTACATTTTGCAGAGACCAGTGGAGAGCAGCTCCTGTGTCTGAGTTGTTGTAGTGCAGAGCAGATCCAGTGTCTGGGTGGTGGTGCAGATCCAGTGTCTGGGTGGTGGTGCAGGTCCTGTGTCTGGGTGGTGGTGCAGATCCAGTGTCTGGGTGGTGGTGCAGATCCAGTGTCTGGGTGGTGGTGCAGATCCAGTGTCTGGGTTGTAGTGCACCAACCTGTAGCAGCAGAAGACACCTCAGTAAAGCTGGGAAGAGATTGCACATTAGAAAGAGCTGGAAGCACAAGATATTTCTGTACAGGACACAGAGAATGAATATATGTAACTGCAGAAGCTACAGAGGATCCAGAGACATGTGCAGAGGGAGGACACTGGAGCACAGAGACCCCTCAGCCTCATACATCAGGTACTGAAGTCACTGCCCCGGCCCCTAGAACTTGTCCTGGATTATTATTACTGTGATTGGTGTCAGACTTCAGACTTCTGAGAATAAACTGTTCAAAGAGACTGTGGAACATGTGCTTATCTATCTGGGCCTTATATCCCCTAAACTACACACCCTCAGAATCCTACAAGAACTCGCCCCTGCTAGCCCATCGTGGTCTGGCGTGTGTGGCTGTTACAGTTGGATTAAGGCTGGATGAAGTATAGATGGCGTGGGGCTGTAACATAACGGCAGTGGTAGCCACTTGGCCCGGTAGTAGAACGTTTGTCTATGAGAGTAGGTTGTTGTAGTGGTGGAGGCAAAGTGTTCATAGAAGCTGAAGAGCAGTAATGAGTGGTACCTGCAATGGTGGCTGCGATAACAGCAGCTGTTATATGGTACATTTTGGCAGGCAAAAGGCAGCAGTGCCACAATTGTGGCCGTGGCATGAAGACGGCAGATGTAGTCATCATATGGAACAGGATGTTCAGCAGGAAACATCATGGTAGCCAAGGCGACAGCAAAAATAGCAAAATGTGACACCATCAACGAGGTCAGATCTAAACATCTGCCACCGTTATTTTAACAAAGGTGATGTTTTGGATACCGCCGTAATATAACTAGAACTCTATTGGAGATCCCCTCACAAGGGCACCAGGGCCTTTTCGGATGGCTTCAATCTATAGGCAACTTCGGCATCTTCCATATTCAGGTGCTCCTTATCTTGGAAGATACTGGCAGCTGCAAAACAAAGTCACCCATTGCTTCTCATAGACATGTTGTAACATATAAAGTGTCTAATTCAGGCAGACTCATACGTCAACAATAATAATGAGAGGACCTATTAAAATTTGGGTTCGGCTGAATCTATTCCTGGTTTGGGTTCCAATTTGGGTTTTGGCCAACTGGCTCAATGTAGTGGTGAAGCAGTACCCAATCAACATGGATAGGTCACTTCCACATATTTATCAGCCTAGATATCAGACCAGTTGGCATCTCCTCCACCACCCCTTCCATCTCCAACACCATCAGGGCACAGCAAAACACTCACCTCCTTCCTATCAGATGTGCCAGGTTCAGTACTGCAATGGGATTAGTGCCAGTGAATGCAATTGTTACCCTTTCATATTTCCAAATTTAGTGGTTTTTTTTCCAAATTTCCAGTTCCCAAACCTGAAAAGAGAAGAATTTATGGAAGAAACGGACTGATAGTGACCTACATCCCGCCACGTGTGTCCTCCTGACTCTTCCTTCCTTACTATGGCCTAAAGATGGTGGATTAACCTTCTGTGGGGCAAACTGATGCCCTTTATGTCCTCACTATATCCCTGGTTTCCACTCTGAGCATCTCCTGTGGACCATACATGGACCTTATACCCCGGATGTTTGTCTCTACGTGGCAACATATTTTCTGTGCTAAGGCCAAATACTAACTTTTATTTTCAACATGAGATGAAAAATGTGTTTTTCTTTTTTATTTCTTTCTAAAATTCTAAACACAATGTCCTGGATATACTATATTGGCTGCTCCAGTTTCCTGTCTACCTTCATACGGGAAAGGATATGTAATCCGCTTGCACATGTATTTATAAAGTCTCTGCGCCAGTTTCGTGTCGTGGATGCTCCTTGTCTGACGAGACAGAAAAATGTGCCCCTATAAGGGCAAGATACTTCTTAGTTGGAGTCTATAAAATGTATACAGGGAAAAAATGGAGTCTTGGAGCGCTCCATGTATCCCGATGTCTTCCACACTTTACATGAAATGAGTATTCCGAAGAAATGGATCAAAATACATAATTTTATTTCTAAGTTTATTTCTGTACACACTATAAAAACAATTAAAATATTGTGAACAAGACCTATTAGCTACGCATTTCGAGGCCTTAATGCCTCTTTTTCAAGATATTTCTATAAAGTAAAACATACACAGTTTTTTTCATGGCGTTCTTCCTCTTATGTAGTGGGATGGAAAGGCGACAAAATTGAATCGATTACAATTTGTTATTGTCTCTGTTTCAGTCATGATGATGTCGGGGGGTAATATATGTATATGAGGACATTATATTCAGAATATATTTGTTAACGATGGTGTATTTATGTAACTCGACGGGGAACCATTTTTTTTATTAGTACCAGTTTTTCATTCTCATTTTCATATATTTACATTAGTTTAAATGTCAATTTTAGTAATTGACATTAGTAATAAAAAATAAAAATGGTGAATATAAGTATTAAATATTTAGGGTTGTAAACAATAGTGAAGTGTATTTCTAAAAAGGCAATAAAAGATCGTAGTATATCGATATGAATGTATGTGGTGTCTTATCATTCTATTCTACCTATGTTTGGTTGCCAAGATTCGGGATACGTGGATCCTCTGGACCACAGCGGGAGGTGGTACTAGTGGCACCTGCTCTCCACCAGAGCCTGCCGCAAAGCAGGATGGTCTTGGTGCAGCAGGGTACCACCAGGTCGTTCCACAGGAGCTACTAGCCCACGGTGGCAGCCAAGGTCGAAATACCTTAGCGGAAGACAGACTCATGGTCGGGTCCAAACACAGGTTCAGGGCTGGTGGCAGAGATGCAATGTCAAAAGTCCAATCCAGGGTCAGCAACGGGAGGTCCAGGCAGCAGGGAACAGGAACACAGGCACACGGCAGTCTGTTGGAGAGCAGGAGCCGGGACAGGAGAGTATAGGGGAGAGGGGGCACACGTGACAGTACCCCCCCCCCCCCTTCGGCCTCCCCCTCTTCTTGGGCCTGAGAAATTGCTGAGAACCGCCTACCTCTCACTCTCTTCATGTCTAGGATCTCATTCACATTGGTGGAAGACATCGGTGGATTCAGCCTGAGGCACCGGAGGAGGAGGAACTTGCCGGGCGAAGCTGTTCAAGATGACTGGCTTGAGGAGAGAGTGGACCAATTGTCCTGACGGGCAGAAACAAAATGGTGTAGATAGCAGCCCAGGGTCTGAGTCACTCTTTCCACCTGCCCATTAGACTGGGGGTGATAGGCGGAAGAAAAGTCCAATTTCACCTGAAGTTGGTTGCAGAGACAACTCCAGAATTTAGATTCAAACTCAACCCCACGGTCAGAGACAATGGGGGTCATTTACTAAGGGCCTGATTCGCGTTTTCCCGACGTGTTTCCCGAATATTTCCGATTTGCGCTGATTTTCCCTGTATTGCCCTGGGATTTTGGCACACGCGATCGGATTGTGGCACATCGGTGCCGGCATGCACGCGACAGAAATCGGGGGGTGTGGGTGAGGGAAAACCCGACGGATTCGGAAAAACCGCCGCATTCAAAATAAAAGTGTCGCTTGGGACGCCCTTACCTTCACTTGGTCCGGCTCGGTGAATTTCAGGGCATTCGGATGCTTTTCAGCGCAGCAGCGTCACCTGGTGGACGGCGGAGGAACTACCTTGATGAATCCCTGCCAGACCCGAATCCAGCGCAGAGAACGCGCCGCTGGATCGCAAACGGACCGGGTAAGTAAATCTGCCCCAATATGCTGGGGTAGTCCATGGAGTTGGAAGATGGGACGAGAGTACTGGCTGGTAAGACCTGGAGCACATGGCAGACCTGGCAGAGGAACAAAATGGGACATCTTAGAAAAACGGTCAGTCACCACCCAGTTGACGTCCGTAATGAAATCCATGGCCAGATGAATCCACGGACAGCTGGCATGGCAATGGCAGAAGAAGACCAGCAGGCTTGAGACAAGGCTGCTTATTCCAGGCAAACGAAGCATAGGAAGCCACAAAGTCCCGAACATCTTTGGGCAGATTTGGCCACCAGTTGAATCGGGAAATGAGGGTGACAGAGCGCTGCACCCCAGGATGCCCAGCCACATGCAAGCTCCTCCGCAGAGCAGGTTCGTACGTAGGTCTTGCCAGGAGGTAGTTGACAAAGATCCACAGGCGCAGCCAGTACCAATCGTTCAGACTGAATGACATGCTTAGGAATCGTTTCCTCCCCAATGACATCCAACGCACGAGAGAGGCCGTCAGCCTTGATGTTCTTCTCCCCCAGATGGAAATGAATGAGAAAATCGAACCGGGAAAAGAAGAGTGAACAGCGACCTCGACATGGATTAAGTCGCTGAGCAGTCTGGAGATAGAGGAGGCTCTTGTGGTCCGTGTAAATGCTGACTGGAAACCAAGCTCCCTCTAGGAGGTAACACCACTCTTCTAAGGCAAGTTTAATCTCACCAGCAGTTCTCGATCTCCTATGGAATAATTCCTCTCTGCGGAGGAGAAGGTCTTGGAAAAAAAAAACACAGGTGAGGTTTCAGCCTTTGGGACCCTTCTGCGTGAGCACCGCACCGGCCCCTACTGAGGAGGCATCCACTTCCAGATGGAAAGGCTTCTCTGTGTCAGGAGGTACAAGAACTGGAGATGAAGCAAACATAGACTTTAAGTTCTTGAAGGCCTCCTCAGCTGCCGAAGGCCAGAGTCGGGTGTTGGCACCCTTCTTGGTAAACGCCACAATAGGAGACACGAGAGAGGAGAAGTGTGGGGTTAACTGCCGGTAGTAATTTACGAAGCCCAGAAACCGCTGTATAGTGTGCAATCCTACAGAACAAGGCCACTGAAAAACCGCAGACAGCTTGGGAAGATCCATCTGGAGACCTCTTTCGGGGATTATATAGACAAGAAATGGAGGACTCTGCTGATGGAATTGGGACTTCTCAAGTTTGGCGTAAAGGCAATTGGCCCTTAAACGACTGGCACTGGATGAGGCATCTCCACACAGTGAGATTGGCAATCAGGTCCCCACCGAAGGATTTCCCCAGTCTTCCACTTAAGGATGGCTGCGTGGAGCTGCCCCCATGGTAGACCCAACAGGATGTGGACCGTGGTGGTACATAAAAAGACAGTCTTTCCTTGTGCAGCACACCGACTTTCAATGACAGAGGCTAGGTGCAATACTGGACCGGGTCACAGAGGATTTGGCCACTGACAGAGGAGATGCTGTGGCAGGGTACCACCAGGTCGTTCCACAGGTACAACTAGCCCGCAGTGGCAGCTGTTGAGGTACCTTAGCGGAAGACAGACTTGTGGTCAGAGCGGGAGGCAGAGATGCAACGTCAAAAGTCCAATCCGGCGTCAGCAGGGGGAGGTCCAGGCAGCAGGGAATGGGAACACAGGCACACGGGACACCGGAACACAGGAGCGCAGGACACGGGAACACAGGAGCAGGAACACACGGGAGCAGAAACACAGGAACACACAGGAACACAGGAGACACGCAGGAGACACAGGAACGTGGTGCGCTGGCCCTTTAAACCTTCGACAGCTGGCGCACACCCTAGGAGGCGGGGAAGCGCCTCCTAGCCAGGACAGGTGAGTCTGGGGGAGCGGGGACACACAGAGGGACATGGATGCACCCGCGATCCAAGACAGGGATCATGGGAGCACCTGCGACATTGATGGACTATGTTTGGTGGGCAATGATGATTGGGGCAGGGATAGGATTTTTACTACGGATCGGGAGAGGAGTCAAATCTAGCTCAGTTTGGGGAGGCATTCATTTATTCTGATTCGTCCGTGCATGTATTTTCGGACCTCTGGATATTGGCAATTTATTGTACTTTAGTCCTAGGCTACAATAAACAGCTGTAACAGTTATCACAGGCGTCTGTAATGAAGCTTTATTGTTAATATTTATTCCTATGACAACCCAACATTTTTAAAATCCAATTGTCACCGAGAGCAAAAAAGTTCTGGTTGGGATTACAATGATAAAATATACAGTTCCGACTTACATACAAATTCAACTTTAGAACAAACCTACAGACCCTATCTTGTATGTAACCCGGGGACTGCCTGTATATGATAAATATCTGATCTCAGGAGTTTCCATCTCCTCTCTGTTCTCCTTCCTTCCTTCACGTTCCTTATTATCTTATTCTTACATTTTCATAGTTTTATGGTTTTGAGCTATTTATATGATATAACATTTCCCTCACAGACCCATCTGTGTAGATGTGTGGGGGATGGACTGGAGGACCTGGGGGCAGCCCCTCACACGCACTGGTGGCCACCACCTCATCAGCCGCGGCGATATTTTACACATGTTCCATCACATGTTGTTTCACTTCCCCCAACTGCGATAGACTTTCCTTATGTCCAAACAAACAAACGATGTCTGCGCTTTCAGGGATATTGTAGATAAAAAAGTAATTTTCTTTATTATATATCATATAAAATCCAGAATAGGCAGTAGGCATAGGTGTGAGGGTCCAAGTACAGCGACCTACGCGTTTCGCCCTTAGACGGGCTTAGTCATGGACTTTCCTTATGTCATATAAATCACAGAATTTTTTTGCTTTTTATTGATAAATTAATATTTTTATTACGAGTTATACAAGATTTATGCTTCCGCCACCCAAATGTGACGTCACGTTGCACCTTCACCAAATGAATGAGGTCCTAGACTCTTGGGGAACAGACAATTCGGCAAGACCCTACGTCATGACTAGACCCCCTTGGCTGTGGTCCCTTCCCGGTCGTCTTGTCTTTACCGGGTGCAGGACTCTCCTGGTTCCTGTTCTACTGACCATTGGGTGAGTATGTTGCGTTTGGACTGTTTCAGCTCATGTGGTGCCTCTAAGCCACCCCCCAGCTTGGGATCTATAGTTGGGGTCATCATGGGGGGCTTCAATGTGTAGCTTCATATAATCACATGTGCACATCTGGGATGCAGAGGGCGTGACATTTGTCCTCTAATTTCTACTTAATGAGAATTGGTTAAATATTTTTACTCTATTAGCTTTGGTCTCTAATTGGTCAATCAATAATTGTGTATGTTGCTTGTAGCAGCAGGACTGTGTAAAGAGTTAAATTCCAGGACTGTAGCCTCTCCAAGTGCACAGGGGGAGTGTCCAGTTCTCAGCATTGCATCACTTTATCTCCTCTTCCCTCTTGCTCTGAGTGACTGCTGTAGTATCAAATCGGAATCTGGCTACGATTCGTAGTCCGGGCAGAGGGGAGGGGCTAAGGGGAAGCTGAATGCAGTGAGCTCAGAGCACAGCTGTGTGAGGACCAACCTCCTGCTCTGTTTTCTTCTTCTTTTTTTTTCTCCACTTTTACCAGTTCATCTTCCCTTGAGGACTCCAATACTCATTTTATCCTTTAGAAGCTGCATGTCTACCAGTATGGTGGGCTATATATATATAAACCTATACGTACAAAGACCAGATTTCGATTATTAAATATTAAAATTCATGTTTTTTATTGAAAAATACACAGTATCACAAATACATTTAACATTTTTTGGAGGAGTGGGGGAGGGGGTTACAAGTGTGAGTAGGGTCGAACAGTCTGTGCTGGAGAGACAGTATATAACAAATATCCAGTACACGTGAACCGGTGAGTATAATGGGTTACAATATACAAGTATGGTACAGGTTAATTGGTAAACATTGTAGCTTAACATGGTAACATGGTAACCAAAAATTGCCATCACAGGGACCTGGTATACGTATTTAATGTGTTGCACTTGCCCTTGGTTTTGCCCGTGCTTTTGGATGTGCATCAAGTCCCTGTAAGGCCAATATGTCCATACAACATATGAATGGAATCTCTACATTATTACTTGCTGGTAGGGGTACACGTGGATCTGGATAGCTGACACCCCGACGCGCGTTTCGGCACGCTGCTTCCGTCAAGGGGTAATTTCAGCTAGACAGAGAGCTGTTTAAATGCCTGGAGTAGCCAATGGGAGCAGGAGAACTCACCTGTTGTTGCTAGTGAAATGGCTCAGTGTTCTGTTACCGGGCGCATGTGACCCGATGTCACTTCCGGTCCCCCCCCCCCCCCGCAACGCCGATCACGTGATCCGGTCATGTGACGACTTGCTTCACATCCGGATACACAGATCATGCGGTGCACGGGAGCTGGGCTTCGGAGATCAGTCCGCACAACACTGGCGCATACGGTGAGTGCTTCCCATGGTGGAGGACGATGTCTTTAAACATACAGCCAGTGGGTATGACATCATACTAAATAGAAGAAGCTTGAGAGAATATGTAGGAGAGGCCTAGACCCTTCATCCTCTAATGATATCTGTATATAGGTGAATGTACAGAAACTCAAGAACACAGAGGGGGAAGACAAGGGGTTAACTGTGTAGTCATGTGACTCTGACATAATGCCAGTGAATAACCGGTGTATATAGTGCATAAGACGCCACTTCACTGCATGAAGCAACAATTTTGAGTGTAGACAAAAGGAAATGCGGAGTGCCTGTGTGCTGCGTGAGTGGTAATAAAGTGACGGATGTGTATGGTGAGGATGTGAACTAACATACAATGCCTCATAGTTCTTAAAATACATTTTGAAAAACATATCAATCAAAAAGTATATCGTGAAATTCATATAATAAAATGTCAATACCTATCAAATAGAGAATTCAATGGTCTGTACATGATCAAAATAAACGTCATTTTACATAAAACTTCATTTCCTCCCATAGAATTATAGTATGGATTGATGTGCTATTACATTAATTTTGTGGTCTATGCATAATCCATAAGGATAACAAAGTGCAATATTCGATATCAATTTCATAATAAACATGTGCATCAATAAAGTGCTGAGTGCTGTGAAGGGGCTGTGATATAGGGGTCACATAATTACTGGGGTGACGGGTATTAGTGCTTTCCATATAATTATTTAAAAAAATTCAGTACTTAAAATTAGGTAAAAAGGTGGTGAGGAAAAAGGAGAGAGGGGGGGGGGGGGGAGGGGGAAAGAGAGAAGGGGAGAAAAAAGGAGAGAGGGGGGGGGACAGAAAAACAGGGGGACGGTTGCGCACTTTAAATAATATCCTCAAGGGTGACCATTTCTTACATCTATAGAGTCTTTGTAACCAATCGATGTTGCTTACAGGTCACCTCTCTTGTGTTGTTACTTCCCGGATGTTGGCTTCTTCGGTAATGCAAACAGGGATGATGGCAATATTGTAATGGAGAGTAGTGGTAGTATTAAGAGTAGATCTTTGAGTTAATATGGAGATTTCCACCTACGGCTTCCAAGCAAAAAATCAAGGAATTAGAATGACTGTTACATAGGAAAGTGAAATGTGAAGATAAAACAGACATAGGGGCACATTTACTTACCCGGTCCAGTCGCGATCCAGCGGCGGGTTCTCCGACGCTGGTTCGGGTTCTGCCGGGATTCACTAAGGTCCGTGTGCCGATATTCACCAGGTGTCGCTGCTGCGCCGAGGTCAGCCGGAGTTCACCTGCTTTTTTCTGGTGTATGTGAGTGCTTGATCTTGCGACACAAATGGCTTTTTAAATTCTGCGTTTTTTCCGAATCCTTCGGGTTGTCCGGTGGCCACGCCCCCCCATTTCTGTCGCGCGAAGGTCGGCGCGATTGCGCCAAAAATCGATCGCGTGCGCCAAAATCCCGTGAAATACAGCGCAAAGCGGAAATATTCAGGAAAAACCCGACGGATCCGCGGCTGCGGACCCTTAGTAAATGTGCCCCATAGAGTTAAAAACAAGTATGATTAAATAAAAGGCTCAACTGCCTATGGAGTCAGTGGGATCAGAAAAATGGAGCAAAACTAAGAGATTCATTTAATCCCCGAGGGTTGAGAGTGCCTAAGGTCCAAATCCATTTGGATACGCACTGGGCAAGTTTTTGAGCAATGGGACCCCCTCTGATGTTGTTTTTTATGTGGTCAATACCACAGACCTTAAGAAGGTTTGAATTACATTCATGTGATTCTTTAAAATGTTTGGCAACAGGTAAGCCATCGGTGCAGAAATCAGGTTTTTTTGCGGATTCAATATCCCTGACGTGCTCTCTTATTCGCACCCTGAGTTCTCTTGAGGTAAGGCCAATGTATATTTTCCCACAAGGGCAGCTTGCATGATAGACTACCGCTTTTGTTCTACACGTTATAGTGTGAGTAATTTTATATTCTTTCTGACCTGAGGAGTCCGTAAAACTGTCTGTTTTCACCACATTGGGGCAAGCTATACACTTCCCACAGGGTTTACAACCCCATTTGGGTCCTTTGTTGCTCAAAAATGTGTCTATTTCTTTCCTTTCATAGTGGCTTTTGACAAGGATATCTCGCAAGTTTTTCGCCCTTCGGGCGGTGATACCAGGTTTTGGTGGCAGGTATTGTGCCAACACTCTATCTGATCTTAGGATAGGCCAATATCTGGCCAATATATCTCTCATATTTTCCCATTGGCAGTGGTAGTTAGATATAAATCTTACCTCACGATGGCTTTGTGTCTTGGGTTTTGGATGTAGTAATTCGAGTCTAGGTTTGTTTTTGGCTCTGTTGTATGCTTTCCTTAGAGATCGTTGGCTGTAGCCATGGTCAGGGAATCTTCTTTTTAGTTCGTCTGCCTGATTTTTAAATTTTTCTTCCGTGGAGCAAATCCTTCGTATCCTCAGGTACTGTCCAATGGGGATGGCGTTGATTGTTTGTATTGGGTGCGATGATGTTGCGTGTAAAAGGGAGTTCACGGAGGTTTCTTTTCTGAAAACATCAGAATGCAAAAAACCAAATTCATTTCGGCTTAACATCATATCCAAAAATTCCACTTTATCCTTACTCACATGATGTGTCAGCTTGATATTGATGTTGTTCAAGTTCAATTTTTCTAGGAAGGTTTCGAGTCGTGCCTCTCCAGAGGACCAGGATGTCGTCTATGTAGCGCGCCCATAGTATGGCGCGCTCCATGCCGACATCCTGCTCACCCGTTAGGAGGTCCCTCTCCCACAGCCCCAGGAACAGATTGGCATATGAGGGGGCACATGCCACCCCCATTGCCGTGCCCTGGAGCTGTAGGTAAAAGGACCCCCCAAACACAAAGTAATTGTGTGAGAGGACGAACTCAAGCAGCTCGAGGATGAGTTGTCTCAGTCCAACCTCTAAGTTAGAGGTGGTCAGAAAAAAGCTAACAGCCCTCAGCCCATCCAGTATGGTGGGCTAACCTGTGATTGTTGTGGACATTTTATAGATAGAGATGAGCGGACCTGACAGTTCCATTTGGGTCTGGTGTCCTAGACATATAAATTGAAGTCCCTGTGATTGGCCAGTAGGACAATGGCTAGGGGCTTGGGGCTTGGTCAACAATTGAGCAATATGTATGGGTCCCGCTGGGTGCACCTGAACCCCGGACCCAGATGGAAACTTGGGGTCCACCAATCTGTATTTGTAGATTTATGAGGGGATCACGTGCGCCTCTACTTCTCACGCTCTCTATGCATTGTTATTATTAGAAAGGAGAAGTGAGACTCGTACTTCTCCCCTGACTTCTCACTACTCCCATCATTGTGCTGCTGCCCTCCACCATGTCTGCGCCGCTGTGCACGATCTTACTCGGTAAGTACAATAATATTTGTAATACCTAAAAAACAATGTAAATGGTAAAAAATTACCATAAAAACCTGGAGTAACTAGATTCCCGGTCACCTGATTTCTCCTATTTTCTGTAGATCGTTACTAACATCTGATCCGATTTCTTTATTTGTTTCAGCGATTCTCGTGGATTTTTCCAGTAAGTGTTATTTTATTTTTATTTTACTTGACTGGTTGATGACTGAAGGGAAAGAAGAATATCAGTGCACAGTATAGTGGGAAGTATGGGGGGGAGTATAGGGGGAAGTATAGGGGAAAGTATAGGGGGGGTATAGAGGGACGTATAGGGGGGAGTATAGGGGAAAGTATAGGGAAGTATAGGGGACGTATAGGGGGAGTATAGGGGGAGTATAGGGGACGTATAGGGGGGAGTATAGGGGACGTATAGGGCAAAGTATAGGGGGAAGTATAGGGGAAAGCATAGGGGGAGTATAAGGGGAAGTATAGGGCAAAGTATAGGGGGGTTTAGGGGAAGTATAGGGGGTATAGGGGAAGTGTAGGGTAACTCAGTTCCAGTCTTTTTATGATTGAGCCTGTTTGTGCCTTTGTGTTTTTTAGTGTTTTTTTTGTGTGCAGACATATTGGGGCACATTTACTTACCTGTCCACATCGCGATCCCCGATCCGGAATGTCCAACGATCATGAATTGTGCCGCGATTCACTAAGGACGTATGCTCCGGTCCGCCGGAGTTCACCATCTTCTTCCCGATGCATGTAAGTGCATTGGATGCGGAACAATTTCAATACTAAATCCTGCGCTAAGTCCGAATCAGTCGGATCGTCCAACGGCCACGCCCCCGATTTCACGCATGAAAACAGTGCAGCCGCAGCATAATCTGATCACGTGTGACACAATCCTCTTCTAAATGCGGAAATTTGTCGGAATATCCGCCGATAGCGCGGTCCGCGGACCCTTAGTAAATAAGCCCCATTATATTCCATGTAGCTTATACAAGGAAAGTGCAGAACATGAAGTCCAAACAAACAGATACAGGTACAGATCATATACTAATAAGAATGGCGCAGGATCCAGTCACAGAGGTAGCGATAGAGAAGACAAATCGTAACTATTTTATGATCCCCGGCATTTACCATTTTTGTGAGGATATATGTGGAAAAAACTAATATAGGGCCAGATGTATCACTGTTCTGTTCTGCGCATAAGTGTAGTTATTGCCCCTGTATTCTGGTGCATTGTGGTGCTAGAATTATCACAAGCTTCTACCATCTGTGATGAGTTGAGTTCCTGCATCTTATTAATCACGTTACTTTAGGCGCAGTTTAGGCGCAATGTTAGATTCAGGCACTTACATGTGATCCTCCTACAAGCTCCTCTCTGCTTCTCTCCTGCACCCCAGCATGAGAATAACTTTCACAGCAGCACCCAGGTGTGTGACACCCAGCACCCAGTGACCTCATCAGCAGTGGCTTCTCCAGGAGGGGATCCTACAGTGCTGGTCTCCTGCTGCACCCCTGTAATTCTAGCCAGTATCCTCCTCAGACACCAGTGTGGTCATCCTGCTACACAGGGGACACTTCTCTGTCCTGTCTGCAGCGCCCACTCACTTCTCTTCTATCCTGCTACATGGGGACACTTCTCTGTCCTATCTGCAGCTCCCACTCACTTCTCTTCTATCCTGCTACACGGGGACACTTCTCTGTCCTGTCTGAAGCTCCCACTCACTTCTCTTTTATCCTGCTGCACAGGGGATACCTCTCTGTCCTGTCTGTAGCTCCCACTCACTTCTCTTCTATCCTGCTACACGGGGACACCTCTTTGTCCTGTCTGCAGCTCCCACTCACTTCTCTTCTATCCTGCTACATGGGACACTTCTCTGTCCTGTCTGCAGCAGCTCTCACAGACTTCTCTTCTATCCTGCTACACGGGGACACTTCTCTGTACTATCTGCAAAATCCTACAAACTTCTCTCTTGCTCTGAGCTGAGGATTCTGCAGAATGTTTTGTAAATAGAAGGTCATGAACTGTAAATAGAGGCTGCACAGTGTTTGTATTATCTGTATTACTGTCTGCTGGTGGGGATGAGCTGCTCTGCACAAGAGCTCAGTGCTGGGGGACATTTATCACATTGGAGCACATTTACTAAGGGTTCGCACACCGCATTTCCAAGGGTTTTCCCAACTATTTCCGATTTGCGCCGCATTTAACAGGGTTTTTTTGGCGCACGCAATCGAATTTTGGCGCAAAAACGACGACTTTCATGCAACACAAATCAGGGGGGGGGGGGCGTAGGAAAACCCGACTGATTCGGACTGAGCACAGGATTTAAAATTCAAATTGTGTCACAAGCTCAAGCACTTACATGCACCAGGAAGAAGAAGGTGAACTCTGTCTGAGCTGAGCGGGGAAGCGGCACATGCAGGATATCAGGCGCACCATCTTTGTGAATCGCGCCGGACTTCATCCTCGTCAGACAGTCCGGATCGGGGATCGCGTCAGGACCGGGTAAGTAAATGTTCCCCACTAAGCTGCTTCTCAGTTTACGCCTCCTTCGGACTGGAGTTTTTTGCGTCCGTTTTTGCACCTGAATGAAAAGTCGCAAGTCTTGAATATGATTAGGTGCAGCAAAACATCTGGATCGGTGGGATAAATGGGGGAAACATGCTTATTTTGCGCAGCTAGTTTGGTGTTTAGTCGCAAAACTGGCACAAAAACAGTGCGACACTATGAAAAGGTGCAAAAACAACACAAAAAACGAGTGATACACATGGCCCATAGTTTTTTCTTTATTAAAATGTTTCCACGGATCTTTGTGCATCATAAATAACATTAAAAAGAATAAAATTTTTCACAGGGTGGACGACCCCTTTAAGTTTTGTAGAAGGACCTGATTTCTTTTCCAGTCTCTTGTTACCCGGTGTCTGTAACTAGAGACAGCTCATTTATATGTTTGTATTTTTCTGCCTCTATTTCATGTAGGATTATTGCTGTGATTCCCGCACATGATGCATGACCCTTCTCCATGTCTTGTTGTTCAGTTGCAGAAGCCGCACTACGACCCTACATGACGATGGATCCGGACTGGAGAACAATATTCGAAGATGATGAAATGACTTTAACCTGTAATGTTCCTGATTGGCTCAGAACAAATGATGATGGTTTTTACTGGTACAAAAACAATGAGCAATTTCCTTCTCGGGAGCAGAAACTGTATTTTAAAAAGGCGAAAATGTCAAACAGTGGAGAATATCAGTGTAAGACCAGCACCAGTGACAAGAGCGAGCCGGTCCAGCTGGATGTGAGCAGAGGTGAGCTCCTACACTCATTGGGGCAGATTTAATTACCCGGTCCATTCGCGATCCAGCGGCGCCTTCTATGTGGAGGATTCGGGTCTTCCGGCAATTCACTAAGGCAGTTCCTCCGACGTCCACTGCGCTGAAGTTCCCCTGAATGCACTGATCTTCACCAAGCCGGACAGAGTGAAGGTAAGTGCGAGTCCCGCGACCCTTTTTTTTTTTTAAATGCGGCAGTTTTTCCGAATCCGTCGGGTTTTTGTTCGGCCACGCCCCCCGATTTCCGTTGCGTGCATGCCAGCGTCGATGCGCCACAATCCGATCGCGTGCACCAAAATCCCGGGGCAATACAGGGGAAATCGGCGCAAATCGGAAATATTCGGGTAACACGTCGGGAAAACGCGAATCGCGCCCTTAGTAAATGACCCCCAATGTGTCATATAGTATCCAGGTGAATAGTGTCCCATCTAATGAATATTGTTACTCAGAGTCCGGATGTCACTCGGGAGGCCAGAGGAAAGTGTTACACAGACTCTAGATAGATAACGTCTTGTAGTATCCGGATGACAGGTGTCACTGTAACCAGAAAACGGATTCACATTGTCCTCAGATAAACAATGTCCGGCAGCGTCCAGGAGGAGACTTCATGTAACTTGCACTTTTTTGGCTTTCAGACTGGCTTATTCTCCAAACACCGGCGTTCATACACGAAGGAGACAGAATGAACTTCAATTGTCGTGGCTGGGATGGTTTGTTTTCATATTCAAGGTCAATTTTTAAAGATGGCCGTATAATATCCAATGGTCATACTATGGATAAGACCGGAACCGGATGGTATCACTGCACAAGGAATAGAATAACTACTCATGTATCCAAACGTATTCATGTTACTGTCCATGGTAAGGAACAACGACAACACAAGAGTCATTTCTATCTATCTATCTATCTATCTATCTATCTATCTATCTATCTCCTATCTATATATCTATCTATCTCATATCTATCTATCATCTATCTATCTCCTATCTATCTATCTATCTATCTATCTATCTATCTATCTCCTATCTATCTATCTATCTATCATTCTATCTATCTATCTATCTATCTTCTATCTATCTATCTATCTATCTATCTCCTATCTATCTATCATTCTATCTATCTATCTCCTATCTATCTATCATTCTATCTATCTATCTATCTATCTATCTATCTATCTATCTCATATCTATCTATCTATCTATCTATCTCCTATCTATCTATCTATCTATCTATCTCATATCTATCTATCTATCTATCTATCTCATATCTATCTCATATCTATCTATCTATCTATCTATCTATCTATCATCTATCTATCTATCTCATATCTATCTCCTATCTATCTCATATCTATCTATCTATCTCATATCTATCTATCTATCCACGGATCTTTGTGTCATCATAATACATTAAAAAGAATAAATTATTTCACAAGGTGGAACGACCCCTTTAAGTTTTGTAGAAGGACATGATTTCTTTGTCCAGTCTATTGTTACCCGTGTCTGAACTAAGACAGTCATTATATTTTGTTATTTTTTGCTCATTTCATGGTAGGATTATGCTGTGATTCCCGCCACATGTGCATGACCCCTTCTCCATGTACTTGTTGTTCGTTGCAGAAGCATCACTACGACCCACATGACGTGATCCGGACTGAGAACAATATTCGAAGATGATGAAAACTTAACTGTAAATGTTCCATTGGCTCAGACAAATGATGATGGTTTTTTTCGGTAACAAAACAATGAGTCAATGTCCTTCTCGGGCAGAAACTGTATTGTAAACAAGGCGCAAATGTCAAACAGGAGAATAATCATTGTAAGACCAGCACCAGTGTACAAAGAGCCGGGACCGCGTCCAGCTGGATGTGAGCATAGGTGAGCCCTACAACTACTTGGGGGCAGATTTAATTACCGCGGTCATTCGCGATCCAGCGGCGCCTTGCTATGTGGAGGATTCGGGTCTTCCGCAATTCACTAGGCAGTTCCTCCGACGTCCACTGCCGATGATGAAGTTCCCCTGAATGCCTGAATCTCACCAAAGCCGGACAGAGTGAAGTAATGGCGAGTCCCGCGACCCTTTTTTTTTTAAATGCGGCAGTTTTCCGAAATCCGTCGGGTTTTGTTTTTTCGGCCACGCCCCCCGATTTCGTTGCGTTGCATGCCATGTCGATGCGCCACAATCCGATCGCGTGCCACAAAATCCCGGGCAATACGGGAAATCGGCGCAAATCGGAAATATTCAGGGTACCACGTCGGGAAAACGCGAATCGCCCCTTGTAGTAATGACCCCAAAAAAAAGTGTCATATAGATCCAGGTGAATTATGCCCATCTAATTGACTAATTTTTACTCAGAGTCCCTGATGTCATCGGAGGCAGAGGAAAGTGTTATCACGACTCTAGATGATACGTCTTGTAGTCATCCGGATGACAGGTGTCACTGTAAACCAGAAAAACGGATTCACATTTCCTCAGATAAACATAGTCGCAGCGTCCAGGAGGAGACTTCCATGTTAACTTGCACTTTTTTGCTTTCAGACTGGACTATTCTCCCAAACACCGTTCTACACGAACGAAGACAAATGAACTTAGGTTGTCGGGTGGAGTGGGTGGTTTTGTTTCATATGAAAGGGCAATTGGTAAGAGGCCGTATATAGACCAAGTGGTCAGACTAGGGGATAGACGGAACCGGAGAGCCAGGAACACAAGAACGCAGTATCAAACGTACGTTCAGGCTACGAGGCAGTGGAGGAGCGGGCGCACACAGAGACATTTCTATATCACTACATCTATCTACATACGAGTGTCCAGTCTAGTTACGTACGTCTAGAGCGTAGCTATAGCGATCCCATCAGTATCTCTATCGCATTCGTAGTCACACTACAGTCTAGTCTCAGAGTCTAGTCAGGCCACGTCGCTATCTCGCTAGCAGTCGAAGCGATCGAGCATCTAGCATCTCTAGTCAGCATCTATCTCCTTCAGGTCACAATGTACTCTCTATCTACATCACTCATACTACGTTCATATCTATGACGAGCGAGCCGATCAAAAAGCGTACACGCCGTGACTACGAGCTACGATTCAGTCTAGTCTAGCCCGACGTATCGACGTATCGTCCACACGAGTCGGAGAGTCGAGCTATCGAGGTCTAGAGTCGTAGGAGCGGTTCGGATCATGAGATCATCAAGCGAGCTAGCGCAAGTCGACTACACCGCCAGCGAAGCTACATCGAGTCGTACATCGTCGACACGTGAGCGTAGTGCAGTTCATCAGTCATCGTATCTAAGTCTAGTCGAGCGTACGAGTCTCGATCGTAGCTACTAGCGTAGCTACGCCCGTATCGTAGTCGATCGTGGAAGTCTCCGCGAGGAAGTCGAGGTCGTAGTCGACGAGACAGCGAGCTATCTAGGAACCAATTCTAGCGTACTATCAGCGCGTCCGTAGATCTAGCGAGAGAGCGATCAGTCGAGTCATCGACGAGCGTAATCAGGCACACTAGCTCGAGCGACAGTCTATCGCACAGCGTCAATCTAGGCAGCGTACCTGAATCACAGAGCGCAGCGTAGAGAGCTAGTCTACCCAGACGATCGAGTCGTAGCATCAGTCGGAGAGTGCGACTAGTCCAAGTCAGCGAGTCTACGAATCTCCAGAGGATCTAGGCTTACGAGCAGAGCAGAGCGAGTCGTCAGTATCTACACTAGCGTAGCGGGCGCAGTCTAGAGCTATCGTACGTCTGAACTTCCGAATACTGGGAGTCTGGCGAGACGGTCTACGCATATCGAGGGAGCGCGGCTAACGCAGAGTCTACGTAGTAGTCTAGCTAGCGACGATAGAGGAGCGAGTCGGTCAGTAAACTCTCTACTTAGGCGTATCTATCGTGGAGCAGCATATCGACGATCTATCATATGCGAGCGTATCGAGCGTCAAATCGACGCAGAGGAGTAGCGCAGAGCTAGCGTATCGATCACATCTACGTGATCGAGCAGCGAAGGGGTTCGGGAACCGAGAGAGTAGGAGAGGACGAGCTAGGGGCGGCGAGCGAGGAGAGCGAATGCGCAGGAGACTCGACACAGCTGGAGCAGGGGCGATCAGGGGGGAGAAGCACAGCGAGCTATCTACTATCTATCGGTATCAGTCGATACCATCGTAGTCGAGCTAACATCTCGAGGTAGCTATCGCGTCGCAAGTCTAGCTAGGACTACTAGTCACCTATTATCTAGTCTCAATGATCGAGTACTTCTCATAACCATAGCGTAGCTATACTACCTGAATCGTGCAGTTATCACTTAGCAGTACTAGCAGCATTCATACCTATCTACATGACATTCGACATATCGATCTATCTAGATCTGCATCTATTATCTACTCTAGTACTATCTTCATCTTTCTTTATTCTATCACAGACACTTTTTTCTATATTAAATATAAACTATGCTCAGATTCTATATTAGTATATTCTATCTCATACTATATCGAGCTGCTCTTACTATCTATCTATTATAATCTATCTCTATATATCTTCTATATCTATCTATCCTATCTATTCCATCATCTAGTCTACAGTTTATCTTCACTATTTCTTTTTTAGATCTTTTCTCAGTCCCAGTTTTAACCCTGATCCCTCCAGTGATATCAGAAGGTGATGAGTTGACAATGACATGTGACACGATCCTTTCTCCCCGAAGATGGAACACAAAATTACAGTTTGTTTTCTATAGAAATGACCAAATACTCCGGGATAGTGGCTCCAATGTATACACGGTCCCCTCTGCACAGCTGCAGGATTCTGGGAAATATTCCTGTGAAGTGCTTGGTCCTGTACGAAAGAAGAGTGACAATTTCGTTATTGAAGTCCAAGGTAAGGCTACTCATTGACGTGTACTCACCCGGCCATAGAGCACGATCTATCTTACCACTCTGCCACGATACAGCCCAGTGGACAATACGTCCATCAAAATGGATGGACATTTTGACCATTGAAAGGCATGGGAACGTACAAACCCATACCGCAACGTTACGGTGTGGGCTGCATATGGCCGTATAGTAAGAGTCTCACACGTTAGAGTTAAAGTGGCCTTAGAATTTTCATTTACCAATAATAGTGTGTTGTGTGTTGGACTAAACTCTTGAGTTGTGATTAGAGATGAGCGAGCACTAAAATGCTCGGGTGCTCGTTATTCGAGACGAACTTTTCCTGATGCTCGAGTGCTCGTCTCGATAACGGCCCCCATTGAAGTTCAGGGAGACTCGAGCATTTTCAGGGACCAAGGCTCTGCACGGAAGCTTGCCAACACCTGGGAACCTCAGAAAAGGAGGGAAACACCCACGGAAATGGCAGGAAACAGCAGGGGCAGCATGCATGGATGCTCTGAGGGCTAATCGCACCATTATGACCAAAATTATGGCAAACACATGGCCATGACAGAGTGACAGAAGAGGCTAGAAGCATTAAACAATCCAAATAATTGACCCTAACTATAGGGGACGGTGACAGGAGGCAGCGGCAGCAGCGGCAGGCTAGAGAGTGGCATGGCGACATACCCTAAAATGGACTCAAGGTAGCGCGGAAATGATTTTCCTATGGAACAAAGGTTGACGGTTATATTTAGTCCGATACACGCATGGTGGCGACATATGGACAAGTTCCATTAACGAAGGTGAAACACCCGAAAAATGAGCCTCTACAGCTCTTTTGATAAGGGGGACGACATGTGGAGGAGCCATGGAGACGACTTCCAGCAGGAGATGGTATGAAGGGACAGTTGGAGGATTAATGCGTCGATGAAGGGTGTCTAACGGTGTACGTGAGAAACGTATGTGGAGATGGCCGAGCGGAGGAGGAGGTAGGGGAACTCCTTCAGAATGTGCATCATATGGCTTTGATGATATCTCGGGGTCGACAAGCAGTCACATGTATCTGGTGCAACACTGAAAATTCTGCCTGACAGCCTCGTTTGATAAGGGGAGATGATGTGTTGCTATGCTCTGGCTCCAGCGTTCTGGGGTATAGAGAGTTTGAATGAGACGATGGTGACGCTGTGGCAGATCGTGGAGGCAAAATGGACAGAAACAAGCAGAGTGCAGATGCAATGGATGCTCTAGGTGCCATAATCTTGTGATGGAGCGGCGGTCCACTGCCAGGCCGAGCTTTCGCCTGTCCAGCCCCTTGTCTTCGCTCCTCCCCACCCCAAAATGGGCCTGGGGGAACAGAAGCGAAATGTTCCATGATTAAGAGCGACAGTTGGGTGCATACCATATTGTGTGCTATGATTGCAACTTCAGGTCTCAGCATGGCGGCGACAGATTGGCCGAGTCCACTATGTATTCTGGGAAACACCTGAAAATTCCTGCTTACAGCTCGTTTGATCAAGGGTACACTGTATGGAGGCCGTTGAACTAGTAGTAGATTAAAGGTGAGGCTGCAGTTAAAACTATGTTGTTGGATCTTGGATGAGAGTGGCGCTCCGCTGCCAGGCGATGCTTTCGCCAATCCCAAGCCCTGGAGGCTACTCCGAAAACCAGCACTTTAATAACTTTTGTATAAGATCAGTTGTTGAGTAGCGTTCTTATAAGTTTGGGTTATGGCGGTGAGGGAATTAAGGTTTTGGAGGGATGCTCAAGAAGCGCTGAAAATAAGGTAAATTGATATAAAGTTTGCCAGTAATATTGTGTGGGACTACACCATGGGTGGGACAAATTTAAACAAGTTTGATGTGGAACCATGAAAACAACACAAATTCTGGCCTGACACAGTCGTTTGATAAGGGAGACCATGATGGAGGAAGCTAAAATGACGACTTTTGGAGCAGCTTGGCGATGACGTGTGGAGGTACAATGGAGACAACGTGTGGAGCCAGTTAAAAGGACGTACGTTGTGGAGGCTGCATGGGAGACAATTTAATTTGGATAGTGCCTGTATGTGGCAGTTCCCAAAAAAGTTTCAAACCAGAGTAGCAGGTAGGTGGTCCTCCAAAAAATTAAATGATTGAGTGCTGTATGTGGCAGCCCAAAAAGTTTTCAAACATAGGAGCAGGTAGGTGGTCCCTCCAAAAATTAAATGAATTGAGTGCCCGTATGGTGGCAGGTCCAAAACAAGTTTTCAAACCCAGAGGAGCGTAGGTGGTCCTCCAAGAAAATTAATAATTGAGTGCCTTATGTACACCCCAAAATTGTTTAAAACAGAGGACCGGTAGGTGCCCTTTTCCCCCCCAGAAAATTAAATACATACGAGTACTATAGACTAGAGCCATTGGCCCTGGCAAGATAGCCAGTTTACTCTGATGAGTGTACAAAGAGAAGGAGAAGGAGCAATGGGAGGAGGCAGGAGTGCATTACATTATTCAGTTGAGTTCTTCATGTCCCGTGGAGATAAGGAATCTGATAAAGTCCAGGCTTTATTCATCTTGATACGCGTCAGCCTGTCACGCTGTCAGTCGACAGGCGTGTACGCTTATCGGTGATGATGCCACCATCGCACTGCAAACCCGCTCGGACAACACGCTAGCGGCAGGAGCAGAAAGAACTCCAAGCGTACAGCGCCAGTTCGTTAGCCACATGTCAGCTTGAAAACCCAGTAGTTGAGGCAGCTGTGTGATCATTTCAAGGCTGATGGTATGGTAGCTAACGTATCCCTCACTCCTTTCTGTAAAGACACCCTACTCTGCCGGTACTGGGGACAGGTGGACAGTTGTCCTTGCTGGGTGGACATAAACTGGCAAAGCCTTGTAAAGGACCCTGCCATGTCTGACAGGCCTGTCGCCTACTCTCCCTCGCTACTTGTCCCAGAAGACGCCCTCTGCCGCTACGGGCTTCAGAAGTGGAAATACTTTTTCAGCTTGTGCACGCGGCCTGCTGGATTATGGCATTCTCACACTCCTTTCCTCTCCGGCGGAGCTTTGGAAAGATTTTGTTACGTGCGTGGGTGGCCAGTCTAGAGTGAATACCCAGTAATCGGCTGGAATAAATTCTTGAACGCGAGGGTCAATGGGATAGGCGCCTATCATGAAATCTGCCATATGAGCAGTAGTCCCAACGCGAAAATCACTCTCCTCACTCCCATTTCCTCCTCCTCCAACCTCCTCTTCTTCTGCCATACACGCTGAACAGGAAGATGACTGAACAATGGTCCCCTCTTTCGTCTCACAACATTCTCCTCCTCTTCCTCCTCTCCTCCTCCACTCCTCCGATATGCGCTTAGAAACAGACACTACGGGGGCTATAACAAGGGAGGAAATCTTCTTCCCCGGCTCTTGTGACGGGCAAAGACTTCCGACTTCCATGCTGACCCAGGAGTTTTTCAACAGGCCAAGCAGCGGGATGGTGAGGCTATATGCGGCTCATCGCCACTGACCATCTGTGTTGACTCCTCAAAGTTACTCAGCACCTGACGATATCAGATCCACGTCCACTCCTCATGTAGACTTGAGGAAGTTGACTGACCTGACTACCAGGTTCTGGTGGACAGTTTGACTCTGGCGTCTACAATCGCTCTGCGCTGCTGTAATCTGGATAACATGGCACAGTGTTGTCAGTCTGCCGATTGCAGAGCCGCCACCAGGTTACGGCCGTGTCGCCAAACACCATGCCTGCTTCAGGTGCAGCGGGTGCCAGCCCGA
This sequence comes from Engystomops pustulosus, assembly GCA_019512145.1. Taxonomy (NCBI): domain Eukaryota; kingdom Metazoa; phylum Chordata; class Amphibia; order Anura; family Leptodactylidae; genus Engystomops; species Engystomops pustulosus. The sequence goes on from CM033647.1 coordinate 5,658,958, forward strand.
TCAGTCTGTGCCGTGATGCCCGTATAATATTTCTGGGCGGTGGTGCGCTTTATCCGTCCTAGTCTCAGCATTTGAGTCACCACCTGCGTGTTCGCTAGCAAATTGCACTGCTGCTGTGCCTAGGCTACCGACTGATGTCGCCATGCCCACAGATGGTAATTCGAGGAGGAGGTGGAGGAGGGGTGGGAGGAGGATGGCAGGCATAGTAGCCTTTGAGACCTGGACGAGGTAGGCCCCGCAATCCTCGGCGTTGGCCAGTATATGACCATCCCAAGGGTTCGTACTCGGTCCCACCTCAACCAATTAACCCATTGTGCCCATCGTCGACATATAGTGGCCCCCGTGCAGCACTCATCCACGTGTCTTATCAGGTGGACTTCTCAGAACGCCGTTTGGTCAGGGCACGGATGATGTTCTCTGAAACACGTGCCTTGTGCAGCTGGGTGGCACATCGGGAAAGTAGTGGCGGCTAGGCGAATACCGAGGCGGGTCCGCCGCCTGAGGGTTGCTAAAGGCCTCGGTCTCTACCAGCCTATGGGCAGCATCTCCAGGCTAAGCAACTTGAGATGTGACCGATGAACGAGGTCTGGCGTGTGGGTGGGTGCGCTATACCTTCCTTTTGAGCTCCGGTCTTGGGGTATGGAGTAAGCTGAACGCTGGTGGGTGCTGTGGGGATCGTGGAGGCGAAGATGGGTTTTCGCACGGAGGATGTGTTGGTGACCGGGCAGGGGCTGACTACAGATGACACAGGGGAAGGAGCAGTGTGTGTGCTGGCCGGAGGTGAACGGGCTTGTGTGCACATTGAGTGGGGGTTTTAGCATTCCATGCCTGCGCATACTGGTGTGTAGTATTAGTTAGTAGTGGTGGACCCCTCTGATCCTGGTTGGCACATTGCACAACCACACCGCCTGTCGAACGCGCGTTGTTTCGTTAAAGAACTCCAGCTTCTGAAAATCTAAGCCCTCGCCACGGGAGCTTGACTACGGGGTCAACATTTGGCGCTGATGCACCAGCTCTGCCCTGCCCTCCGTCTTGGCCCACACTGCCTTTTCAACCTGTTCTGCGATAGGACTCGCCTCCGTCTGCAGAAGCATGTGTTCACCCGCCTATCACCACTCTTGGGTCGGTCACACCATCATCCTCCATCCCTCAGTCTGTCCCCCCTAGGGACTTCCTGCCTGACCACAATTCACCACTGTCTGACACGCTTGTCTCCTCATCGCCGCACCTCTTTTACACACTTCTTCCCTACGTCACATCATGTCATCATCACCCACAACTGCGAACCGTTGGAAAACCTGGGCATCGAAAAACTCATCAAGCAAACCGCCAAGTGTTTGTTGTACTCGAGGGAAGGGTCCCAGAAAACAGTCTCTCAGAGTTATGCCGGTTTCAAATGCCAAATTTTGCTGGGAGGTGGCAGACGGGGAGAGGAGCTGAGGTGGAGGGCTGGAGGAGTGCTGATTTCGGTGCAAATGGTGGACTGCGTGGAAAGACTGGACTGGATTTCAAATGGCTAGAAGCTTGTTCCTTCGATCACCCGACATCACCTCTTCGCACTGTCTGGCCTAACAGTGCTCTACCGAGTCCCAGTACTGAGAACTGATGAACCTAGGGATGTAGCTCTGCGGCGTTCCCCTGTTTTGCTCCACTCATCAACAGGTTGTGTCTCACCCCAGACCCCGGCCTCGATACCCTGCAGTAGTTGGGACGACACGTCCGAGTTCCTCGTCCTCTACCCCTAGACCCTCGGGGTAAACTTTTCAAAATTAAAGTGTATGTAAACTTCAATTTTTTTTTTTTGTGTTTTTTGTTAAACAAAACGATGCTCTCCTATTGCTAACCTACACTGACAGCACACAACTGGATTTTCTGCTGTGCCTGATGACTTTGAAGTTATAAAGAAATAAACGTAAAAAAAAAATAAATCAGCAGCAGACTTGCCATGTCAAATCAAACCCCCAATAAATTTTCCCCACTTTGGTGTTTGAGGTGGAATTGTGTGTCACTAAGAGCTAAACACAACGGTCGCAAGTCGCCCTGCCAATTAAACCACATATGGTCCTACTGCACTACTAGTGCCAGCACCCCAGCCCCAAGCAACCAAAAAAAAAAAAAAATGTATAACGTTATGTAGCCTAAGAAGGGCTGTTGGGTTCGTAGAATCACTCCTGCCACACTATTTAATATAACCCCTAACGCTTTCCCTGACAGCAGCAGCCTCTCTCCTAGCGGCATACAGACACAGAATGATCAGAGCAGCGCGGGCAGCGGACTGTCTATTCCAGGGTCACCTGATCTGGCCAGCCAACCACTGCTATCGACGTGTAAGGGTACCACGTCATGCTGGGTGGAGTGCAGAGTTCCTGGCTTGTGATTGGCTCTGTTCTGGCGCCAAAAAATCACAACGGCGGGAGTGCCATTTTCTCGAGCGGGCAAAGTATTCGTCCGAGCAACGAGCAGTTTCGAGTACGCTAAAGCTCGAACGAGCATCAAGCTCGGACGAGTATGTTCGCTCATCTCTAGTAGTGATCCATGATTTCACCATCATTTTCTTAAAAATATGCAATAATTGTAAAACAAATTGTGCTCAATTTTGCAATTTCCTAGAATTATTCCAGACCCCGGTGATGCAGGTTTCCCCTTCGTCCCCTATAAGTAAAGGAGAGCAGGTTGTGCTACGATGTGTGACCACTGGAAGCCATCTCCTCTACAGCTTCTTCAAGGACTCAAAGACCCTTCGCGATTACACCACAAATAATTCTTACCTTATCCCTCGAGCTGGAGAAGACCACAGCGGAAATTATCAATGTTCAAGTAGATCTACGAATCATAGGGTTCTGAAATACAGCGAGGTCATCAAGGTCGTGGTAGAATGTGAGTAGCCATACCTTAAAAAACTGAACTACAAAACTATGAGTTGGCTCTTTAAGTAGTGACCTCAGTGATAGAAGTATATTGAAGGACCTTCACCTACAGGGAGATGTGTCTTCCAACATACTTTAGGACTTTTTGACAATGGGGTCTTCAAGAATAAGGCATCACGTAATGAAGTTGAGTAAGTGGAGAACCCTTTAAGGGATTTCCAAGATTGGAAAAAAATGGCTACTTTTTTCCAAACACAACACCACAAATGATCAGAAATAGTGGGGCAGATTTACTAAGGGTCCGAACTCCGCACTTTCGTCGGGTTTCCCGAATATTTCCTTTTTGCGCCGTATTGCCCTGGGATTTTGGCTCACGCGATCGGATTTTGGCGCATCAGCACCGGCTTGCACGCAACAGAAATTGGGGGGCGTGGCCGTTGGCCAACCCAAAGGGTTAAGACAAACTGCGGAATTTAAAAAAAGGTTTTGTGGCACTAGATCAAGCACTCACATGCACCAGGAAGAAGAAGGTGAACTCCAGTAGACCTCGGCGCAGCAGTGAAACATGCAGGAACTCGGGTGCACGATCTTAGTGAATCGCGCCAGACCCAAATCCTCGTCGGGCAATGCACCACGGGATTGCGACGGGACCGGGTAAGTAAATCTGCCCCAGTGTCTTGAATTGTAGCATGTTTTATGCGAATTCTCTTTATTGTGCAGTAAGATTTTACATATACACTCACCGGCCACTTTATTAGGTAGACCATGCTAGTAACGAGTTGGACCCCCTTTTGCCTTCAGAACTGCCTCAATTCTTCGTGGCATAGATCAACAAGGTGTGGAAGCTCCTCAGAGATTTTGCCATATTGACATGATGGATCAACAGTTGCCGCAGATTTGTCGGCTGCACATCCATGATGCAAATCTCCCGTTCCACCACATCCCAAAGATGCTCTATTGGATTGAGATCTGGTGACTGTGGAGGCCTTTTTGTCCAGTGACCTCATGTGCATGTTCAAGAAACCAGTCTGAGATGATTGCAGCTTTTGACATGGCGCATTATCCTGCTGAAATAGCCATCAGATGTGGGTACATTGTGGTCATAAAGGGATGGACATGGTCAGCAAACAATACTCAGGTAGGCTGTGGCGTTGTACCAAGGGGCCCAAAGACACCATGACACCACCACCACCAGCTGACCGTGAATACAAGGCAGGATGGATCCATGACACCACCACCACCAGCCTGACCCGCTGATACAAGGCAGGATGGATCCATGACACCACCACCACCAGCCTGACCCGTTATACAAGGCAGGATGGATCCATGCTTTCATGTTTGACGCCAAATTCTGACCCTACCATCCGAATGTCGCAGCAGAAAGAATCAAGACTCATCAGACCAGACAACGTTTTTCCAATCTTCTACTGTCCAATTTCGATGAGCTTGTGCAAATTGTAGCCTCAGTTCCTGTTCTTAGCTGAAAGGAGTGGACCCCGGTGTGGCTTCTGCTGCTGCTTAGCCCATCTGCCTCAAAGTTGGACGTACTGTGCGTTCAGAGATGCTCTTCTGCCTACGTGGTTGTTAACGGATGACGATTTGAGTCACTGTTGCCTTTCTATCAGCTCGAACCAGTCTGCCCATTCTCTCGACCCTGGCATCAACAAGGCAATTATTCCGCCCACAGAACTGCCGCTCACTGGATGTTTTTTCTTTTTCGGACCATTCTCTGTAAACCCTAGAGATGGCTGTGCGTGAAAATCCCAGTAGATCAGCAGTTTCTGAAATACTCAGACCAGCCCTTCTGGCACCAACAACCATGCCACGTTCAAAGGCCACAAATCACCTTTCTTCCCCATACTGATGCTCGGGAGAACTGCAGGAGATTGTCCTGACCATGTCTACATGCCTAAATGGACTGAGTTGCCGCCATGTGATTGGCTGGTTAGAAATTAAGTGTTAACGAGCAGTTGGACAGGTGTACCTAATAAAGTGGCCGGTGAGTGTAGAAGGATTGTAGGGCAGAATCCAGAGTATTATAACATTGAATACAATTATGGGACACATTTTCTATAAGAAAGTTTAAAATTTTTATATTTTTATGTGAAAATGTTTTTAGTAAACTGACAAAAAGTTTAAAAAGTTCAAAACTTTAAAATTGTAAACCCCCAACAATTGTAACTGTAATGTTTTTCATTAATTTTGTATTATATAAACTTTCCAAAAACAGGGCATTGTTAGACTTATTGTTATTGTTACTCCATGCTGTTCCCTGTAGACGGATCAATGATACTGCTACCAGAACAGGCGGTGGTGGGTGACAGGATGACTCTGCGTTGTGAGTGCAGCTTCTCTTCTACACAATTCCGGTTCTATCACAACAGGACAATATTACAAACTGTTGCTGTTCACCCAAAAAGATCAACAGAAATAACACGGATCATCAAATCCGCAGCCATGACGGGACCCTACTATTGTGATGTGCAAAGTCCTGTTTCAGCAAAGATTTGGCAAAGTCAGAAAGTAAATTTGTTTATTTTGGGTGAGTACAAAAAAAAAACTATGTCATCACTTCACCAAAATACGAAACCAAACATAAGATAGTTGAATACTTTGGACGGTTTAAAAAAACCCCACAAATTTCTATAGAGTTCGGACAAGGAAGAAAAGGGAAGGGATGAACAAGGGATGTAAGGGAAGACAATTCTTTATAAAAGCATCTGGCCCCTTCAGTCTCTGCTGTGCTCTGCTCCTTAACTCGGCTATTGCACACATTTACAACTGTCACAGTTGCCCTTGTAGCTCAATGCTTTCTAAAGTACCAAGAAAAGACTAAACCAGGCACAGTGGGGGTCATTAACTATGGGCCCAAACCACGTTTTTCCGTCGTGTTACCCGAATATTTCCGATTTGCGCCAATTTTCCCTGAATTGCCCCGGGATTTTGGTGCAAGCGATCGGATTGTGGCGCATCGGCGCTGGCATGCACGCAACGGAAATTGGGGGGTGTGGCCGAACGAAAACCCGACGGATTCTGAAAAACAGCAGCATTTTTAAAAAAAAAGTGCCGCTTGACACGCGCTTACCTGCACCCAGCCGAGGACGGTGAACTTCAGTGAATAATTCTCTGCAGAGAATGCGCCGCTGGATCGCGACAGGACCGGGTAAGTAAATCTGCCCCAGTGTCTTATATGAAGTCTTGCTTTCTACAGATCTCGGCAATTTTACTATTTGTCTTATATTTTGGATTAAGCAGATCCGGTGGCTAATATCACAATAACGATGTCAAGAGATGGTGAGGATTTTGTGGTTGGTGAGTCGGTAACACTTACCTGCTCCATTCAGCGTGGCACCTCTCCAACATATCTGTGGTTCCATGATGATGAAGTCGTAGAACACGGGTCGATGTTCTACCATCTGGAAGACAATCAGAAACATCTACATATAGATTCTCTTCAGACTGACCACAAAGGAGCTTACCACTGCAAGGCCACCAATAACCTCGGCAGCAGAATCTTCTCCATCTCTAGTCCATCCAGAAGCATCAACGTGATGGAACCAACCCAAACTGGTGAGGCCATGTTTAAAATAATGCCAAAAATAGGAAGTGATTATTGTTTGACATGGTCCTGGGAACAACTTCAGGGAGAGGGGACAGAAGGAGATGATTCATACATTAACATTTTTTTTTCTGTATTGGTGGGTAGAGAAGAACAAATATCAAAATTGAGTTTTTTTTTCAATGTTTACAAAAGTTTTTTTTTTTGTGTATTCAACTTTGGCATGCAACAACTTAAAGAGGACCTGTCACCACAAATTAGTGCCCCCATTCAAACATACCTACTAAATCTACTCCTCGACCCCTTTCTAGAGCTGCCCATTTCATGACCCTGGCTTTAATCAAACTTCACTTCATAACATACTTTGAGGTCCGATCCATGGACCAGTGGTCCGACTTATTCATTAGGGGGCCGTCCATGCACTCCTCTTTCTTCACAGGCTCCAATTCTTAAGCTTGCGTATGCGCAGTAAGTCCCTGTGAGTGCAGAGAGCATGAAGACGTCAGCACTTGCACACTGGATGTCACCATCCCCGACATCTAGTGCATAGGGCAAATACTGGAGCCGGGGGGAGTGGCGGTCTGTGAAGAAAGAGGAGTGCATGGACGGCCCCCTAATGAATAAGCCGGACCGCAGGTCTGTCGATCGGACCTCTAAGTATGTAATGGGTCAGGTGCTTAAGGGACAATTAGTGAAGTTTGATTAAGGCCAGGTTCATAAAATGGGCAGCTTTAGAAAGGGGCTGGGGTGTACATTTAGTGGTTGTGTTTGGATGGGGGCACTGCTGGTTCTTTAATTCTATAGTCTCACAAAAAAAAAATCCTCACCAATAAATAAACCCTTAAATAACTTCTCAAATACTCTTTTTATTCTTCCTTTTTCTAACAGAAAGTCTGGTTATAGCCCTGGGGGTTCTGCTGCTGACCATTCTGGTTGTGGTCCTGACCTTTATATATCGACAAAAAGTGTCTTCTTGTGTCTTTGCACATCTAAAAACAGGTAATTTTCCAAAATTTTTCAAAATATGAGTTTATTGAATTTAATTTTTATTGCTTCTTTTGTTGTTTTTTTTTTTAGAGAGAACGCAATGTAGATCCCGGTAAGTCGGTAGTGATGGATGGGGCATTAATGTCTAGAAATATACAAGTGATTATTGGATAATGTGCTGTCACCTTGTGTCGTGTCATCCATCACTTGACCTTCTACTTTCTTATTTTGTATTTTTAAGAACTGCACAGGATCCAGCGAATGATTTTAGAGAACGTTCACCAGACATTGGGGAGGAAGAATACAGTAACAGTAAGTATCCCTGATATTAACTGACCTATGGTAATGAAGGGCATGTGGACCCTCCGAGTCACAAGACCAGTTTATCCAAGTAACCCTCAGTTTTCACCGTTTGAAATAATATTTGGGATCTGGACACCAAGGCCACTACCTATTGGAGTGCTCATGGTGCTGGTAACAGCTGACATAAGTTGGTGAGGTGGTGCTAGAGCCTAGCACCAGCGGTTAGGCAACAATAGTTGTAGACAAACCAAGGTCAGAGCAGGTGGGGATTAGTAGCAGAGTCAAAGTTTGTTGGCCAACCCGGAAAAATGTCAGGGTCAGGCCGCCGAACACGAACCCGATCATTGGATCTGCTCATCTCTAATCGTAAACAAAGTAGAGAAACCCTTGAAAGAAACTAAGGACAAGCCACGGTAACACTTATCACAAGAGGTGCGATGGAATTTGCCAGGTACCCTTTAGGACTTCTCCAAGAAACGGATAAGGTGCTGACAGAATCCGATATCTGGGGAGGATGCCGAGAACTTTATCTGCCACAAAAGGTAACAACTAGTGGCCTCAGCCAATGGCTATTCCTGGTTATTCTTCAATAAAGTTGTCACCAGAGAAGTAGAACCTTGAGTTTTGTAACTGAAACCACGGCCTGGAGTCCTGAATGGCCACGGGAGTGGTGAATAAGAGGGGTAAAAATTAATAAAAATCCCCAAAAAAGAAAGAAAGTTGGCCAAAACTTATCTCCCACATTGGGGCAGATTTACTTACCCGGTCCGTTCGCGATCCAGCGGCGCGTTCTCTGCGGTGGATTCGGGTCTGGCCGGGATTCATCAAGGTAGTTCCTTCGCCGTCCACCAGGTGGCGCTGCTGCGCTGAAAAGCATCTGAACGCACTCAACTTCACCGAGCCGGACCAAGTGAAGGTGGGCGCGTCCCAAGCGACACTTTTATTGTTTTAAATGCGGCGGTTTTTCCGAATCCGTCGGGTTTTTGTTCGGCCACGCCCCCCCGATTTCTATCGCGTGCATGCCGGCGCCGGTGCAACACAATCGCGTGTGCCAAAATCCTGAGGCAATACAGGGAAAATCGGCGCAAATCGGAAATATTCGGGTAACACGTCTGGAAAACGTGAATCGGGCCCTCAGTAAATGACCCCCATTGTCTTCTGTTGAAATAGTTGAGCGGCGCATATACTGATTAGACAAATCCACTGAAAATAGAGGGTCGACTGTAGGGATATGGGTTTATTGGCCTTATCCTCTTTGTGGTGTAACGAATATGGTTATCCTCTTAACCTGCCGGATTCACCTATGTGAATAACTTTCCTCTTCGTGTTAGTTCCTCCCAGGGGTCAGGATGTACATGAAGAGCTATGCTACGTCCATATAGATATACGTCGAGCTAACAAAGGTAAGTAACTTATATACTGAAGAGGTTAATACAGCGGATGAGATTTCTTACATTCTGTGGTATTTTCTTTATCTTCAGATTCTCCGCACTTAAACACAAGCAATGTGAGTATTTACAGGACTCGTAAAATAGAAAAACTGGTTGTGTAATTTCTCACCCGGTTCACCAGATGTTCTAAATTATTACATTTTTTTTCATTTTAATATTAAAAATGTATCTCCTTGTGACAACTGAAAATCTAATTCTGCCCCCCCCCCCCTTCAGGAAGAAGCCTCCGTCACATATTCTGCTGTAAGATTTCCTCAGTCGACATCTGATCCACAAACCACCCAAGAGACTCGCGACTGTAACGACCTCTACCAGAACTTCAAGTGTTCACGACCTCCATCCTGAACGACCTCCATCCTGAGCGACCTCCATCCTGAACGACCTCCATCCCTGAACGGCCTCCATCCTGAACGACCTCCATCCTGAACGGCCTCCATCCTGAGCGACCTCCATCCCTGAACGACTTCCATCCTGAACAACCTCCATCCTGAACAACCTCCATCCTGAACAACCTCCATCCTGAACAACCTCCATCCTGAACAACCTCCATATCGCGACCTCCACTGACACCTCCATCCTGACACCGGACCACCCTCTTCATGAACCGCCCTCCCATTCCCCTGACAGCGACATCATCAGCTAGAGCGACACCTCCTCCCGTGACCGCGAACCTCCATCCTGAACGACCTCCATCCTGAACGACCTCCATCCTGAAGCCTCATGTTGTCTCGTGTCATATGTAGTTATGGATTGGGACATGACTTGGGTCAACACGTGACTATTCCACCGGCAAAAGTTATTGGGAATATTTGCCATAATTGGGAAATGGTTTTTTTGGACAACTTCTAGGGGCTGGAGTAAGGCTACATTCAGACGACGGTGTGGTCGCCATACCGTAGCAAGGCAGACACACAGTGGCCCCCAGGAGAGGAGGGGTGAACCCCTCTAAAGAGTGATGCATGGTGCACGCCGCCATATTCCGGGGAAAGATAAGACATGTCCTATCTTTCTCCTGGCTACGGAACGGTATGGTGCTGCACTGTACCACTCCATAAAGCGCCATATGCTCACTGCCGGCCAATGGGGGACGTCTATCCGACGTATATACATCGGTAGCGTGAAAGAGGCCTAAGGGTTGCAATAAGAATTCCTATACAGGCAGTCCCCTACTTAAGTACAACCGACTTACAGACGACCCCTAGTTACAGACGGACCCCTCTGCCCACTGTGACCTCTGGTGACCTCTCTGGATGTTACTATAGTTCCAGGCTGCAATGATCAGCTGTGAGGTGTCTGTAATGAAGCTTTATGGATAATTCGTGGTCCAATTACAGAAAAAAAATTGAAAATCCAATTGTCACTGGGACAAAAAATGTTTTTTTCTATCTACAATTATAAAATATACAGTTTCAACTTACATACAAATTCAACTTAAGAACAAACCTATGGACCCTATCTTGTATGTAACCCGGGGACTGCCTGTAGTCTACTTACCCTGCTCTAGTGCTCTGCTGCCACATCTCAGCTCCCGATCGCTGTCCCGACTAGTCGAGAAGTGCTGGAGGTCACAGGATGGGACAACAAGTGTCTTACATTGTATATTCTTTTCAAGAAATGTGATTGTATGTAAATAATTATATTTTGACTAATTTTCCTTAACAATATTGAATGAAATAAAGATTGTTGTTGTTGTTCCATAGATGGTTCTTAATAAGTTGAAATCTTCAGTATTGTGAACTTTTAACGATAGTAACGAGATGTTGTGTGATTGTTTTATGTACGATTCTTATGGGTCACATTATGGGGAACCTGTCAGCAGGGAGAGAGGTCGTAGAAGCCCATCACACCTGCACCCTGACAGAATATAGATGCCCTTTTTCATGTGCTTAGGGCACAGACAATTCACATGTTGTTTTTTGAAATGCATCCAAACCAAAGCCCAACCCCTGGGACTACACAGAGGATTATATATATATACTATCTATATATTATATACTATATATCTTATAGACGAGGTATAGGGACGGGGAGGGGAGGGATCAGGTGTACAGGTGTATATATTCTATATAGAGAGGTAATGATGGGGGGAGGGGAGGATCAGGGTGTACAGGGTTGATATATCCTATATAGTGGATGTATTGATGGGGGACGGGGACGGATCAGGTTGTAAAAAAACAGTGTATATATTCTACATGGATGTATATATCTGGGGGGAGGGGAGGATCAGGTGTACCAGGTGTTATATATTCTATAGATGAGTTATGAGGACAGCGGGGAGGGGATCGGTTGTACGGGTGTATATATTCTATATAGGATGTATATGATGGGGGGAGGGGAGGATCAGGTTGTCACAGGTGATATATTCTCATATAGAGATGATATGATGGGGGAGCGGGAGGTTCGGTGCGACAGTGTGTAGTACACTCTCTATAATCGAGATGCTACTATGACGGGGGAGGGGAGGATCTCAGGTGTTACAGGTGTAATATTCTATATCACGAGATGTATGATAGGGGGGAGGGGACGTTTCAGGCGTGTGTACAGCGTTGTATATACTATACTATCAGAGATGTATATGATAGCGGGGAGCGGAGAGGATCACGGTGTACAGCGTGAATATTCTATATAGAGATCTATATGATGGGGGACAGGGGAGGATCAGGTGTACAGGTGTATATATTCTATATAGAGATGTATATGATGGGGGAGGGGAGGATCAGGTGTACAGGTGTATATATTCTGTATAGAGATGTATATGATGGGGGGAGGGGAGGATCAGGTGTACAGATGTATATATAATCTATATAGAGATGTATATGATGGGGGGAGGGGAGGATCAGGTGTACAGATGTATATATAATCTATATAGAGATGTATAGGACAGGGGGGGGGGGGGGTCAGGTATATATATATATATCCCCCCCTCTTTCTCGGGCTGATATTCTGCATCTGTCACTTCTGGATCTTCTGTGCTTAGAGGAAGTCATAGTAATTAGCAGATACTCCCCTCACATTTCTCATATAATAGAAGATTTATCATAAAGGGGAAGTGAAAGGAGCAGAGAACATCGTCATGGCGAGCGGAGAGCAGCGCGGGCACATAGCGGGGGGCACCATGCCCGTCCTCACCCTCCTCACCCTCTTCTGTAAGTAGTCATATAATGCGCTATAATCTGCCTGAGCCCATAGCCCGGCCACTGGGGGGAGTGCCAGGTGCTGGGGCATTAGGTCCTCCATGATGTGTAGTGATGTAGGTTATGGGATAACGTGTAACACCAGTCACATGGTGCGGAGCCCCCATCACCATACACCTCTCAGGACTTTCCTCATTGTCCTGGAGAACCTATATACAGCCAGTCCCCAGGTAATGTGCAGGTTCTGGAGGTTTGTTCTTAAAGGCTTTTACAAAAAATGGAAGCTTTCCAGCAGCTCGGGACATCGGGTTCCCCGGAGGAGGTGAGTAACGCTTTTCAGTAAATTATCAGCATCCAGAGACATCAACTGAGGTCATCGGGGGCAGAGAGATTTGTCTGTAACTAGAGGTGTATGTAAGTTGGATTTCTTTGTGTCGGTGATGCCCTGTATTAACAAACCATCCAATATTTCCCATGTAGTAAGCAACAAAATAAGGCGATAACTATCTATCTATCCATCTCATATCTATCTATCTATCTATCTCCTATCTATCTCATATCTATCTATCTCCTATCTATCTATCTATCCATCTCATATCTATCTATCTATCTATCTATCCATCTCATATCTATCTATCTATCTCATGCTCCGCTTACTAGGGGTATGCTATCCCATTCATCACTGCCTCACTCAGCCGCAGTATTACTATAGGGGAGCTCAGATATTACACACTGGATCTGTCCCACACATGGGAGAAAATATAGGATTGTTCTACTGGTAATAACAAATCAATAGAGATGAAAGAATGTGGTATCGAAAGTGACAGTAAATCAGGGGTCTAAAAGGATGGGGCCTGTCTTCTATCTGTGCTTTATGTGACAACCCCCTAAACAATATCAATATCAGCAGATAGATACATATAAGGCAGATATGGAATAGATAGATAAATAGATGGATAGATAGATATGAGATAGATAGATAGATAGATAGATAAATAGATAGATAGATATGAGATAGATAGATAGATAGATAGATAGATAGATAGATAGATAGATATAGTTCCACAAATAGGCAGCACTCCTGGTTAGTGTTCAAAAAGCGGTGGGGTATCTTTATTCCATGTGCAACGTTTCAGCTCACGCAGAGCCTTTATCAAGCATAGTGTGCATGGCCAGTGAACAAACATATAAGGGCCAACATTACATCTCATTGGTCCACAACCGGACCGTGCCAATTACATTCAATAGGTTACAAAACATGATAAAGTGCTTAATACAAGTGCAAGGGTAATACATCAGCGTTAATCAAAAGTTAGTATTGTGAAAATGACATTTAAAACAGTGAACAATGTGAGAGTATGTATAGTTGAGTGAGTAAATACCCTCCCATCTAGGATCGGACCGCCCACAGTCTCGGCATTCCATTGATAAAATATGATGAGCAGCTGGATCTGGGCGTCAAGGGGATTAGTGTCCAATGATATTCAGGCAGCGTCACCGGAAGTCAACGAGGTCACATGAGCGGGCTCCCTCCACGTGATCTTGGCGCATGCGCACTCGCTATCTGTGTAGCGGACGCCATTTTGTTTGAGGGAAAGAACCACACAGTCACAGTCAGATCCCGTGTCAGGATGTGAACGATGTTGTGACACTCCAAAACCGGGTGCATGTGGGTGACAACAGGTAGTGGTAACACCGCCGTTGTTCTCCTGCTCGGATTAACGGGATTTCATACGGTATCCTACAAGAGGACCTCCGTTGTTCAATCCCTTCATCCTACCTGGTATTCCTGGAGTAAAATGTCACGGGCTGAGGTAAAAACCTCTAACGTTCTCCTTTAGGGACACGACTGGAATTTTTGTGTGTGTATACATAAAATATACATAGATTTGGTGTGACCAGAAGTTGTATAGTGATTGTGGTGATGCAACTTTCAACAGTATAAACTGCATACGTGGGAGGCACGAGACTTGCGGGGGTTAACGATCCCTACGATGTGGGTCAAAAATTCCAAATAATTCTGGAAAAAACAATAAATAAATGAATAAGAAAGGTCATACTGTTACAATGATAAACATATACAGACCAAAATGTCTTGGGACATAAGTTATTCTGGCAAAGAGATTCTCTCAAGACTATACTTAACACCTACACAAAAGAAAGACCAGAGGGCTATGCAATGAGCTATTGAGCGACCGTTTCCTCAAAAAGCACTCCGATTCGGTCAAGCTATACTAAGCCTGTTGTAATGATTAAATGAGTCCACTTAGGTTGTATTCAACATTCAAACCGTGGGGTTGCAAAGTCCCCAGTCTGTGTATCCATCTTAACTCACATCTCCTAAGGATGGCTTCCCTGTTACCTCCTCTTCTCAGTGTGGGGATGTGGTCTATGATTATGAATTTGAGATCACTTTCCTTATGGCCTGTCTCAGCAAAATGCCTACTAACTGGTAAGTCCTTTTTCTTCTTACGAATAGTATACCTGTGTTGCGTAAATCGCGTCTTAAAATCTAATGTAGTCTCGCCTACATACTTTAGGTCGCATGGGCAACTCAGTAGATATATAACGTGATCGCTATTGCAATTCAAGTGGTGTTGTATTTTGTGTTGTACTCCTGGTTGGACCTGTGTCAGTTTTTACTACTCGGTCCCTAATGTTCCGTGCTCTTCTGTAGGAAACATTAGGGACCGAGTAGTAAAAACTGACACAGGTCCAACCAGGACACTGGTACAAAGGGGCAATGCAGGCCCCATCCGGAAGGGGTGCTACCCATGCCGGTCCTGCATCAACTGTTCTTATGTCATTAAAGGCGACACATTCACCCACAAAGGAGTACAACACAAAATACAACACCACTTGAATTGTAATAGCGATTCCACAGAGCTCACTCGGCATGACAGGGGCTTTACACGTAAAGGCACCGAGCCGTCCTGCAGTAATGGACACGAGCGAGATGGCCAGTCCCTCCCAAGCAACACCACAGGGGTCTCTGGGTCACCACACTGTCAGAGGGGCTCAATAACTTTATATATTCAATCCCCTGTGTGAGTGAGCAAGATGGAACAGGTGGCCTGTATCTAAATGTGGGTCAAGTGTTTGTTAATTATTATATTTTAATGTGCATGTTTGATGTTTATTGTTTGTAGTCACCTGGTGTTAAGCAGCCTCTGTCATTGGCTAGCAACCCAGAACCTTTTTCAAGGGAAAGCCCAGATGTTGCACATCAAGTAAGACACAATGATTGTCCAGCACCCGCTTGGAAGTCATAGCTGTGTTCATATGGGCGGTGTTACTCTTATTGCAGTGTAAGGGCTATGGGCTTTTTAAGGGCTATGGGCTTTTTAAGGGCGATGGGCTTTTTAAGGGCGATGGGCTTTGTAAGGGCGCTGGGCTTTGTAAGGGCGATGGGCGGATATACAGGCAGTGGGGCGGGGCTGTGACTACCTCTCACACAGGATATACAGGCAGGGGGCGGGGCTGTGACTACCTCTCACACAGGATATACAGGCAGGGGGCGGGGCATCACACAGGATATACAGGCAGGGGGCGGGGCTGGGACTACCTCTCGCAGGGGGCGGGGCTGTGACTACCTCTCACACAGGATATACAGGCAGGGGGCGGGGCTGTGACTACCCCTCACACAGGATATACAGGCAGGTATAATAAGTGGTGATACATTATGGTTGGAGTCCCCCTTTATAACATCCTGTACATTATAACGCCTGCAGGTCCATCGCAGTGATGTCACAGTCGTCGTGTTCTTCATTATGCCGGCAAAGACCAATAACTTTAATGTGGAGACGCTGAAGGGTCAGGCGGTGAGGAAGCAGCTGTGGTGAGGACACATCTCTGCAGGGGGGGGCCGGGGGGTGACTGTATTATAACTTATTATAAGACGTCTTCTGTTGCTCCAGGGACACGGCTCACACGGTGAAGGAGAAGTTTGGAAAGAAGTTGTATGAAGGGTTGTTGAGGTGAGGCGCCATGAGTCACCCTATCCGTGCCAGGGAAAGCTGGGTGACTGCTAATATGACCATCACCTCTGATTCACCACTGGTGCTGATATATAATATCCCATAATACATCTCTCATCAGAGGGGAGATTCCTGATCTGAACAAGATCCTGGACCGGGATGACCTGACCATCATGAAGAGGGCCATATTCTCCACACAGGTAGAGATATACAGTATATAAGATCACCGCCTCATACTAGCGCCATATAACGCTCACATACAGCGGGTGAAATCAGGGTGCGGAGTCAGTAACATCAGATCCACAGACGGGAAATCCCCAGAGATGTCCATAACTGATGTGTAATAATGAGGAAGGGAGAAGGATGGAGTCATGACACCAGCTGAAATGTATCAGTAATCAGGGAGCAATCCTGACACAAAGTGATACAAAGTATCTGCTGCCTCACCTGATGGACTATAAAGAGGAGTCTCATTACATAGGAGACATCTCATGATCGCTAACAACGGGGAGATGTCTCCAGACAACATTATACTGACCCGAACCCGGAGGTGGAAAGAAGATCATTCACCAGAAACCGGACACGACCAGGGGCTCCCCGCAACATTTATCACAGAAGACTGAAAAGACTGACCAGGAGCCAAGGACCAGGAGCCAGGGATCGGGAGCCAGGGATCGGGAGCCAGGGACCGGGAGCCAGGGACCAGGAGCCAGGGACCAGGAGCCAGGGACCAGGAGCCAGGGACCAGGAGCATATACATGAAGGGGTCAGGCTGTGACCTACCCCTCAGCACAGGATATCACAGGCAGAGGCTGGTGCTGGATCTACACTACCCTCACACAGAATACACATGGGGCGTGCTGTTGACTACCTCTCACACAGATATACAGGCAGGGGGCAGGGCTGTGACTACCTCTCACACAGGATATACAGCAGGGGGGGGCTGTACTACCCTCACACAGATATAACCAGGGGGCGGGCTGTGACTACCTCTCACACAGGATATACAGCAGGGGCGGGCTGTGACTACCTCACACAGGATATACAGGCAGGGGCGGGCTGTGACTACCTCTCAACAGGATATACAGGCAGGGGGGGCGGGCTGTGACTACCTCTCACACAGGATATCAGGCGGGGGGGTTGTGACTACCCTCTCACACGAATATACAGGCAGGGGCGGGCGTGATCACCTCTCACACATGATATACGGCAGGGGGCGGGCTGTGACTACCTCTCACACGATATATACATCAGGGGCGGGGGCTTTTGACTACCTATTCTCACACATATTACCTCCAGTATAATCGTGGTGATACATTATGGTTTGAGTCCCCCTTTATAACATCCTGTACATTATAACGCCGGCGGCCATCGCAGTGAATGCACAGTCGTCCGTGTTCTTTTCATTTGCCGCAAAGACCAATAACTTTAATGTGAGCGGCTGAAGGGTCAGGGCGGTGAGGAAGTCGCTGTGGTTAGGGACACATCTCTGCAGGGGGGGGGGAAGAGGAAGAGAGCTAATTTTTTTCCCGGGGGTGACTGTATTATAACTAAACTTATTATAAGACGTCTTCTGTTGCTCCAGGGACACAAACCTCGGCTGCACAGGTGAAAGGAAAGTTTGGAAAGAAGTTTGTATAATGGTTGTTGAGGTTAGGCGCCATGAGTCACCCTATCCGTGTCCATGTGAAAGCTGGTGACTTGCTACTATGACCATCACCTCTGATTCACCACTGGTGCTGATATATTAATATTTATTTATAATTTATTTTTAGAGAAACAATTATTATTAATAACCAATGAAAAAAAAAAATGCAAAATAGTTGGAACAAAATTCATGCCCTCCCCTGGCCCTCGCTTCGTCTTGACAAAACCTTTCACACCGAATTGCGTCAGACGTCATGTGGGCCCCTTCATCTCGCCTTCGGCATGTGTAAAATCCGCCAATGCTGTGGCACATCTGAAAGGAAGACAGAAAGAACATCCAGAACCGCAAAACCACCTGGAAACGAAAATTAAACTAGGTCAATGGTGGGGGGGGGGCGAATTCACAACACCGCTTGGTCCTGCGGGCGGTGGCTGTGACTACCTCTCACACAGGATATACAGGCAGGGGGCGGGGCTGTGACTTCCTCTCACACAGGATATACAGGCAGGGGGCGGGGCTGTGACTACCTCTCACACAGGATGTACAGTCTTCTCAGCCAGCAAAGGAACACCAAAATACTCTGCAAAGTAATGAAACAGGTTCAGCAGCCTCAAGCAATCCGGAGAACCCTTCAAACCTACAAACAAGAAATCATCCAAATAATGGATGACCCAATTCGAACCAGACTCCAGATGAACAACCCATTCCAAAAATCTACTGAACATCTCATAAAATCTGCAAGCAATGGAGCAACCCATCGGTAGGCACATGTCGACAAAGAAAGACTCGTTAAATTTGCAACCCAACAGATGAAAACAGGACGGATGCACCAGGAGGAGGAGGAAGGCTGACTAAACGGGGCAGATTTATCAAGCTGTCTGAAAGTCAGAATATTCCCCATGGCAACCAATCACAGCTCAGCTTTCATTTTACCAGTGCTCATAAAAATTTTAAAGGGGAGCTTTGAATGGTTGCCATGAGCAACTAGAAATATTCTGACTTTCAGACAGTTTGATAAATCTGCCCCAATGTCTGACTTGGCAATAAAGGCCTTGGGCCCGTCTTTAATCACCAAAAGCACCGCCTTGTCAAAGGAAGTATAAGAAACGGCCACCTCCTCCCAAGGAATACCATTGTTAACGGAGTCTCCTGATGGGTATGAAAGATGGTGTATCAGCCTAAACTCACCCGACTCTTTCTTTGGAACTAAAGCCAGCAGTGAGACCTGCAGATTCTCAAAAGGTGGAGCAGAAAAGGGGCCCGCCATTCTGCCCAACTCAACCTCCTTCAACAATTTTTCCTCAACCTAAACCTTGTTATCACTTACCGATTTAAGATTGTCAGACAACAACAATCCTGCGAGTGGTACGAAGGGAATAACAAAATCAAAGTGAAACCATCAAGCAGCACCTTTGCCTCCTGCTTTAGATGGTAGTTGTCTAGCAACGGACGCATGCTTTAAACCTGCACTGGAGTCGCCCCATCTGCCGCTAGCGGATTTGGAGGAGGGTTTTTGCCTCTTAAAACATCGGAGCACCGAATGGCACCGGAAGGCTTCTCCTTATCCACCAGTAATTGATCAGGAAATATCAGTGACCAAATATCAATATATTCAATTTAATAATTTTTTTTTCCTGAGGTCAGCTGCAACGTGCCCAAAAATAAGAATCCCTAAACAGCATCCCAGCTGACCCCGGAGTCTGCTCAGGTGGCAACGATGTCACTCCTAGGAACTCCCCGGGAGCACCAGCCTCCATTATGGCTAAAACCGCCTTAAGGGCTTCGACCACATCATCACCTGTAACAGAAGATTTACTGAAGGGGGAGGCGCCATAGGTGCGCTGGGCAACACTGAGGGCGGGACCGTTATCGGTACCCTAGCTTCATCCACCCGGTATGGAGCAGAAGTGTGCTTCCATCTCCAAGACCGCTTCTCTTGGGGACAGGTGTAATCACCACTGGAGGAGGACAAAGAGCGCCTGGAATATGTCTGGCCCCAACTGGATCTACCAAGACATCTGCTGTCTCTGCTGCGAGAGCGCGTTTGGCTGGCATGAGAGAAGCCGGTAAAAGGATTGTGCTGAGCGAGATCGGTGTCAACACCGTCCCTCAGGACTATGCGTATGAGAACCAGCCCTCGAACGGTGCCCATGTTGTGGACAATCCAAAAAGGTACAGGCTAAGGTGGATCGGCTATGGCCCCTGTTGCATCGGCCCCACGTACCGCCTGCAGCCGAAACTGCATACCAGTGGACCGCAGGTTCATCAGTATCATCTGTGTCGCCAGTCCTGCTGAAAAATGAAAGGGGGGGGGGGGGGGGAGAGGGGTGAATATATGTTAGGGGGCATGTGGAGTGCTTGGTGCAAGCGGCGGCTGCTGAGCCACTGCACTAACATGTGAAGTGGAGATGTGTGTGTGGCCGGTGTGGGTGTTTTGCACACAGTAGAATTGCTGGCGCCCAACCCAAAACACCTGGCCAAATGGCCAGGCTGTTTGGGTGGTGGGCCAGCAGGATCAGCAACAGAAACCTGCACTATGCTCACAGGCACAGCCATGTTGTCCAGGTAAGGAGACGCAGGAGCGATCATGCCCTGCGTCTCCTCCCCGCGCGGATCCATTACAGCTCCCGTCGCTGTCGGTCCGCCAGCTGCGGCCGACACTTGGCTCTTAGCCTTAGCAGAGCGCCGTGTGCGCTCTGCCTGCACCAGAGCTGAGGCAGGGTTGCGGGATGGAGCCTGCGCTGGGCTCCAAGTTTTGATGGGGGAGGGACTAAGGACTAAGCCTACAAAGCTCTGTCCACACCATGCAGGCCAGCCAGTTTGGGATACATTTGGCGGAGGAGCCGAATCGGGATGAGAGGGATCTGACTGGGCCAACAAAGGGGTCAGTAAGTCGGAGGCTTTCCAGGCTTTCAAACTTTTCTGATTGAGCCTGTTTGTGACATAGTTTTATCATTATTTAATTTTTTCCACGTATCTTTGTGCATCATAAATAACATTAAAAAGAAGAAACATTTTTGACAGGGTGGACGACCCCTGCAAGTTTTTGTAGAAAGACCTAATAGAAATATAATTTCAAGTTTATTTAGTTTTCTGCCACTATTTCATGTAGGATTATTGCTGTGATTCCCGCACATGATGTATGACCCTTCTCCATGTCTTGTTGTTCAGTTGCAGAAGCCGCACTACGACCCTACGTGACGATGGATCCGGACTGGAGAACAATATTCGAAGATGATGAAATGACTTTAACCTGTAATGTTCCTGATCGGCTCAGAACAAATGACGACGGTTTTTACTGGTACAAAAACAATGAGCAAGTTCTTTCTCAGGAGCAGAAACTGCATATTAGAAGGGCGAAAACATCTAACAGTGGAGAATATCAGTGTAAGACCAGCACCAGTGACAAGAGCGAGCCGGTCCAGCTGGATGTGAGCAGAGGTGAGCTCCTACACTCATGCTGTATTGTATATGTCTGGTGCGGTGCATTATATGTCATCAATTATGGGGCTATGCTATGGGGCTTATATACTAAGGTTCGCATGCGCACTTTCATACCCCCCGCACACTACACAGGCAACTGCACATATTACACAATGCACATAGTACACACTGTACATAGTACAACACCTGCCAAGGATATACTACGTTACATAGTACACCACCCTGCACATAGTACACACTGTACATAGTACACACCCTGCACATAGTACACACTGTACACCCCCTGCACATAGTACACACTGTACATAGTACACACTGCACATAGTACACACTGCACATAGTACACACCCTGCACATAGTACACACTGTACATAGTACACACCTGCCATAGTACACACTGTACCAATAGTATCCACCCCCTGCATAGTACACACTGCACCATAGTAACACAACTCTGCACATAGTACACACTGTACATAGTACACACTGCACATAGTACACACTGCACAGTACACCACTGTACATAGACACACCCTGCACATCGTCACAATGCACATAGTACACCCCTGCACATAGTACACACTGTACCTAGTACACCTGCACATAGTACACAACTGCACATAGTACACACTGTACCATGAGTACACACCCTGCACATAGTACACATGTTTTTTTTTTTTGTGTTACATAGTACACCACCCTGACATGGTACCAGGGAATGACACATAGTACATCTGCACATAGAACACCCCCTCTGCACAGTAGACACACTGACACCCCCCTGCACATAGTTACACCACTGTACATAGTACACAATGCACAATAGTACACACTGCAATCTAGTCAACACCACAGCACTCATAGTACACACCCTTGCACATAGTACAACCCTCACTAGTACACACCCTTCCAATGTAAACACCCTGCACATATTACACAATGCAATATTACACATGTACCATAGTACACACACCTGCACATAGTAAACCACTGTACATAGTACACACCCTGGAATAGTACACATGCTACGCCCCCTGCACATAGTAACACGTACATAGTACACACTGCACATAGCCCCACATACGGCCACATATAAACACTCTGCACATTAGTACCACACTGTACATAGTACACACCATGCACATAGGACACACTGTACTAACACACACCCCGGCACACATAGTACACCACGTACACTAGTACACCCCCTGCACATAGTAAACACTGGCACTAGTTACACCCCCTGCACATTGTACACACCCCCTGCACATAGTACACACTGTACATAGTTACACCAACCTGCAATAGACCACAGGGCACTTACCAATAGTACATCACTGCACATAGTACACCCCGTCACTATGTAACATGTACACCCCAATTACACCCCACCACTGTACAATTCATAGCACACTCTGCCACATAGTACACACTGCACATAGTAACACCACACATAGACACACCTGACATAGACACACCCTGCAACCATAGTAACACCCGCACAATTACACCCACTTGCACATAGTACACACATGCCACATAGTAACACCCTGCACATGTAAACACCTGACACATAGTAAACACCCTGCACATAGCACACACCCTGCCACATTAGTTACACACCTGCACTAGGACACCCTGCCACATAGTAACACACCCTGCACCTGTACCACACCCTGCCGTAGTACACCCATGCACTATAGACACCTATATCACACCCTGCACATAGACACACCATGCCACATAGACACACCCTGCCATAGTCCCACCTGCAATAGTACACACTCTGCACATAGTCCACACCCTGACATAGGACAACACCCTGCACATAGACACTACCTTCACAAATAGTACACCTCACATAGTACACCACCCTGCACGGTTAGTACACACCCTGCACATAGTATACACCCTGCACATAGTACACACCCTGCACATAGTACACACCCTGCACGTAGTACACACCCTGCACATAGTACACACTGCACTGGTCTTAGTAAATGTGCCCCAATGATTTTGATACAGAGATAATACACACAGTGACATCACAGAACAGAGATAATACACAATGATGTCACAGTAGAGAGATCATACACACAGTGACGTCATCATACACACAGTGATGTCACAGTACAGTGATGCCACCAGGTGGTTAGGGTGGTAGCTCAGTGCTCAAGCCTTCTAGGGGGCCCATGGCCACCCAAACCACCCACCAAATTTGATACTGAGAAGGACGTTAACCCATGAAATCCTTGTACATCTGATCATGCTCTCGATCCTCGTACACAAAAACCATTTCAGGAAAGGGATAGTCACAGGTACAGGGATAGTACATGGCAGTGATGTCACAGTACAAGTTTAATACTCACAACAATGCCATGGTACCTACGAGATCACACCCCTCCACTTGCATAGCACTGCCCATTCTTCACTCGTCTAGGGACTCGGATAGCAGAGGGAATGTATTACTCCCTGTACTCTATGGGATTTGAAAGTATCAGTGTCCCCTTAACACATCAAATGGCTGATGCAGCAGGAAAGGGGGCAGGCAGGATGGTGGTGGCCCCTCCTCCCGCTCACTGGTTGAGGCCACGGGGCTTCTGCCCCAGGTGCATTTCATCCAGTCCTGGGTAGATAACATATTACACTCACTTGACTTTATACATATACAGCATAATATGCATTTGAATAATCATTTAGGAAGATTAACAAACTTTAACAATGTATTTGTTGCAAGAGAAGGGGCTTCAGGTAACATCTGGATGTAGAGTTGGTGGACCCCAAGGATGAGTTTTGCTGGTGGGTCCTATGCACCACAGTCTGACACTGGATATATTTATCACTTGAACCTTCTTAAATGTCTCTACTCCAAGGGTCACGTCAGTGTGTGAAGTGTGACGGCACCTTGTCATATGAAATGCACTAAATTCATTAATACCTCTGTGTCTATCTATGCCAGGCATAACATCTGATGAGTGTGGGGGCTAAGTAAAGTATTCACGGTTGTGTCCACACACATTGATGACTATACAGTAGTAAACAAAGATGCCTAGTAGACACATAATTGTCACTACCATAAGTTGGCCTCAAAAGAACATTAATTGGACTGACCATTATTTAGCTGTTCTTCAGTAATAATTGACCATTGGGGGGCCGACACTGGCCGATACGTGGACACATGCCCCACCAAAGTGCCGATCACTGTTCCCCCCATTCAATTGGTGAGGGGGAGTTATAGATGTGGCAGCAGTTTTCCTGTAGAACTCGATGTTTACTCAAAAGGTAAATGTCCACTCTGGCCTAAGATGCATGGACAAGGAGAGACACGTTATATAAGTATTTCCTACATCTTCTATTCCAGGAAAACATAAACTCCTCCTACAATCTCCCCCCAATATAGTGGAAGGCGACGCCCTGGATATGAGATGTCACAGTTCTTCAGGCTATAATAAGAAGGAGGACACAACATTCTATAAAGATGCGGCCGTTATCCAGAGACCACGACACAATTTTCATCTGCCAAACGTGAATAAATCTATGAGCGGGATCTACCGGTGTGAAAAAACTATTGGAAATGGAAAATTGTTGAAATCAGATGAAACATTTATATTTGTCCAAGGTAAAACTTATAGGGTCCAAATTACAACATTACCAAATATTCTCAAGGTACAGGTAGAGACAAGCCAATGTATTCATTGATTCATGGATATGGCAGAAATCTGTTATTTAAGCACCAAATCTTTTTTGCTTTTCTTCAGACGATTCTCTTAAAATTGTGGCTAGTTACTGCCGTCATCAGTCCAAGCGCCTAGGGAGGGGTCATAGATGAGGAAGAAAGGAAAAATAAATGTACTAGAGAGGGATATGTACCAATTTCCAGGATAATTAGAGGAACTTTTGTTTAGGCTGAATATATTTGGGCACAAATTGAATCTTTCGAAAAATTAATCTAATCTTGGATGATTGGTTCCTCTGGGTTCAGGGTTAGAATTGTGGGAAAATAATGCCATAAAATATCAGTTTTATAAATAGTCATGGGAGATGAGACACAAAAGACATCAAATCCCGAACTAGATTTATCTGGAAAATGTTGAATTATGTATTAATTTAGACCCTATGCTACATCCCGAAATTGTGACAGCCGGGTGTTCCTGAGCTGACCTGAATCATACCAAATATAAAACCTCCAAAATAATCAAACAGACCCTGAAATTAAGTCAGACTCCAGACCAGGGGAGTTTTCAGGAATCAGGTAAAACTCCAGGGGCCGTGATAGGGAGGGAAATAAAAGAGCCCATATCCTTACCCCACCAAAAAAATGAGTGGCCGCTTCAGACCATGGGATGTCACTTCCTTTTTCCAATGCACTTTACTTCCTTTGTTGTCCCCTGGTCTGAGGAGGTCACTCCTTGAATGCAGAAAACACTGTGACCCCCAGAAACCTTCAACTGGGTACAGGCCCAAAAACAGGAAGTTTCGGAGCAATGCGGGAACCGGGAGCTGGTAAGAATGTGCTCTTTATTTCCCACCCCGGGCCCCATTTAAGACCATCCAATGTGGAGCATGGACTACTTTTTATTATTATTATAAATACAGAGGTTATTATTATGTTTTAGATCTTTTTACAAGTCCAACAATCAGAGCCACCACCATCAACATCAAAGAAGGAGATGCCATGACCCTGACATGTGACACCAGGCTCAATCCTCTCCGAGAGGACACAGCGCTGGAATTTTCCTTTTATAAAAATGGAGATAAAGTGCAGGAATTCGGTCCAACAAGAACATATAAGGTTCAACCCGCTAAGCTGGAGGATTCTGGGAATTATAACTGCCGGGTGCGGACTCCAAAAGACGCTGTCAGGAAGATGAGTAATGTGTTACACATCAACATAAGAGGTTGGTAAAATGGTCTGTTCACAACATATATGGATGTGGTTTAGAGATGACCGAAATCCTCCCGAAGATCTGAATTTGGCAAACATAAAACTTTTTAGGATTTGTTTTGAATGAATCTGTAAAATGGCGGGTGCCACGTAAAGCTCGAGAGAGGACGGATCACATGATGTAAATGGTGGGTCCACAAAATAAAAAGTGAGTTTGGTTCATACTTGACGCAAAAATAGTTAAAGGACACCTGTCATCAGGTCTCTGCCACTAGTCCTGTCACCTCTACCTGTTGGAGCAGCTCACAAGGATCCCATCCCAGCCTTTATCTAGTCATTTCATACATTAATCATTGTAAAAGCATCTATTCTTTATTATGTAAATGAGGCTGGTCACATGGTCAGAGGCAGTGATGTCACCCCTGTTACCCCTCCCCTCTCCTCCCCCTGCTCATGTCTGTGTGTAATGTATAGTAAAGCATTGCTAGTGTGTGTGCTGCATCTGCTGACATGCTGCATCCTCCTAATATACAGAGACACAGACATCAGCTACACATGAATCTGACATGTTCTGCTATAACATGGCTGCCTGGAGCTGCTGTATCTCTCCTATACACACACACACATGCACACACAGGCTGCAGGGGGCGCCAGCACCAGGAAGCACATCATTATACAGCCTCACATCATTATACAGGCTGTCAGTCATGCACTGGGGGTGTGGCTGTGCCTCCCACTTATGAACAGAGTGGACAGCTTGAATATGCTAATGCTTCATTGGACATTTCACAGGTCATTTGCATACAGCTTTAGGACCTCATTGCTTAGGTTTACTGGCATGTAGAGGGACAATGAAGGGATAGAGGCAATGCTCTCTAATGGCAGTTTATGAAAATATATTTAGTTTAGGGGGTTATTTTGCATGACGGGTTCTCTTTAATTTTTTCCAAACTCTGCCCTTTTAACTACAGACAAGTTTTTTAATGGTCCACAAGGGCTGTGGCTTCCTCTGACCATAAGCTCTTAGGTACTTACCTGAGGCCTAAGTAGTCACGATGCTTTTTCTTTCGTTCCAGATTTTGCCAATAATTGCTACATGTTCTCATTGTATTTTACAGTGTTTTATTTTAATATATATTTTTTAGAGTTGTTCAGGAGACCAAAACTACAGATCCGTCCGGGAAGAGTTGAGGAAGGAGACACAGTGACCATAGAGTGTATGGAGTGGTCTCTATTGCTAGAGATCCGTTGGACTACCCTTTTGGTCCTGGAAAAAGACCCGGCGCACTCTGTTCCAGAAAAAAGATTTTATTCTTCCAATATAAAAACCATTAAAATGTATTTAAAAGCAATAATACATTTTAATGGTTTTTATATTGGAAGAGTGCGCCGGGTCTTTTTCCAGGACCAAAAGGGTAGTCCAACGGATCTCTAGCAATAGAGACCACTCCATACAATTGTAACCACATAAAGAGCCTTGGGATGTGACCTTGGTTTTAGCCACCACTGGGTATCTCTGGTTTCACCAGTACATGTATCAGATCCATAATGCAGTCTGGTAAGTCCATTAATGGAGACATTTATGGAAGTTAGCTTGGAGACCCCAGTGGAGAATATAACAGTAGTCCAACCAGGAGATGATGAGGGCATGGACTAGAAATTTTGTAGACTCTTGGTCGAGAAAGGTTCAGACGCAGCAGATGTTCTTGAGGTGAAGATGGCTGGGTGTAATGAGGACCTAGATGTGATACTTAATGGGAATCTAACATCATGATAAACCATAGACATTACTCATGGACCAAGGCACCGTAACTGTGGTAATCTTCTTGTAGTTCCCCTTCTAAAATCAATTTTTACAATTTATGTTAATGAGACTGAAGGGCTTCTGGGGGAATTACCATAGAACTTCAGTGCTCTAGCTTTGCCCCACCCACTGTGGGAGATTACATCAAGCAGAGGGAGGGGAAAGTGCTGAGGGAGCAGGGGGTAGGGTGAGACAGTGTAACAGCCTGTGAAAGGGGGTCTGGTTACACCTCCTGGAGCCCTTCAGGTCCATTGCCATAATTATAAAAGTTTATTTTTTTGAAGGAAGGACGCCAGGGGTAATAAATATAAGAAGATCTCCAGTCATTGTGCCTGGTTCTATGGCTGAGGGTCCATGGTTTATCCATGCTTTATTCTAATGGTAGATTTCCTTGTATTCTGTCTTTTATCTACTCCTGCTTAAAAAGACTCATTATGGTGAAGAATTATTTATGGATTACACTTGTTTGTATGAAATAAAAAAAGGAAAGTGCCAACTTGATGTGCGCCATGTCCAACCTGAATGTATAAGGGATTGAGAACACTACACTGAGCACCCACTACGTATAGAGTGCCTTGGCCAGAGGTGTAGACGGAGAAGAGTAGGGGCCTTGGCCAGAGGTGTAGATGGAGAAGAGTAGAGAGGTGTAGATGGAGAAGAGTAGGGGCCCTAGGCCAGAGGTGTAGAAGAAGATGAGTAAGGGTCCCAGGATAGAACTTTGTGGGACATCATCACAGAGGGGGCAGGTCAGAGGGTGGTCAATGAGTAATAGACACTAAATGTATGGTTACAGTAGACAATTTCAAAAAGGAAGTGGACAGATCCAGGGAACCTCAAAAGTGGCTGTGTCCAGTGTTTGACAATTGAAAAATTTTAAAATATTGTATGAAACATATCATTTAAAAAGTTTTTTTCTTAAAAAAATGTTTTACAGCTGCTGTGAATAAACCTAACTTGACGCTCTTACCAAGCACAGTGGCTGTGGGAAGAGATGTTCTACTCCGATGTCAGTCCTCCAAAGGATCCGTCCCTATATACTACCGGTTCTATCACAACCAGACATTTATAGGAAATATTACCACCCGCCAAAAGGGGGCGGCAGAGCTAAGACTGAGCATTAAGTCACTGACCATGGGAGGAGTCTACTACTGTATTTCACAGAACGATTTCCATACACAACAACAACAAAGCGAGGTAGTCAGTTTGCTGGTGATTGGTAAGTGCTGGATACTGTGTGTGTATGTAGTCTAAATTGGAGTAATGACCTTGTACTCAGTATCACACTGGGATATCAAGGGGCCACCAGTAAAATCCATTCTCCTGTACATGGTGCTGTCTGGAAATGACAGGTGCTGTCTGGAAAGTTGTTTACCAACTTAGAAACTTGCTGCTATTGAAGAATGTGCTAAAATGTATCCACTCCTC
This sequence comes from Engystomops pustulosus, assembly GCA_019512145.1. Taxonomy (NCBI): domain Eukaryota; kingdom Metazoa; phylum Chordata; class Amphibia; order Anura; family Leptodactylidae; genus Engystomops; species Engystomops pustulosus. The sequence goes on from CM033647.1 coordinate 5,688,442, forward strand.
CGTCAGTATAAGGTAAATAAAGAGTATAAACCAGGTCCTAGTGTCATGCGGTTAGGGAATAGAGTGTGGAGGAGAAGACTGCCAGTCTAAGTGAATAACCAGAAGGAGAAGCTGAGATGGGGATAATCTGCCATGGACCCTGGGCTCCTAACCCATGACCAGGGTACCAGCCTTCTGAGAAAGAGGGACAGCTAGCCCAGGCCTTTCCTCAGCATTAACCCTTCTTCTGTCAGGGGGGAGATTGGAGAAGTCAGTCCTATGATTTGCTTGTATTGCTTTGTACCTGAATTTCTTCAATAAAGAAGAAAACTGTTCTCTGGACTTATTTCCCATTAGGGTGCACCACACCTTACTATCGCTTCCAGAGAGCAGCAACAAAAGTGCCTTGTGGACGCAGCATAGTAATGGGGCCACCCCTAACTTGGGTACTGCATCATACCTAGCACATACCTTATTCATTTGTATTACATTTTGCTTTCTACATTCCTCTCTCCATAGAGCCGGTAGAAGGCATTACTATTACGGCAGATAAGGGAGGTGAGGATTTTGCACCTGGACAATCCTTGACATTCACCTGCTCCATCCAGCGTGGCTCCTCTATCTCAGTCTTCTGGAAACACAATGAGTCTTTGGTGGAGGAAAGTTCTGACCATTATCAACTTCAAGACAATGGGAAAGTCTTGTACATAGATTCGCTTCAGAACCACCATAAAGGAACCTACCAGTGTCATGCCAACAATGCACTCAACAGAACCTTCTCTGTGTACAGCGAAACCCGAAACATCAACATCGTGGACATAAGTGCTGCTGGTAGGACTGGTTATACTTCAGTAGATGGCCTTGTCTTCTTCTTCATCTACTTATACTTCAACTTCAGGTTCTCTTTTTATGTCATCTTCTTCCTTGTTTTCTACTTTGTCTTCTCCATTTATGACCATTCATTTTACTTTTACTTCTCAATCTTCTTCAGAGCTTTCCTCTTTATCGCCGTTAACTATCTCCTACAACATTTGTCTTTTCTTTCTCCTACTTTTCTTCTTTGACTTCTTCTTTGTTTTCTTCATGTACCTCATTGTTGTTGTCTTCTCACTTTTCTTCTCAAGCTGTTAATCCTCCTCTTCTAATCACTTTCTTCTCTTCCACAGATCATAGTTTCCAATGGGCGATGCTTGGGATTCTGCTGTTTGTCCTCATCCTTATTATTGCCCTGATCTTCAAATTCCGAGAAACTATTGTGTGTCCTGGAAGGGATCACAAGACTCCATCATCTACAGGTTTTGACTATTTTTATCTATACTCTTAATAAAACTACAGGTCAGGCAAAAAAAAATTCCCGTTCTTGGGTTCAACTTTGAGTTATATTCTTCAACCTTCACAGGATTTTCATGGTTCCTTTTCTAGGATCCACCACTGGACTGTGGACATAGTGGGAAGAAAGCTGCTTCCATAGTATATTGGCTGTAACACTCTAATAGGAGTTATATATGCAGCGGAGTAGGATGGTCGACCCCCTGGGGTTAGATGCACTATGGATAGTAATATCTGCATCCTACTCCAACTGTAGTTTAGAAGCCGCCACCACAACGGCACTAAGCTGCATGGTGGGGGCTGGTTATCACATCCCACTGCTGCACAAGAGATCCCATGTAACCTTCCACAAGACCCTGCTACAATACAGAGATATGGGACTATACCAGGAAGGGACTGAAGTGATGTTTATTACCAATCCCCTTCTCAGCTATGATGACCACATCTAATATGAGAAATAGAACAGAAAAATACTTACTTTTCCTTCACTTCCTCGTTGCTAGGTAAAATTTTTTTTACACTGAATGGCCAGAGAACCTACACAATGAGGTCTGCAGGAAAACTGCCTTCACAAGGAAATAGTTCTATCACCTAAACCTGGATGTCAAATTTCTCTCATCTACAGGACGGGAGACACAGAAGGACAATGGAGATGACGGCCAACAGAATAATACAAGCGGTTCTGAAGGAATTTACCAAAATAGTAAGAAAGATCAAATATATCATTCTATTCCCATCACTTTCTCTTTCTACTTCATCTCTTTCGCTGCTGTCTTTATCACTTTCTCTTCTGTTCCTATCACTTTCTCTTCCATCTTCTTCTCTTTCTCTTTCTCTTCCATCTTCTTCTTTCTCTTCTGTTCCTATCACTTTCTCTTCCATCTTCTCTTTCTCTTCTGTTCCTATCACATTCTCTTTCATCTTCTCTTCTGTTATCAGCCATTACACCCCAGGGAGAGGAGACTGTACAGGGGGGATACAATCTATTACTCTCTGTTATCGGCCACCTGAGGCCTGTTACATACTATGTATCCCATAATGTTGCTGTATTGAGGCTCTCCTTGCTGGAGGAGTACACTGCGGTGTAGTATGTACGGTAGTTCTCCCCAGTGACCAGCGGAGGGCGCTGCGCGGTGCAGTATTTGGGGGGTTTAGCAGTGATCCCACCCTGGTTGTTAATCTGAGATTACACAGGACGCGCTATTAATATTGTCATGGTAATGTGCCCCCGCAGCAGCTGTCCTCTCCCCCTCCTCTTACTCCCAGGGGCAGCGCAGCCTCTATCTGCCACTCACAGGGGTCAGGGGCCGCTTTCATCTATGCTTCAGGGGCAGATTAGGCGACCCCTCACCCCCTTTAACCCCAGAGGACCCCCCATTATTCCCCAAACAATTATCTCTGACTGATGTCTGAGGACGAGGATCGGGAGTGTTAATCGTTTTATGATCAGATATTGAGAATCTCCCGACTTCATTCATGTAGAATTAATAGCGGAATCCATAAGGAACCGCAGCGACACCCGGAGGATAGAAGCCGCACTGCACACGTTATTACTCACACAGGATATACAGGCAGGGGGCGGGGCTATGACTACCTCTCACACAGGATATACAGGCAGGGGGCGGGGCTGTGACTACCTCTCACACAGGATATACAGGCAGGGGGCGGGGCTGTGACTACATCTCACACAGGATATACAGGCAGTGGTGGAGGTTGTGTGTTGCTGAGCTCCCTGTGGGGAGGAGTCATGGCCTCAGACCCAGGAGGCGGGGAGGGGAGCTGGGCTGGGTCGTCTAGGAGAGTCCCTGGTTTGGAGTTGGGCCTACACCCTGCTGCTGGTGAAGGTTCTGGAGAAGACAATGTGACGGCGGCTGCAGCTGTGAGTACTCCAGTCTGTGATAAAGTGATTTATAAGAAGGAGATGGAGATTTCCAGATTACGCGCTGATATAAAAACTGAAGCAGATTGTAAAATGAAATTAATGAAGTGCGAGCCAGTTTCTATCCAGTTTTATAATGGACAGCTATCAAAGTCAAACTACGACCTACTCTTTCCTCCATCTCACCGTTCAGGAGTTCTTCTCGGCTTTACATCACTACTTGAACTTTTCCGAGATGGAATTGAAGACCTCACTAGAAAGAGCCAGATCACTTGAAGATGGTCGTGGTGAGATGTTCATACGCTTCTTGTGTGGTCTGTCTGATGGTACAACTATATCTCTTCTGAAGCGATACCTACGTGATGACAATTCCCCTGCCAAGATGGTCATTAAGTGGCTCCGTCAGGAAATCAGAGCCAAATGGAGGCCTGAAACAGATACTAAAGAGAAAATGAACCTACTGACGTATCTGTTTGAGTCCCGCAATAAAGCCCTTGTCTTTGATACGATAGGACCTAATGAAAATTTGGACTTTTCAGATTTCCATCGGACACCTGTGGACTGTACCATCTTGGCTTTTATTCTTAAATCCTGCTCAGAAACAAGTTGCCTTAACCTAGATAGATGTTTCATTCAAGGTGAAGGCTTGGAAAGATTGAGTGGAACTCTACACTCAGTTCAAGATCTCAGGTAGTTAAAAACTTTTCTTATTTTAATTTCTAATTTTAGTTTTAATTTTCTCATTTGAATTTCTAAGTGGATTTAATTTCATATACACTAAGAAATGTTATGATAAATGTCAGGTATAATGTTTCTTTACAAAATTATCTAACATTAATAAAGAGTGATTCATAGCAGGGGCACAACTACAGGGGTAGCAGCCATTGCAGCTGCTATGAGGTCCACAGTGTCAGGGGGCCCGGCCATCCAACTTGCCACACTAACAAATGGAGACAAATGATACAAATATGTATATATATGTTTTATGGGAAGGAGGGTCCCATGCAGAAGTTATAAGGGGAAAGGGGGTCCCACGCAGAGCCCTGCACAGCCTCTCACAGTTACGCCCTTTATTTGTAGGTTCATTATGAATCTTTTATGTTCACGCAACGTATCCAATTGGAATCTTTTATGATTTTTTATGGACTAATCTTTCAAAATGGTGGCTTTTAATCATCCCTTAGCTGAGTAAGGGGGATGAGTGAGGGGAAATAAAAAAAGAAATTGTGATAAAAAAAATAATTAAAATAAATTAATTTTTAATACTGCCATGTGAAACCCTACTGAAACCCTTTTTAGGCCTGTATCAAATCTATTGATAAATGTGTCAAGGCTTGAGCAATCTTGCAAGCAAGGCGCATATACGTCGCATATACTTCCCCCATAGGCCGGCATTGGGCGCGCGGTGCCGTACGGGAGCAGTACGATGCCGCACTTGTGCGCCACTGCACCGTTCCTTAGCCATGAAAAGATAGGACATGTCCTATCTTTTCTCGGTATATGGCACCGTGCGCCATTTATCCCTATGGGGAGGGGCAGGGGTGAGTAGCGTTCACCTCCTCTCCCCAGCGCCACTGTGTGCCCGTCGTGCTATGGTACGGTGGGCAACGGCAGTGTGAATGTGCCCTGAGAAAAAATGTTATGAATCTCACCGTTGCATGACATATCCATAGGTCCTTCTTACCTAGTAGGGACTAGGTGATCATATTCATGTTTCTTGGTCAGGACGTTTTTTTTTCTTCCAACTTTATTTAATCAGGGTTCATGGCTATATTCCAGTAACCAAATAGACACGTATCACATGATATGCATGGTGTTTCCAACTACTGTATATACACGAGTATGAGCCGAGACAGCCTGCCAGCCCCCTGTAGTTTATAGCCAGCCCCCTGTAGTATATAGCCTGCCAGCCCCCTGTAGTAT